>JANRMT010062808.1:34971879-35067066 GCA_026402145.1 Polypterus bichir lapradei | reverse complement strand
CAATGCCTCTTAAACATCTTAGATTCACAGGTGACGATTTCAGTAGTGGACACTTTGATGTTTATGAATGTTTAAACTCTCAAAAGCTGGATGTGAAGTTATTGATGAAACCGGTTGTATACTTACAACGCTTGAGAGATGCCGAATGTCTCTTCAACACAAGTCCTACAAATACTGTCGTAATTGAAACAAACCATGAAACTCAAACCGATTATGACAGCAGCAATCCAAGCTGTGAGATTTGAAACAAGATTACTGTTCACATGGCCAACTGTACGTTGCATGCTCAAGAGTAAGCTCAGCACACAGCTTGGTCATATTACAACTGGAGGGCCGAACTCACAATGTGGTATACAAAGAGATCCTTAAATAATTATTGGTATATTTTTCCTCAGTTTAAAAAGGTTTAATTTTCTTCTTAATAAAAATTTTAAGGCAGTACTTCGCCGCTGCGAAGCGCGGGTATTTTGCTAGTATATGAATAAAATAAAGTATTTTATTCCACAAGGCACTTTTAAACACAATCCTCTCTGCAGTAGTAAGCCACCAAATCACAACATATCAGTACAATAAATTACCAGTTCTTTCTCGTCCTTTCCTCCTCTGAGTGTTGCCTTCTGACTCCCCAACGTGAGGCAGCGGATTCCTTTCATGTCAGACCCAGGAATGCTTCCAGTGCCACTAACTGTCTTCCAAGAAGCGCTTACTGGACCATAAAGAAGGTAGGGAGATCCTCTACCGACAGCATCCTCTAGTGAAACCCAGGGACCTCGATAGGGCTGCACTTCCAGACTCCAATTTCCAAGCATCCCTGTGTTTGTCACAACTGGGTTGCCATATTAGGACGATTGCCACCTGGCATATGGGGGATGAAACTGTTCCTGAATCTCAGTTTCCACTGGTTCGTTCACTGTTTACTGACGGCCAGACACCAAGTTATTTCTCTGATCCGATCTGGCCAGTTTGCTTTTGTCATCGCACGGGCCTCCCATCTGTAATGTATTTTTCCCCATCTCATCCAGGATGCCCGTTCTTCTACAATATAAAGATTAAGCACAGCGTCATGGTCAAAAAAAACACAAAGGGTCATAATTTGGAATTCTTTCTAAAGTAAAAAGTTATTTATCAGGGAGATCAAATGAATTCAGAGTCAGGAGCTTAACCAGATTGTAAGAGAGTATTAACCAAGGGGGCAATCTAGAAGCTGTGAGAGATGGCCGGCAGCTTATCCTGGCCAATACATCCACACCGCTAGATGGAGTCCTCCCTGCAACATGGAGGTGCCCTGGATTCCCGCAGGGCATCATGGAAAATGGAGTTCAGCTTCACAGCCCTGCTGGATACCGTGTGGGCCACCAGGGGACGCTGCAGGGAGACACGAAGATTGTTGTTTCTATTATAACCCGGAAGTACTCCCAAGTCATGGGGATGAAAGGACAGAAGTACTTCCGGGCTGAAGAAAAATATAAACCTTCATCTGACCCGGAAGTGTTATTGGATCATGTGGACTGAAGGACAGGAACGCTTCTGGGTCACGGACTATTTAAAGGATTGTGGGAAACCCAGCAAGCTGAGCCGGAGTTGGGAGGAAATGTGATGAAGCTGCTGGATGAAGAGGAGGATTTATTGGATTGATTATTGTTGATTATTGTGTATTGTGGAGGTGGAGGTGCTTTGTGCACATTATAAAAGAAATTAAAATTAATTCTGGTACTTTTACCTGGTGTATGGACGTGTTGTCTGTGGGTTTGGAGGAGCGACAGCGCCCTCTACTGTCACAAAGCATATATCTGGAGCTATACCTGGGACAGAATCAAGACTATAAAAATATGAACATGTTGGTCAGCAGGAGAATCGAGACATCCACTGTCCTTAGCCAGATGAGAGATTTTACAAAAACAAAATAGTAGTCACCATTTCAGGTGGATGGCGCAATGTAGAGAAAGAAGACAGCTGGTGTTACTCCAAACAACATCTGGCACTAGAGCAAAAAAAATTAAATGTGACGGCTCTGTAGGTTGTGAATTGGCCAGCTGCTTCGCCTTGGTTAGTGGGAATTCTAATGAAATACTCATAGTATACATAAAAGAACCAGTGTACTTTTTCTTGGTATTATTAACTTTGTCATGCTTTGCACATTAAGATAAATGTCTAACAGATATCACTTTGTTTGTTACCCATCGATTTCCATGAAGTTCACTTACTGAAATTTCCCTGTGCTCCACACACTCAAATGGTTCTGTGTTACTTACACATGCAGCTTTTTTGAGTTAGTACGATTTGAATCTATGTAATTCTATGGGCTCTGCCTTCAGTAAAGTCGTAGATAACAACAACAACATTTATTTATATACCATACCATACCATTTTTATTTGTTGAGCGCTTAAAAACACAGCATTACAACTGACCGAAGCGCTGTACAGTTAAAAAGAAGCAAGACTAAAAATAAAATATTAAAAACAAACATTGAGAGAGAATTAAAACAGAGATACTAAAAACAGGTCAGAGGACCCAATAAAATAGAAAAATAGGAAGAAGCAAGTGGAAATGAGACAGGTTAAGAATTAAAAGCCAATGTGAAGAAGTGTTTTTTTAGGCGTGATTTAAATGAGGCGACTGAGGCGGCTTGCCTAACCACTAAAGGTAGGGAGTTTCAGAGCCTGGGTGCACAGACGGAGAAAGCCCTTTCACCACGAGCTTTAAAACGTGCCTTGGGAACAGTTAGGAGCAACTGATCTGCGGATCTAAGAACACGAAGAGGATTGTGACGATGGAGCAAGACACTCAAATAGGCGGGGGCTAGACCATTTAGTGCCTTATAGGTTAAGAGGAATATCTTAAAATCAATTCTGAAAACTAACCGGTAGCCAGTGTAGGGTTTTTAAAATCGGTGTAATGTGTTGGCTTCTTGCAGCCGCATTTTGAGCCAGTTGGAGTCTAGAAAGAGTGGCTTTACTGATACCATATAGGCAGGAATTAGAGTAGTCGAGCTGGGACGTAATGAATGCATGGATTACTGATTCCAGGAGGTGGTTAGACAGAAAAGGCTTAAGTTTGGCGATTCGCCTAAGATGGAAAAAGCAGGATTTTACTGTGCTATTGACTTGAGCATCCATTTTTAGGACCGTATCCATTTTGATTCCAAGATTGGAGACAGGTGAAGTTACTGGAATGGGAAGAGAGTCAAGGCCAAGGGGTGGGGTCTGTTTGCAGTCGGGACTAAAAACAATGACCTCCGTTTTTGAATTGTTCAGGTGAAGAAAGTTTACAGCCAGCCAGTCCTTAAAGTCAGATAGCCAGTCGAGGAGAGGATTGGTGGAGTCAGTTGGCTTGAGGGAAAAATAAATTTGGCAGTGATCAGCATATAGGTGATATGAAATTGCATGTTTTCTAAAAATTGCACCTAAAGGCAGGATATAGATTGAAAAAAGTAGTGGCCCTAAAATGGAACCCTGGGGGACCCCACATGGGAGTGGGACTGATTCAGATGAAAAATCGTCTAGCATGACTCTAAGAGTCCTGTTGCAGAAATATGACCTGAACCAGTCGAGGGCTAAGCCAGATACACCAGCCCAGGATTTGAGTCGGGAGATCATGATGTCATGATCAATTGTGTTGAAGGCAGCAGATAAGTCGAGAAGAACCATAATCACGTGGAGTCCTGAGTCCAATGCCAAAAGGACGTCATTTAGGACACGTAATGCGCGGTTTCTGTGCTGTGTTGGGGCCTAAAGCCTGACTGAAAAAGGTCCATTACCTGATGGTCCTGTAGGTGATGAGTTAATTGTTCATAAACTACTTTTTTGCAAAGTGCTTTACATAATGAAGAATAGAAGAATAAAAGTCACAGAAAATAAAATAAGTCAACATTAATTAACATAGAATAAGAGTAAGGTCCGATGGCCAGGGTGGACAGAAAAAAAAAAAAAACTCCAGACGGCAGGAGAGAAAAAAAAAAAATCTGCAGGGATTCCAGACCATGAGACCGCCCAGTCCCCTCTGGGCACTGAAATCCTCCTGAAATGATAATGTAACTTGTTCTGTTACCCACATAGCAAAGTCCAAATCTATAGCATAATATCATTAAAAAAAAAACCTTTTCCTACAACTCAGGCTGTTGATCAAAGTTATCCTAATCTCAAACAAAATCTTAAATCTCCCAAAAAAACAGAATCTTTTTTTTTTAATCTATCCTCAGGTTCCTTTGAGGCCTTAAAACCAAAGTCAGATTTTTACCAAACTCAAAAGCAGGGTTCAGCCAATACAGAATGTTAATGGGAAAAAGGCACATCCCTACTCCTAACCTAGCTCAAAATTTTAAAAAGTATCAAAAATAAGGAATAAAGTGAAACATTTTAACACTTAGCCCACAATAACAAAACAAAGTTCCTTAATATTTAAGGAATTTACAGGTGCACAGGGGAAAATATTCTCAGATATCCACAGATTACCCAAACCTTCAGACTTTAACTGATGTCTTTATGAAAGTATTATTATGTATATTGTGATAGACGACCGGCAGTTCAATCCAGCCGGGATGTCCCAGAACTAGAAGAGTGGAGAAGGGCAGCCTTTTCAGGACACTGCCTCCCACAGGACACTAGGTGGTAGCTCCCCTGGATGGTAACTGTACCCCGGATTCCCTCAGGGCGTCATGTGACATGGAGTCCATTTTCTCAGCCCTGTTGGGTGCCGTGGGTGCTGCCAGGGGGAGCTCATAAAGGACCTGGGGACTCCTACTTTTCTTACAACCCAGAAGTACTTCAGAGTCACGAGGACGGAAGCCCACAGTGCTTCCGGACTAATTGAGGACTGATGATGTGGCGTTTGACCTGGAAGAAGAGGAGGAGCACTTCCGGGTCAACGAATATATAAAGGACTGTTCAAGACCCAGCAAGCTGAGCCGGAGTTGGGAGGGAGTATGATGGAGCTGCTGGGAGTGGTGAATTGTTGTATTGTAATTATTGATTATTGGATTATTGGTAATTGTGGCGTGTGTGGTGCTTTGTGCACTTTATTTAAGAAAAATATTTAAAAATTATACTTCGTGCTTTTACACGTGTGTCCAGGACTTCTGTCTGTTGGGTTTCACGGGACAACAGCGACCTCTAGCGTCCACAATATATATTTTTAACATTATTACTGTAATAACAAAAATGTTGCTAACAACCTTTCATTTTTATATTGATTGTGTATTTATGTTTTATTTAGCAGGCTTATTATTTTACAAATATAATTTGGATTTAATAGCTCATTAGTCTTATTTTTAATATTTTTGGAATTGTTCCTGAAAAATCAAGTCAAAAGCAAAACCATGGGACTTAATAAAGTACCACCCAAATTGTTCAAAACCTGAAGTATTCAGCCAAGATGCAAATATGTAAGCAGTATTACAGTTTTTCAAGCTCCAATGAACTCCACTTTCACCTATATCAATTTTATGATTAATACTATAGCTAAAAGCAATACTCATTACTGGACTAAATGTTTTGATCCAAATTTTGTTTGTTTTGATAATTTTTTATTATTTGGCATGTTATTAATTTTTGTTTCTTAATGTTTCAAATGTTTCTTGTTTTCTGATGATTAACAATTTCTATGTGAGTTTTTTTTTTTTGAGCATTGACTTTTTTACCCCTAAAATCATGGTAACCACCATGTTGTAGCTGTGCGCTCCCTGCATTGTAAGGCAATGTGACATTAGCACATCTGCACTATAACATATTTTGCCACACAGTAAAAAGCATTTGAACATTGATCAAACAAAGGAAAGACCTGCAGTGTTCATTGGATGTTCAGATTGTTCTTTATACAGCTTCCAATTAATCCAAAATGCTGCTGCAAGAATTATTACAAAAACAAGAAAATACAAATATATAAGTCCAGTTCTTAAATCCTTACATTGGTTTATGGTTAAGTTTAGGGCAGATTTCAAAATCCTCCTTTTAACACTGTGGTAAGGTGAGATCCACGGCTGGTTGGTGTATTTAAAATAAGTAATTGCCACACTTGCATCTTTTGGTGGTGGCGTGGTAGTGTGGTGAGAGCGGTTCCTGTGTGTGATATGGGAGTGGACTGCCCTGCACTGTGCACAGGTCCAGTAATGCCCGTGACCCTAATTGGTGCCGGGAGATGCTAATTGAAGCAGCTATGCCACGTCCCCACTTTAAAAGGGGAGTACAAGTGCAGGAAGGGAATAATAGACTGGCCAATGAGAGAGATGAAGGAGGTTGTAAAATGGAGCAAGCGCACAGAATAAAAGAGAGACAAGAGCAAGAGCCCATGCAGTAGAATGGAGGCAGGTGGTCAGGATTAGAGCCTCAGAGCAAGAAGGAGCCAGTGGCTGAACAAGGGGCACTGCTACAGTGGGATCAGCGGGGAAGTAGTAGTTGCCCAACGGCTGAGTGTGAGCGATGAAAAATGAGTGTGGCTCGGTGTGGCGCCCCAGGGATCCCTTAGGAATGCCATGGGGACCTGAGCCCAGACTTTAAGGTTGACTGCGTGGAGGAGACGCCAGTTTTTAGAGTGAAGCATCGGGGCTTGTGTGTGTGTTTTTTTTAAAGACTGTCTCTATGTGGATTTTAACCTCAGTTTTTAAATGAATGTTTATTTATTAGATTTTAACTTTCACCAGCATGTTTTCCTTTTAATGGATTATTTATTTATTGGAGATTTTGGGAAGCATTGCACAATTGTCTTTTAATAAATGCATTGTTCACCTTTTCATCATCTTGCTTTGTGTGTGTTTTGTCCTCATCTGCCAAGCTCATTATCAGTTATGTTATCAATGGTATCAGGTTCAGGAGGCCCCCAGAAAAGAGCGGGAGCATGTAGCCAACCCGCACAGTCACAAACATATAAAGCTTTAAATGGCCAAAGTCTGGCTTTCTTCTCTGAACTTATCATTACTTACAAACCAGAGTGCACATTAAGATCTCAAGATACCAATCTGCTTATGATTCCAAAGATTAATAAAACAACAGTGGGAGGTCAAGCTTTTAGTTACAGTGCCCCAAAACTGTGGAATGGGCTGCCTGCTACTATAAGAGATACTCCTTTAGCCTCAGCTTTCACATCCCAGCTGAAGACTCACTACTTCAGTTTAGCCTATCCTGACTTGAGCTGCTGATTAACTGTGTATACTGTGTCTCTGTTATTAGTCATTAGCATTAAAACATAAGTAATATGATTATAATTTGTTACTAACCCTCACCTATTCTATTTCTCTTCTCAGTACTCATATGTGGCACTTGGTGCCACTGCCCTAATGCCAAGTTGTTTGCCTGCCTAAGAAAAAGTAATTTCTGAAAAAGGATCACTAGAATCATTGGGTAGGAAGGGTCCTTTCATCAGATTGGCCAGCCCAGCTCTGACTCAGCTGTGGAATGGCCAGTTGCGGGGGAAAGGGTGGGGTGCAGCTTAAAGGCCAAGGTCTCCATGACTCTGAACAAATCGGAATCCTTTAATGTGATATAATCTACTCTTGCATTTTGCTCTGTACTTGTACTATTACTATTGTGCTATTATATTGTTTTGAGGATTACTTGTGTTCTGTTCTGTGCATTGTATTGTATTTACGCCATTTATCGACATCCACTGCACACCCAAACTACCTGGAAAGGAGTCTCTCTCTGAGTTGCCTTTCCTAAGATTTTTTTTTCTTGTCTTCTTAGAGAGTCAAGGCACTTGTCACAAAACAGGACCTGTTGAAGCCCATTGCGGCACTCCTTCTGTCATTTTTGATTCCTTCCTTTCTTAGTCCACCCACATGAACCACATTAAGAAACTTTCTTACTTTCACCTCTGTAACGTATCCTGTGTTCACTCAATCATCTCCTTTTCTAATGATGAGGAACTTGTCCATGCTTCTATCACATCCCGCATTGACTACTGTAACTCCCTACTGGCAGGTGCCTCTTCAAATTTTGTATAAAAATCTCCAGTTGATTCAAAACTCTGTCCTTACTTGGACCAGCAACAGTGAAGCTAATCACACCCATCCTGCTTCACCTTCACTGGCTCCCTGTATCTTACAGGATCGAGTATAAAATTCTATTAATAACCCACAAAGCTTTAAATGGCCTTGCACTGAACTACATCAGTGACCTTCTCCATTGGTCTGCTCCTGTTCATACACTAAGGTCCTCTGATTCTGGCAATCTTGTTGTCCCCACACTAACCTTCACTCTATGGGTGAAAAGGCCTTCAGCTGTATAGCACCTAGACTTTGGAATTACCCCCCAAAATTAATTAGATCAGTTGACTCAGATCAGTTCAAGGAAGGCTTTTAACTTCTTTCAGTTTACCTATCCATCCAGATGCTCAGGATAATTTGTGTGTGTATGTTATATAATAAATTATGTTATTTGTTCAGGCATTTCTTTTACTATTGAATCTAGTACAGTGGTACCTCAGTATACGTCCTTAATCCGTTCCAAATCCTTTGACTTATACCAAACAGGACGTATACCAAACTAATTTTTCCCATAAGAAATAATGGGAAAATGATTAATCCGTTCCCATGAAATAAAATCCTATTGTTATTGGCATATTATACATTGATGGGGTTGTATAAAATTATTTAAACACTGCTTAATACTAAAATACATAAATACAAAAGCAATTAGATAAAATAAATGAAAATTTAACCTCACTTTACTTTTTAATAACGTCTTTGTTTTTCACAATCGTAGATACCATTGATCTCGGCAAACGGTATGCAACAGCCATGTCCCAGATACGCATGCCACCCTTATACTTTTCAACAATCAATTCAAATTTACGTGAAAAAATGCAAAATCACGTTGTGACGATGTGGGTTTGCTGTATGCTCCTATCTGCTGTCGGGGAGCCCTTGAACCCTACACCGTCGGTAATGTTACCAAAGAGCTTAGCAGTGAGGCACAGCAAAGCAGGGGGATGGTGAAAAAGTGCAAAGTGCTTTTATTAAAACAATCAACAAAACAAGGTGTTCAAATTAAAGTGCAGTGTCCAAAGTTCCAATAAATAATCCATAAACTCAGAAGTGAAACGTGGAGGCTAAAAAAAATAGAAAAAAGTCTTCTTAAAAACAATGAGGTTAAAATACAGCAGAACGCATTCTTTAAAAAAAAAAACACAACAAGAAGCCCGGTGCCTTTTTACCTGGCGGCCCCCTTGCTTCCCAACAGGGGAGTCACCCTACTTGCAGCTGACCTTCACTATGCCTATTTCAGCTGTTCAGTTCACCTCTCTGATCCCTGGCTGCGATAGGCTCCTTCTGACAGCGACTTGGGATCCACAGCGACCAGGGCGCCTACGCTGGGGAATACACTCACCCAAGTCCCGACTCCCGTGGACTTACGCAGAGAGTCATCCTCCTTCCAGTCAATCCCGCTCCATGATCACTCAGCGGGAGTGACCACTACTACTATTCCCCGGGTGTCAGCCCAATACCCAGGCTCCCTGTTCAGCTGCAACGCTCTCCTGCACTGTCTCTCTCTCTCTCTCTCTCTCTCTCTCTCTCTCTCTCTCTCAACCTCCCGTCCGTTCTTTCTTTTTCCTCCCCTTCTAGCCAACTCGTGCTTCTATTTATCAAGATAAGCAGTGGATGGTCTCTCAGCTGTGCACTTAGGTGAGAAACGCCCACATCGTGACTCGCCCTGAGAACCGCTTCAGCCACACAACCAGCACGTCCCCTCACCAAGCTGCGAGCGTGGTAATTATTTATTTTAAAACTGGCCTTTGACAGGAGCTGTGGACCTGCTCTACCACACACGTGAAAATTCTCAGAGAATTATAGCGCGGGTTGTTCACTGAATGCTAGCAAGTAGCACACTGATGCTCGTGGGCAGTCGTGGCTTTGTCTCGAGAGAGGTAAATAAGGGTAGCACGCGAGTCGTATTCCAAACAAAGGTCGTATACCAAGCAAAATTTTTCGTGTCCAAACAGGACGTATACCAAATTGGACTTATTCCAAAGCGGACGTATACTGAGATACCACTGTATTTTACTCTGGTTTATTTTGTCTTTTACTCTATTTAATGCTTTGTATGTCACTTATTTCTCTGTTTAGTGTTCTGTACAGAAAATATTTGTATCCAATGTTACATATACTATTCCTTTTACGTGCCTTGAGCTTGAGAAATGGTGCTATATAAATAAAATGTATTTTTATTAACAGAAAGAGCAAATGGGCTGTGACAGCCCTGCTAAATGACACTGACCTTCAACATCTCCACCTCTTGATAAATCTTTTTCAGCAGGAATATCTGTTTGTCCTACTGAACACATTAGTATGCCTGTAAAATTCTGAGTTTCATTAGCAAAGTTTTATGTACAGGGAGCTTTGTTTTTCTCCTCTGTTTGTGATAGCTTTAATTTTCAATTGAGCATTGACTCAGTCTTTATCCAATGTAAATGAAGTTATTCCTTAATGCTTATTTTGTATTGATTTTTTTTTCAAATGCTCTATCAATTATATCATTCTGCAGCATATTCAAGCATAATACTGCTAATATCATAATGAATAGATTTAGTGGCTTATTTTTTTTTTTTTGTCATCAAAATATTTATGGAGGATTAAATAATGTTAATCAACAATATAAATAATGACACCAACAGGTTTCACATAAAATAAACAATCAAAAAAGCATAAGGCCGTAAAAAGAATAAAAATATCCCCACCCACCCACATAATTTGCCCTGTTAAAAAGTTACCCAAAAAACAGCCTGACCAAAACCTAGCAGGAAAACACTGCCTAAACACCAGACCCCACCAAATCAGGATTTAAGGAGCAGAAAGAGGAGAGAGACAGCAACCACTGCTCTGCTGTGCAGAATTTCCATAAGAGCATGCCATTTTGTGTTATATGACCCAGATGACCCATTGATTTCTGTTGCTGAGAGCTCTAGGAGATTAAGATTGAAAAATAAGGACTACCAAGAAGTGAAGGAGATAGAAACATCAGATTTTCAGTGAGAAGCTAAAAATGTTTTGTAGCTATTGTGCCTACACAAAACAGCCTCCATTGAATAATGAGAGTGAGAGACAGAGACAAGAGGTCCAGTAAGAAAAAAAATTAGCAATACACAACCACAAAGCCAAGGCTGGGAGAGCATTCCCAAAACATTTGCAAATAAGTAACTGGGAAGCTCACTTGGCAGAAGGGACACTAGGGATCAGTGGCCTGACCCATGATCATTTACTTCTTTAGTAGCTGTGCTATCTGTCTAATATGGGTTGGAATATAAGCATTTAACTTAGACCTCATTATTACCATCTGCAGTGTAATATGCAGTGCATGTGCCTCTTTTATATACTGTGGTCAAGAAAGGAACTGCGCATCACCACTAGAAAATGTAGGGGAGCCAACCTGGTCATCCCTGTTTAACTCCAAAAAAATTGTTGCAAAGTCAACAGAATTTACGGCTGCTATGCAAGCCAAAAGAAAGGAACTTTTCCAAAACAAGATTGCTGTCAGGCTCTGTCATAGAAGTACTGCGGAGAAAGAACTCTGTCCTGTGGTAGGCTCAGCAGAGGACTGAATAATTTCTTCCAGCAGCAGTGGGATTTATAGGTTGGGGACAAAGGGGCAAAGTCTTTTGCCCTCACTGGATGTTTTCTGTGTGGAAACAAAAGAGGCGAAGGTTAGCATCAGCACCCCTTCTTGGCTTTGAGTGGTAGTACAAATCTCAGATGAGCCCAGAGAGTGGTCCACAAATGTAGATGTGTGACAAGGCCAATTGGTATGGGATTTGTAAAAGCAGTATTAATGTTTGTGTTGCGCCATCTATTGGAATGACAAATGCAATGCATTTTATTGCTACAGTAAAAATGTTTGTAATATGTCATCTTTTGGAATAACAGTGACAGAGCCACCAGCCAGAAATGTATCTTTTGTAACACAATTTGTTGCAGGTCATTTTATCAAATTTCCTGCCATTTACTACTTCATTATATACTCCCAAGCCTTAATTTTTTGTAAATCAGTTTCTATGTTGCTTCTGTGTTTCACATTAACATAGATAACAGTAAAGATCTATCCAATCATTTACCTTCTAAACCCACTTTTTATTATGTAAGCAGCATGGGATTGCAAGTCAGGAAACTATCTTAGATTAAATGCCAATTCATTGTAGTGTACTTTCTTGCAAACACCCACACTTGCTCATGTAGGACCAGTTTTTTAGATTTCACCAAGGTGAAAGTGCAAAGAGATATTTTAAGAATTCTTCTTTCGATAAAACAACATAGCATTTATTTAAATGTTATAAATCAGAGCCAAACATTTGAACATTATGATTATTGGCATCCACAGCTGATGCGTACATTTCTTTCATTATGATGTTAATTGGATTTTTTAAAAATTGCGGCTGGCTTGCTGCTACTCCTGGGCATGCCCTAATTTGCTATTCAAAATCAGTTCTTGTGTTCGAAAAGGTATATCAAAGACAACAGCGAGCTTCAAAAAGGAAAATTGACTCCCAACTGGTTTAAGAGTGCATTTGGATAATATAACACTTTGATATAAAAGAAGTAAAACTGTGATGGTCAGCAGAAGAAGGGCCATAAGCCAGAGGAAGAATAAAAGTGTAAACAGTAAAGGTAAAATGAAAAACTCTAAAATGATAAAAATTTAAAAACATTACAATCATAATGCGCTGGCATTAACACAAAACATTCTTGGCAGCATACTGTATATTCATATTGCTATTAAGTTAGTTGTTAAGGTTATCAAGGCTTACCAGGCTCATAAAGGCAGTTGGCATAGCAACATAGTAGAAATATAACAATTTCTAGAAAAACATTTTTAAAGAAATACCAACAAGGCCCAACTATTGTTAAACAAGCATTAAATTCCCAGCTTTTCTGCAGCCCAGCTTCTTCCCAGGCAAGCATCTGTAATGTCACTATTATCACATTCTTTGATTTTTTTCTGTTTATTGAGAAGACTTCTTTCACATCCTGTAGGGGTTATTGATTTAAATTAGTTGTGGCACTAAAAGAATACAACAGGACAGCAAGAAGTGATGGAGAATGGGGATGTGATCACTGCAAAAACACAATTATACTCGGTATAGAATACACTGTGCTAAAGCAAAGGCCCTTCAACTTTGATTTAAATGCCGAGGTTGATGGTCCATCTCTTCAATTGACAGGTAAGACATTGCAGAGTGTAAGCCTATATAAATAAAGGCTGTACCCCTTATAGTGATTTTATTTGTGCTTAGAGTTAATTGTTGTAGTGCTGCCTTTGCAGATGCTGTGTAAAGAATAATGAGTTAGTAAGAGAAAGGTGGGCAAAGAAATTTATGGGTTTATATGTCAGAAAAAGGATTTTAACATAAGCTGTCAACTCAGCTGAGAGCCAGTACAGAAAATGAGATGCTTTGTAGTCCTTGCTACAACATTTTGAACTGACAAGAGCTGAGAAAAATGAGTAAGTTGAACATGTCTGAGGATAACGCATTGCTGTTTTTTTATCATACATAATATAATGACTTCTTAATTGTATTTTAAATCTAAACAGAAAAAAGCAACTTTTTATATGATTATGAGGAACCAATAACAGATCATAATCCAAAATTTAAACTGCAAATGAATTTTGAACATCTAATGTTTCATCCTTTCAAGTTTAAAGATAACAGTAATGCATTGCTTTTTGCAGAACTCCACCTTTATGTACAGTAGCTTTTTCATTGTCAGTATTTAAAATTATTTAAACAGCTAAAGTAATGCTTTACTCAGATGCAGCCCAATCCTCTGAAGAATCTTTTTCTAAGTGGAGCTGACAGACAATCTCATGCAGCTCTTTGAATTGTTACTGATTTTTTTTGCCGTACTTTTAAGTCTGTGCCCTTATCCTGTAGTTGTTTTAAATTTAAAATGTGTCCCTCTAACTTCAAAAGTATTGGTTTTGGGAGCTTCCTTGTTCCCAATGCTTCTGGTGCACACACATATAATTTCTCTATTCTGAAAACATAAGAGCAAACATGTAAAATAAGAAACAGCTTGTTTTACTGAAGTGATGCTACCTTTCGAAGAGCCTTCATCTGCCACCCAAAAGTCACTCAATTTGTGACATTTATTTGTCACTTTTCACACATACTGGTAAAGTAACCAAACTGGGTAACAAAACATTTCTGCATTATGTGTGTGGTAGTAGCTATACAGCGAAATTGTACCGAAGGGAGAAAATACAATATAAAGATAATCTTTGACCCTCAAAAAATTCAAAATGAGATTTACATGGGCTGTCCTGTCCAGTAAGACTGAGAAACCAAAACCAAAACATACTGTACTGTGCCAAAGCTACGTAACACACTCCGGTGGCTAGTGGGACTCAAATTATTCAATTTTGTACAACACCATTTTGTATTAGTAACACACCATGATGGGAACAAATGGTGTCAGAATATATGATTGCTTTACTAACTCATCTCAGAGCTGCAGAAATATTTATCAACTCATCTCAAAGTACAGTAATCCCTCTCTATATCGCGCTTCGACTTTCGCGGCTTCACTCTATCGCGGATTTTAAATGTAAGCACATCTAAATATATATCACGGATTTTTCGCTGTTTCGCGGCTTTCTGTGGACAATGGGTCTTTGAATTTATGGTACATGCTTCCTCAGTTTGTTTGCCCAGTTGATTTCATACAAGGGACGCTATTGGCGGATGGCTTAGAAGCTACCCAATCAGAGCATGTATTACATATTAACTAAAACTCCTCAATGATATAAGATATGCTTCCCGCGCGGTGCTTGATTGTTTGCTTCTCTCTATCTCTCTCATTCTCTCTGCCTGACGGAGGGGGTGTGAGCAGAGAGGCTGTTTGCACAGAGGCTGTTTCCCTAGAAGATACGGACGCTCCTCTACAAAATGCCGCTTTATCGTGGTGCTTCTGCATACTTAAAAGCACGTATTGATTTTTTGATTGTTTGCTTTTCTTAGCGAGTGCTCTCTCTGACATTCTCTGCTCCTGACGGCGCTCCTTTGAAGAGAAGATATGTTTGCATTCTTTTAATTGTGAGAAAGAACTGCCATCTCAGTCTTGTCATGGAGCACAGTTTAAACTTTTGACTAAAGGGTGTTATTTCATGTCTAGAGGGCTCTAATAATGTTAACAGTGTGGGAGAGTTTATAAGGGCTTAAAATATATAAAAATAACCATACAAACATATGGTTTCTACTTCGCGAATTTTCACTTATCGCGGGGGTGTCTGGAACGCAACCCCCGCGATTGAGGAGGGATTACTGTACACATTCTTGATAGCTGAAAATGAGTAAAGTATTTTTAACTGATTCGATAAGGTTAAATATTGAACTGTTAAAACTAGCTTTTTTCAAACCTTGATGAAAATTAATTTTAAACACTCAGTAAGAAAATTATTAGGAACACCTATACCTCTGCTTATCCATGCAATTATCTAATCAGCCAAACAGCGTATAAAATCCTGAAAAAACAGGTCAGGAGCTTTAGTCAATGTTTACATCAAACACCAGAATGGGGAAAAAATGAGATCTCCATGATTCCAAAAGTGGCATGATTGTTGTTGACAGATGAACTGGCTTGAGTATTTCTGTAACTGCTGATCTCCTGGGATTTTAGCATGAAACAGTCTCTAGAGTTTACCCAAAACACAAAAAACATCTAGTAAGAAGATCTACAGGCAGAAACATCTTGTTGATGACAGAGGTCAGGGGAGAATGGCCAGACTGGTTCAAGCTCACTGAAAGGCAAACATAACTCAGATAATCACTCTGTACTATTGTATGGAGCAGAATACATCAGAATTCACAACACTTTGAATGTTGAGGTATATTGATTACAACCCATGTTGGGTTCCTCTCCAGTCAGCTAAGAGCAGAAAGGTGAAGCTGTAGTGGGCACAAGCTCACCAAAACTGGACACTTGAAGACTGGAAAAAATTGCCTTGTTTAAGGAATTCCAGTTTCTACTGAGGTATACAGAAGATAGAGTCAGAAGATGGTGCCAACAGCATGAATTCATGCATCCAACTTGCCTTGGGTCAACAATCCAAACCAGTGGTGTAATATTGTGGGAAATGTTATATTGGCACACTTTGGGCATATTAAAACCAATTAATCATTGGTTGAATGTCATAGTATTGTTGCTGACCATGTCAGGTTCAAAGTTTACCCAACGTCTAAAGGCTACTTCCAGCATGATAATGCACCATATCACAAAGCAAACGTAATCTTAAATTAGTTTCATTAACATTACGAAGAGTTCAGTATTGTTCAGCTTTCCCAGCTACTAGATATGAATCCAGTAGAACACCTTTAGGATGTGATAGAATTCAATATTCACAATATAAATGTGCAGCTGACAAATCTGCAGAAAATGAATGATACAATCATCTAAACATGGGCCAAAATCTGAAAGGAACATTTCCAACATCTTGGGGAATCCATGAATCCATCCAAAGAACTGAGGATGTTTTGAGAGCTTAAGGATACTTAGTATAATGTTCCTAAGAATTTTCTTAGTGATTGTCTTATATGTTAAAGAAAGGATATACCGTATTTACTCATGTACCACGCACCCTCGAGTAAGACGCGCACCCTAATTTTTACAAAGAAAATGGCGAAAATCGTTTTGCCCTATGTACGACGTGCGTTGTGATTGTATAGGAAGCGTTTAGAGAGAGAAAGAGCGCGAGAGCGCAAGCGAGAGAGAGAGAGAGCACGAGCAAGAGAGAAAGAGCGCGAGCAAGCGAGCGAGAGAGAGCACGAGCAAGCGAGCGAGAGAGAGAGAGCACAAGTGCGTGAGCAAGCGAGTGAAAGAGAGAGCGCGAGTGCGCAAGCGAGCGAGAGAGAGAGCATGAGCAAGAGAGCGAGCAAGCCCAAGAAGAAGAAGTAAACATTACAGAATTACATTTCCTCATGTATGATGTGCACCTGATTTTCTAATGCTTATTTTCGGGAAAAAATGTGCGAGTGGTACGTGTGTAAATACGGTGCTTTAAAATTTTACGTTTTTCTCAAAATTTCTTTTGGTATTATATTTTTCTTTAATTAACATCAATATTGTTATGTCTGAAATAGAGAAAATAATAAAATAACACACAATAACCTTTATGTGCATGTCATGTGGAAGTGAGAATCTGTCAAATATAATGTTGTATTTATGTGCAGCAGTTAATTATTTATTCTTAATACTGTGGGAAGCAGCCCGGACACAGACAGATGGACATCATTATGTCACCCAACACACATTTATTTTACAAGTATTTACAAATATTAAAGTGCACAACCCAGTGCTGCAGAACCAATCACCCCACAAGTCCAGGCCAACACACAATGCCTTTCCTCTCTTCAGGCCGCCTCTTTCCTCTCCCAGACCTCGTCCTCTTCCACCCGACTCCAGCTCTGAATGAAGGGAAGTGACCCCTTTTATTGTCCCCTGGATGTGCTCCAGGTGTGTTCCGGCAATCTTCCACCGACACGCCCCAGTGTAGCGGAAGTGCTCACTGCATCTCCAGTATCACTTCGGGTGTCCCTGCTCCTCTTCCCCCCAGCACTTCCTGGTGTGGCGGAAGTGCTGAGGTCCAGGGCTCTCCAGGCATTGGTGTGCCCCCTGGCGGTGACCACAGGCCCCTACAGGATTGAGCTTCAAAACTCTGTATCCGTGGTCCCCACAGCAACCAGGGCAGTTACCCCCTCGTGGTCTGGAGGAGGCATGAGCCCTCCTCCGGACCTCTTGGGCACCCCGGCTGGGTACCACCCCCAGCCACATGCCACAATACCTTTAGAAAAAAAAAAAAACACATTTTTTGTGTTTATGTGTATTTCTGTCTTGAGTTATTGCATGCTGATTCATAATTTCAATTTTACATTATATTTCATCATCTGGTGCATGTTTTATGCATATTCATTAATATTATTGTCTTACACTATAAACTAGGTGATTTATAAAACCAGGCCTGTCCTAACCCCTCTGTTGCTTCCCCTACTTAATTCCATAGTTAACAGCTAATCTATGCCTATGTCTTCTCAGTAGACTCGTGCCCATCTAGTTTAAATGCAGTATGTCACTTTATTAGTTGTTCAATCTGATATGCATTAAATCATTTACATTCAAAATGTGAATTAACCATTATAACATTAAAAATAGATAAAGATCAACTAGGCCCAGCTTCAACAAAATTAAATTACAAGAATAAAATGTAATCAAAATACTCTATTTTATATAAAAGATAAATCAATTATAATACCAGTAGTGGGAAACATTTCATATATATTTTATTTGAAGCCATCAGGAAAAGCTGTAATGTGTCTTACATGTGTTATGATATATTGAAGTTCTTAGACAATTTTCACTTTGTCATTTGAAGATTCTCTCCATTAAAATGTTGTAAGGAACAGTGTTTTTTATGTTTAGTATTTGAAATTTTTGCACATTTTGCATACAAATACATATGCCATGTTTTGGATATTTTAGGCATTGTATTGATTTTTTGACTAGTGATAGCAAGATTTAATGGTCTAAATCTGTTCTTTTCTAATTGAATTCTTCCTGTCATCTCTCTACATTTCCCTCATTTATTCCTTGGAGGGTGCCTTTCAGATACCTGGGATTGGACATCAATGCCAGGGTCCAGGAGCTGCCAATGATGCCTCATTCTTTTCTTGGTTTCACTTTCCTATGGTTCTATGTGGCTGAATCCATTTCCGACTTCATTTTCTTTTTCTCGCTCCCATCAGAAACGTTTAATGACTGCAACCATTGCAACTAAGCTGCTTTTAGTCTCTTGCTGGAAATCTCCCGCACTTGTCTCTCCTGTTTCTTACTCCTTTTGCACTTTCCACATCTTGGGTCAGCAACTCTTCTACAACTGGCTTCATACTGTTCAGTTTGTAAATAGATGGCTAGTAGTTCCTCCATGAGGCAGTTTTCCCGCCCCCTCTTTTCCTTTTAATTTTTTTTTTTTATCCTTAATTTGTCATGTGCTCCTGTGTAGCGCGTGTTATGCCAGTTCACCTGTTGACTCCATTTTTTTTATAGTGTTTCTGTTTAATTAGCCGTCTCAGGTGGGGTAGGATGGGATAGGATAGTTGGGTGCTGGTGTGTGTGGAGGGTGTTTGTTTTTATTCTTTCATAGCCCAAAAATGTGTTATTATTGTTGGTTTCCTTTTACTTTATTTATTTTTCATTTTATTAATAAAAATTTAATCACAAAACAGAAGAAAACAATGTCTGCACTCTGCTAAGATCAGAGAAAGTCAATTTATGAGCATCATTTTGCTCTTTTTCCCCTCAATATGGCCTCAATAATGCACATGCATTTTGACCACAACTGAACACACATGCACAGATGCCCCATTAGAGCTTGACTGAAAGGGGTTCATTGCAATAATGATAATTTAATTTTTATGAATTGTGCGAACAAGACAACAGTGTATGCCTTTGAAAAAGAAGTATAAGAAACAATAAAAATGTATTAAAAATGTACATTTAATTTGCTGTGAAACATTACTATATGGATGTTTTTGGGGTGTGGGAAAACAAGAATATAATACTGCAAACAGATCCACACAGACAGGGAGAGGACATGTGGATTGCACACTGAAAGTGAAAGGGCAGTATCCTGATTGAGCATGTCACACATTGTATGGCCGAAACATCTTATTAAAGAATAAACATCCCCTAACAGGACAAATCAGTTATCAGGCAGGAGGAAAGCTGCTCATTGTATCTTTTAATTACTCCTCAGCAAAGTGCCTTGGAGGCAGCATTCATCAAAAACATTTACAGCATGGTTAGAATGATCAGAATGGTCAGAGAAACAAAGAATAGAGGTTCATTGTATAAACTGTTGAATTTACATACAGTGTCAATCAATGCATACATTTTACTCTGGTTGGTTTGTTGGTTTACACCCAAATGATTTATATAAAATAAAAGTCTATTATGTTATATTCTGGTTCTTCTTATACCTTTTGAGATGAGCCACCACCCTTGAAATTTCTGTGCATATAACAAACTGTCCATTCTCGTTGTTTATATGACATTTGCTGATTTCGTAGTCATCTCTTAGTCATCCTTCAGTGCATTTTGTATATTACATCAACCTTTCTTCTGGTACATTTATTTACTTGATCATCTTAGTATTTTTCCTAAACCAATTCTTGTATTTCAGTGTACATTTTGTTGTTCACTTGATCTTTATCTCGTTTCCGACTTTTATTAACCCTTTATGCTATTTCGTAAAAATGAATGCTATGTTACCCTAAAATTATTCTTCCACATCTGAAGTAGTAGGCTTTAGCAACCCTGGCCATGATATTATCAAATGTTAGTAAAGGTCAGAGTGAGAGTTGGATAGCTTTGTTCAGGTCTCTAAGGCTGAGCATAGTCTGAATTAGCATGTTCATGTTTTTTTTTTCTTCACAACAGCTAGCATTTGATCTAATGTTTCATTTTGGCAGACATGATAATAACGCCTCTCTCCTCTAAATCTGTAGCTCTAGTGTAAGATCACCATGCTGCAGGGGAAATATCAAGTTTTGTATTAAACAGAAAGCCAAAGGTATATTCAGCATTCAATAACCATTCCTGTCAAAATAGCTATGAAGTGTTTTCTACCTGACTTTGTGTTTTCCTGACCAGGATGGGCACAGATCACATTAGTAACAAATTCAATAGGGCTGACAGACTGTCCTGCTGGACAAATATTTTAAGGAGCAGCAGTTTTTCTAAATAATATTTATAGGTTGATTAAAAAAATATTTGTAGTCCTTACCAGAAATCAAAACATGGTAGTCATTTTAAGTGTACAGCTCATTATTAGGACTAAACCAAACTCAAACAACACTATAACTATATAAAGTTTAATGCCAGAATTCATTTTGCTTTGTTTTTTCTTTTAATTGCTTAGTACTAATTCTCTCATGAAAGTCTTTCCTTCATCTTTTAAAGCACAATCGTTTTGACAATACACACAGTCACAAAATGTCAAAGTGATGATATCATCCAGAGAACTGTGAAAAATAAAAAATCATAATACATCAAAGCAAAAGCTACATGTCAATCATTAATGTGTTCCTGACAGTTAGCGTGGGCACATCTAAATGAGATTTTAAACTTTCCAGAGGAGGTGTGCAACACAGACGTCCATAAACATTTCTTCGACTTCATGTTTACATTTATCCCTGAATGTGCTTTTAACATAAACTGCTCCCTGCCTTAACCTTTCAGTGTAAAACAATATTTGGACTGAGTTTTAGCTTCATTCTTTTAGCAATTGTATACAGTATGTATTCAAATGAATACTCTACTGACCGGAGCACTGACATTCATTTGAAATTTAACACTTATTTTCTCTGGCATGCGTAGGAAAAACTTTGTCTATATTACAATTGCTGTTTATCTGTGACATTACATTAATATACAATTTGCAATTTCAAACTTCAAGCATGTTCTTCTTTGTCTCAGACTACTAGAACAATACATTCTGGGAAAATTGAGAAGCAATCTTAGCCTTTGGCAGGTGAGAACCTTGTTTTGTTTGAGCTTTAATCTTACAGTATCAATATCAACATTTATTTTCCAATTCTGGCTTTGTGCTGCTTGTCAGATTTCTTGGTCATTCTGCTTTACATAAGCTGCATGACTTTCTATTGGAAGAGTGCATACATACACTGTTCATCCTATTATTTTAAACTGTGCATTTATTATTCCAGTCATTTTTCCAGCACCAGAACAGACTTCCCTCTCGACAGCAAAAGCCCTTTAAGATTCTTTTCAAAACAAACAAGAATGCAATTAAAAGTATTACATTACAAGACGATGTGGTAATTCTGAGAGTGGAATACATGCACATTGGGAGGACTGTGGTATCCTGCCATCAAGTCAAAGACAATCAAAGCTGTTAAATAACTGTACTGTATATTAAAGTCATTTGATATTAAAGATTTGTTAGATGTAGCTGTTTTGACAAATAAACCGGTCTTACTTTTCAATTTCTATTGTTTTCTGAATTTACTATATTGTAGTGTTGGATATTTGAAGCAGTTTGAGATCACTGTATTTTTTCAGCACTGATAAAAATGATTATCGAATTTATCTTTATAAAATTCACCCTCAGAATTATTTTTGTCATATAATAGTTAACAGTATTTTTTCAACATTTTTAAATAAATAGTAACTGAGGCTGGATAAATAAGAGAACTTTGTAACTGAAAATACATTAAACCTCATGTGTCTTGTGTTTATTAAAGTTTTAGTTTTCAGTTTGTATGAAATGACAATGCATTTACAGTTTAAAATAAAAGACTAACAGCATTTGTTATGTTTTCATATATTCTTTTTATTTGGCAGGTTTTGCCTGACTATTAAAGATATTTAGATAAAGAAACTCTGATTATACAATTTTAAGCATACAACAGAAATTTAAAAAATGAATATGGTGCAACTCAAAAACTGACTGACTTATGACTTTTTTTCCTGTTGCTGCCAGATTACCTTTGGACTTTCAAAGGCAGAGCACCATCGCCATCTCTAAAGAACACTAGTTATGTTTCAGACAAACAACCGAAAAGAAATGGAGGCAGGACAGAAACATCTCAAATGAATTATTATCGGTTTATTTTTTTTAATTAAAAGCACACCACAAATCTTGGGTCTCAAAATCTTGGCCATAAAAGTGCAGTTAAAACAAAAACAGAGCAGTCATTGCAGAGACTGACACTTTGTTGCTTTATAAGAGAATCCTGGACTAAAATGTATGATATGCAATTTAATTTAGCATGGCAATGATATTCTGCAATATGATTTTGTAGTTCATTATTATACAGTAAATGCACAGTTCGAGAGCGGCTGAGGTGGGGCGCTGATAGCGCGTTGCCGCACCCACCACACAATGAGCTATCTGGATTGGGACCCGAGTGCAGCGGGTGACACCTCACTGTGACGCTTCTTACAGTGACTGGTGTGCCAATCCTGCCACCAACCCCCAAGTGTTCCCTGTAAATTGGAGGAACTGCTTTCAGGGCTGGGTGCAGATTAACGTCACAATTGCAGGTTAAGGGTCTTACTCAAGGGCCCAACAGAGTAGATTCACTTTTGGCGCTTACAGGATTCGAACTGGCAAACCTTCTGATTGCCAGTGCAGATGCCCTGCCTCAGTGCCACCAATCTGCCCATGGTAGTGCTTATATAATTTTGCATTCCATTAGTTAATTGGCTGCATTACTGCCCCATTTAAATTGGACACAGCTTTTGTTGTGTCAAAGTAGCTGGTATTTAATTCAACTTGTATTGTTCTTACGGAACAGATGGTAAACAGGTTAGGGCCGGTGACATATGCCTCCAGGAGAACTGTGTTTTAATCCTAGGCTCAGTCATTTTCAGTGTTGTGTATGTATTTTTTTTTTTTTTTGTTGTTTCTCTGTAAGTTTTTCTACCATATCACAAATACATGCAGGTTAGGCTGGCTGAAAACTCCAAACTGGCCCTAAATGTGTGAGTCAGTCAGTCATTTGCTCTAGTCTCAGTGGTGTGCCTCCTAAGAATGTGCTATTGCATTGTCATGGAATACTCTCCATTGTGGTCATTTTGGCACAGCCATAATCAAGTCACCGATAGTGAAATAGAATGAGTGCATGTATGAAATGAGTGTGCTCAGCAATCGACTAGTGCTGTATTCATTGTTTCCATCTCATCTCTTACATTGACAAGACAGAGTTTTCAGTAATGCTACTTTGGAATTCTTCTTCTTTTGGCTGCTCTTGTTAGGGGTTGCCACAGTGGATCATCTTTTTCCATATCTTCCTGTTCTTTGCATCTTGCTCTCTCACACCCATCACCTGCATGTTCTCTCTCACCACATCCATAAACCTTCTTATAGGCCTGCCTCTATTCTTCTTGCCTGGCAGCTCTATTAGTAGCATAAGGAACATGAATAAACAAATAAATATATTTGTGTTAGGTTAATTTAGGACTGTAAATTAGTTTGGTGAGAATGACTGTGATAGTCCACGTAGTGGTGCATTGCAATGAATGGGCTAGTTCTTGTATTCAATCCCAGATCCCATCAGATATTGTGATAGACAGTATAACACAAGAAGGAGTTTCTAACCAAGAGTTTGATTTCTTTTGTACTTACATAGTCTGATCAAATGAGTTAAGTTTCTGCTCTGCGTTATATCCCCTAGTGATCATTTCCAAATTTATAAGGCTGTCATAACCTCCAGTTTTGTTCAGGTACCCATGAATGATTTTGCTTTATCTGCTTTACTACTGTATGTAAAAATCTAAATATGGTTTATATACAACTTAAAAAGGTTATTGCTCTACGCAAAATTATCTGAAAGTGTATGCCTAAGACTGGCATCACACTATAAGACTCAAGATGTATTCCAGTCGAAGCAGATGTCATATTGATGACTGCAGTTGTATATGAGATTATTAGATTATACAACTGAAATCACAAAGGGAAACTGATTTTATGATTCTCATGACTTTTCTTTGTGGTTTCAAATGTATCATGCCATGAAAGTACCATTAAGTTAACATCCTTTTGACAACCAATCTACATGCAGCACACCAGAGTAGAAAAACACTTTGCAAAACAAAAGAAAAATATTGGAGAGACTTACAGTTTGTGCTGGTTTCAAAGTTCAAAAAGAAGTGTGTCCTCCATTTTCACAGTGCAAAACAATTGCTTTGTTTCTTCTCTGTTTATGGGCATTGTATGGATTGTACTTACATGTGAACACTTAATGGCTGTTAATGCTTTCAGATACAAAATTAAGAAATAAATGGATAGACAGATGACTCTAAATAACCTAAAGGTAACTAATTTAGTAATCCTAAGATTTCTACTTAAGCCATGTAAACTATTCTAACTGTGTAACTACAAGCACATTGACACTTAGTCTGGAAGAGATCTCTGAGGCACATGGTAACAATAAACCCAGATGTTACAGCACAAAGTACATCATGTAAGCTGTTTTTTCTGTTAAAAACATGGGGTTATGTATTTTGATATCTTCTTGTTTATTGTGGTGCCAGAAAGTGAAGGCATGTTGAGTGCTAGTTGGATAAACACAAAAGAGTATTACTGTACCTTCTACACATCACAATTATAGGACAAACAAACTGCAATTGCGTTCACTACACTTTTGGCACACAGATTTATTTTGCTAAACTGGAAGAATCGTAACTCTCCTCTTTTAAGTCAGTGGGAAACTGATGACTTATACTATTTGAAATTGGAAAAAATCAAATTCTCAGTTAGAGGATCGGTACAGAATTTTTTCAAAACATGGCAGGATCTAATCAATAATATTTTTGAATAAGCTCTTAAAGCACAGAGGAAGCAATTATTTCCGCATTTCTTTTTCTTCTCCATTCATCTCTATTGCCCTTTTAAACTAATCAATTTAGGTATGTTTACAAGCTTAAAGTTTTACTCCGTTGGCTATGCTCTCTTTCTTAGGGGTGGGGGTTAATTTGTTTTAATCCTATTTTTTTTTTTTGTAAAAATTAATCTATTTGTATGAAATGATTACAATAAAATTAATAAAATTAAAAAAAAAAACAATAATAGGAACTTTCCAACATAAAGGGGGGGACTTTGTTGCTTCTTTATTTTTTGATACATGTGATCTTTTCCTAATTTTCTCCCAGTCTTTTTCATTCTAATAGCTCAGCACTCAGGATAAATTTATTTGAGGTATAAGGTTTAACAAACATTAATTTAAAATTAGTAATAACTTGGTCAACTATCATATAACAGCTAGTTTGTCATGCTCCACCTTTCACCTTAAGGTTTGTTAAATATTGTGTTGATAGTGCTAGAAGGTAAAACACATAACAAACGATAGCCATTGGTCTACATGAAAGGATTAGTGCATGTTGAATGCTATTTAATAGCAGTTGTGTTATTATTAACAGGTTTAACAAAACAAAGGTGTGATAAGGTCCCAAATAATCATGGATTTACTATAATATCATAGCTGCCCAGCAGAAGAACATATATCATAATAGATATGCTGTCCAAAGTGCAGCTGCAAAACTTGTAGCATATTTCAAAGGATAATAAAAAAGAGGAGTTGGGCAAGGTGCTCTGTATTTAGTTGTAATGTACTGTAAATTGTGACATTTGTCCTGTATTTACCTCTTATGGGACTGAAATAAACTATTTTCCATTATGTCTGTTCTCTGTAACAACAATTTAAATCTAATCATTTACATGGCACGTACTGCCACAAGAATAGAAGAAAGGCTGATGACAAGGTCAGATATAAGGGAACAGGAGATAAACGTGAGATAAAAACATAGTGTGGGCAAAAACGGTAAGCCTGAACATTGTTTGTCAATACCATAAGTCAAAATAAATCTAGCCAGAAGTTGGAATACCAGAAAAAGCTCTACAGAAGCATAAACCAAAGTCTTTTGCAAAATATTGACAGTCTTGGATGACACCTGGCATGCAGCTCTGGCTTATAAAGTGTCATTTGAACAACGTCACATGTGTGACCTCCAGGGACCACAATTCCTACAGCAATGGCCTGTTATGGCATAACAATGAACCTAAAAAGTGTCAATGACTGTGAAAAACAACATGGCGATATGGTAAATATCAAATATAACATTATTAAAACTTTACATTGTCCAGAGACAATATACAAAGAAAACAACATAAAATGAGAATTCTCTGCGATCCAGAACCCCTAGAAAGCTATATTTGACCATAAATAATATTATGGGAAGAAAAAATGAATAATGGGAATGAGCGTACATCTCATTGAAACTAATGCTAAGATCAGTCACGTGAGAAATGACTGCATTAGATCTGGATAGAGTGCATTTGTTTGTGTTTGTTTAACAAGGAACATTTGCAGATTGGCACAGTTTACAGTGGAACAATTGCCTTGACTGGTAAAAAAGACAGAAATAAGCAAGTTGTGTGATCCTTTATGTTGTCTCCTTTGAATGATTGTGCTCGTCCGACCAATACAGTAGTAGTAAGCTGAATGTAATGAATGAACAAGTAATCACCTGAAAAGTCACATATTCTGCTAGCAAGAGAAACAGTCCTTAAGAGGAGGGGAATAATGTGTCAGAATATGGTGGGATAAGAAAAAGCATGGCTGCAAATTTAGACATTATCATCCTTTTTATTTCAGAATATTACTTTTGGATGGCAAAGAAAAGTGTCAGATGTTTGAATCTATACTGAATTTCTATATTGACATAAAATGAATTCCATCTGGATGTTGGTAGTGATGATGATTTGATAGTTATGTGGATGAATCAGAGAATAAAGAGAGAAAGAAGAAGATACTTACAATGATCAATTAATGTGTTGGAGAAAAAAAATAATTAATTGTTGCATTAATAACAAAAACATTAATTTGGCTTAAGGTGTGAGTGTGTTGGTTTTCAGGAAGGATCAAAAACTTGATTTTAAAACAGATGGGTCTGCAGCAGATGGCTTCCTTCTGCTGGAGTGGAACAGATAGAAGAAACTCCTGTCAGCACCTGCATTGAGATTTAAAATATCATTTCTTAAAATTTTTCTCAGAAGTACAGCATACTTACTCATGATTCTGCACTTCATGTTTATTGTTTTAATTACTTTTAATGTGCAATGCTGTATTTCCATCCATCCATTATCCAACCCGTTATATCCTAACTACAGGGTCACAGGGGTCTGCTGGAGCCAATCCCAGCCAACACAGGGTGCAAGGCAGGAAACAAACCCCAGACAGGGCGCCTGCCCACCGCAGGGCGCACACACACACACACACCAAGCACACACTAGGGACAATTTAGAATCGCCAATGCACCTACAGTAACTTGCATGTCTTTGGACTGTGGGAGGAAAACGGAGTACCCGGAGGAAACCCACGCAGACACGGGGAGAACATGCTGTATTTTGTTTAGAAAAAAAATATTTTGATGTAAGGCTCACTTATAAAGGGTACTAAATTGTGAATAGATTTCAAAAAGGTTTTTATGAAAAATTACTGAAGAAAGCTAACGTCTATGGCATTTATATTAATATGTTTAGGTATTATTTATTAAAAATATACAGTAAAATTAAATTACAAGTTTTTCCTTCCTTTTCATTTTAGCATACAAAAATACTTAAAATTATTATTCCTTCATGTCATCAGATCTTGCAGCATGAAGGGAAAAGTTGTTTCAACAGTGAATGTTTGAAACAAGAATGCCACTTGATACACTGTGAACTTCCTCATCTCTTTCTCTTCCTATTACAGAGCATGGCATTGTGTTGATGAATTGATTGTAACAGGGTCTGGACTTCTCAGCGATATCCCCAGTGGGACATACTGACTTGGATTTAAAGGTAGGTGTTGACTATGATGAATAGAAGTGTTTACCTTTATCTTCAGAACATTTTAGATAGCTACTGTGTAATGTCTGTTATCGTTATCTTTACATTATTGCCTTGTTTAGATTTAAAATAATCTGTGGGGCACGCACTACTTGCTATACCAACAGTGTTTCCCTCATTCAGTTTTGTAGTGCAAAATAGGAGGACACACGGGGTCAGGAGCAAAGAGCACATTAAAGTTCTGGCTAAGGGCAGCGTCCAGGCAGCATTATGACACAAAGACGGTGCAGGCTGAATGGTGTGTAATCCATGCTTTAACTCCCTTCCCCACATTTTTATTTCCATTATCACCAAAACTACCTCCGTCTTAGCTCTCTTTAACAATTATCTTCTTTACCTAAGCTAATTATTTATCATTTTGACACTAAATGAATCAATTTGTGTGACAAAGTGAAAGGAACATGTTCATCTTAGACTTTTATTCACATTACTTGCATTAAGATGTACAACA
Source organism: Polypterus bichir lapradei (assembly GCA_026402145.1). Classification (NCBI taxonomy): domain Eukaryota; kingdom Metazoa; phylum Chordata; class Cladistia; order Polypteriformes; family Polypteridae; genus Polypterus; species Polypterus bichir. Next base: position 35,038,235 of record JANRMT010062808.1, on the reverse strand, counting down.
AAAGTGGGTGAGATATCTAAGAAAGTACAGGAAAGTAGGCTGAAGTGATATGGACATGTGATGAACTTTGACAATGTATATGTGGGCAAAAGAGTGATGAGAACTTTAGTACAGGCAAGGAAGACCAAAAAGGAAGTTGATGGATACAATACAAGATGATCTGAAGGAAAAGGGTCTGACTGGGGAGAAGCTGCAGTACTGAGCGGTATGGAGAAGGTTGATCAAGCAATACAGAGTTGGGAAAAGATGAAGAGGAAAAAGAAGACATCTTAAAGTGTAAACGGTTTCTGATAATAATCTAATATCTTTAGCATGTATTAACAGAAATGGTATAGATTAGAAATTCAGAGTATCATTAGTGTTCTAGTTTCACCTCTGAATACTCATCCATACTATTATGCAAGTGACTGTCAGTTAGTACATAAATAATAATGAAAAGATGTGCTGAAAGAGAATTTCCTTCTCTTGTACAAAGACTTAGAAATAAAAAAAAAAATTCAGAGTTTACATACTTTGCATAAAATTAAACTGCAGTTTTCCCATAGTTATGATTTTACAGCCAAAGCTAGGCCTAGGTAGTGCAGAAAGCAAATATACCCATTAAAATGTATCAAAAGCCCTCAGAGTACCCAGCGGTAATAATAGCCCACAGGGTATTCTGATATTAAATGGATGGTGGAGATTAAAAAACAAGTTTCTGTTATTAATGTGACCAGTCTGCTTCTGTGAAATAAGCAAAGAAATTACTTTATGAAAATACTCAGCAAGTGTTTTTGCCTTGAGCTTTGGTACAGTGCTTAAGAAAGTGGGAAAGAAAATGAGTCTGTAACATTTACAATTCATGGGTTATTTAAGGCAGCTTCTTTACCTTTGGTAATATCTTATCTTTCAAACATTTTTGAAATATCATATGGTTTAATGCTATTTTTAATAAAAAGATATATATCTAACCCTGGAGACTTTTCACACTGCATTAATTTTATTGAACTAATGATTTTTGATAATGTTAGTGGCCAATTTAACACATTTTCAAAAACTCTAGCACACTCAATTGCAGAGCACAGCATAAGAATCAGGAAGGAGGTTACTGTACCAGCCAATAAAATTCTGCTGCATCTTATGTATGAGATTGATAAGTATAGTCCATATACAGTATGATTGTTTCAGGCAGGTAACTAGGCAGGGTTTGAAGCATGTTCATGTGTGCACATTTACAAGATGACTGTAATTTTCTGAAGGTAAATTGAGTAGAAAAATGTTTTAAAATCAGATTTTTGGGTGTATGCATATTTTCATGCTCAGATTTATAAAGGAATGAAGAATGGTTGGCCTTGCCATATGTGTTATACTTTTTGGGGCTTGGAAAGGAGTTAAATTCAAATATGAGTTACTTTTGCGATTATAATTATGTTTTAAGCAATTTGTTTACCCATTATTGCACTATCATTTTGTGCATTTTTGAAAAGCCACAACCATTTCTTTTTGTTGGCAACTGCACCCTGTTGCTACCACAAGGCACCCAAAGTTTCAACACAATATGAGCTACCACTTTTTAAGATGGAAGGGTGTTGTCATTAGTGCTGTCACAGTGTCCAAGATTCTGGATTGTGTAGAAAACCTTTGCATTGTGGCTAGTAAAAACTAAAAGGACAGCTATGAAAAGGATGAAGAATGGAAAAGCTGTTGGTCCAGATGATATACCTGTGCAAGCATGGATGTGTTTAGAAGATATGGCAGTAGAGTTTTTAACCAGATTGTTTAATGGTATCTTGGAAAGTGAGAGGATGCCTGAGGGGTGGAGAAGAAGTGTGCTGGTAACGATTTGTTAGAAAAAAGGGGGATGTGCAGAGCTGTATTAATTACAGGGGGATAAAACTGATGAGCCACAACATGAAGGTATGGGAAAGAGTAGTGCAAGCTAGGTTAAGAAGGGAGGTGATGATTAGTAAGCAGCAGTATGGTTTCATGCCAAAAGCACCACAGATGCAATGTTTGCTCTGTGGGTGGTGATGGAGAAGTACAGAGAAGCCCAGAAGGAATTCCATTGTGTCTTTGTAGACCTGGAGAAAGCATATGACAGGGTGCTTCGAGAGGAGCTGTGGCATTGTATGAGGAAGTTGGGAGAGACAGAGAAGTATGTAAGAGTTGTACAGGATATGTACGAGGGAAGTGTGACAGTGGTGAGGTCTGAGGTAGGAGTGACGGATGCATTCAACGTGGAGGTGGGATTACATCAGGGATCGACTCTGAGCCCTTTCTTATTTGCAACAGATTAGACAGGAGTCCCTGTGGACTGTGATGTTTGCTGATGACAGTGTGATCTGTACCGAGAGTAGGGAGCAGGTTGAGGAGACCCTGGAGAGTTGAAGGTTTGCTCTAAAGAGGGAAGGAATGAAGGTCATTAAGAACAAGACAGAATACATGTGTGTGAATGAGAGGGAGGTCAGTGGAATGGTGAGGATGTAGGGAGTAGAGTTGGTGAAGGTGGATGAGTTTAAATACTTGGGATCAACAATTCAGAGTAACGGGGATTGTGGAAAGAGGTGAAAAAGAGACTACAGGTAGGGTGGAATGGGTGGAGAAGAGTGTCAGGAGTAATCTGTGACAGAAGGGTATCAGCAAGACTGAAAGGGAAGGTGTACAGGATGGTAGTGAGACCAGCTATGTTATATGGGTTAGAGAAAGTGGCACTGACCAGAAAGCAGGAGACAGAGCTGGATGTGGCAGAGTTAAAGATGTTAAGATTTGCATTGTGGGTGACAAGGATGGGCAGGATTAGAAATGAGTACATTAGAGGGTGTAAAATAAAAGACAGAATCGCGTCAAGGTTTGGGGTTTTTATGCCCCGCATACTGTAACAAAAATAGCAAAACAGGTCTTCTTCTCAGACAAAACATTTGTATGAACTCAAAAAGACAAAGATGGCGGATTTGGAGGGACAATATAAAGGGGTGGACCGGAAATCAGACGTGATGGCTGCTGGGAAGGCATGATGGTGGATGGGAGTGTGACGTCATCTTTGGGGGACCAGAGGGAAGAAAGGAACCCAGAAGTGAAGACTGTCGTTTACTCCGGGCGGTGTTACGGCGGCGTCGCTTCGTCTTTTCTGAGGAAAAAGGGAGAAAGAGGTTAGTATGCTGTCTTCGTCCCCTGACGGGTCTCATCGCGCTGTGCGTCAGGTCCTTCGACTGCTCCCAATGCGCTCGTGCGTGACAAGGGTCAGCTCAAGTTGGACGGTTGGGAGACAAAGTCAGAGAGGCGAGATTGAGTTGGTTTGGACATGTGCAGAGGAGAGATGCTGGGTATATTGGAAGAAGGATGTTAAAGATAGAGCTGCCAGGCAAAAGGAAAAGAGGAAGGCCTAAGAGAAGATTTATGGATGTGGTGAGATAGGACATGCAGGCAATGATGTAACAGAGCAAGATGCAGAAGACAGGACAATATGAAAAAGGATGATCCGGTATTGCAACCCCTAACAGGAGCAGCTGAAAGAAGAAGAAGAAGCTATGGATGGTGGTAGAGCATGGGGTCATCCAACAGGAGACAGACACTACAGTTGTAGAAGTGACCAGAGAGATGAGTGCATGAGAGCCATGAAGGCCAGAAAAGAGCAATATGTTGTGAAATTGTATTCTCTTTTGAATTTGGGAGAAAATCTTACTTTATTACAATCTTAATAAGAAAAATGAAAAGCTGCTGTGTTTGTCAAATATTCATGTAGCATGCAAGAACTGAATTCTGGCCCCCGAATTAACAACTGTGCTCCCTTTCCACTATGCTATTTAAACTTTGTTTGTGAACTTGGAGTTGTGAAAGTAATCACTGAAGAAGTCAATATCATGCAGAGGAGGATGGAAGAAGGTTATAAGAATACTATTTCTTGATCAACTGCTGAAATATTGTCTTCTAATACAGTATATGACAATTAAATAAAGTTGTAATGTTTACCAAGTTATATTGTAATACAACATAGATTCCAGCAGCTTGACACTTAACGTCACAGGTGTATAATCTGAACATATTGCACTTTGCTGTGCTTTTTGAACTATGAGAGATGTTGGTGATGATTTGTTCTTTTTGGCTTCTCAATGTGAATATCAGGAGTGTACACATAAATGTGGATTAGTGAAGCCTTTAATGAGGTAATGAAGAACACATTTTGTGTGTGAAATTGACTAAGCCTTGACTGGAAAACAAAGCATAATCAAATGAGACACAGAAAACCTAAAAAGGAGTGTCATGGAGGAATGACAAATATGGATGAGTTTTTTTTTTAATTTTGTTTAATTTAAGGAAAGAAAAAGATATTGGACATCTGTGGGAATTGAACTCAGTGGTGCTGGTTCATAGACGTGTATTCTATCCACTATGCTACCATTAAAACTGGTTAGTATCTCTTTCTCAGGTGATACTGTACATTATACTGTATAATTAGAACAAAAAGCATTAGACTGAGATGGAAGGTAATAATGTAATGTTACTATATATATATATATATATATATATATATATATATATATATATATATATAAAATAAACTGTAAAAGTTACTTTTCATTATTTTTTGGGAGCACATGGAGGGCACCTCGTGATTGTCAAGAAATAGTAAAGTTTTATCTGTGCTAAAAATTCACCACAAATTTGTGGTGTAGTGGTTAGCTCTTCCATCCTTAAATGAAAAGCTATGTGGTCAAATTCTGCCCACAAAGGATTTCTTTTTCAAAATCTGTCATTAGTTGGTTTGTATGTGGGTGGGGCCATAGTTTCTCAGGCATTACCTAAAGTTACTTGGGAAGCAGGTACAAGATGGCAGTATGAAAAAATGTCTTTTTGCACTCATGAACTATGAGAGATATAAGCTGACCAGCAGTGACAAGCAATAATAACAAGTATATGAAAATAATTGTTGATCATTAAAGGAAAAAGTATAGGTGATGAATGGGAATTGAACTGTAACATATTGGTTGTGAGGCATGCATGCAAACCACAACACCACCAGTAAGCGTAGTCTACAGATCTTTCTCAGTTGATACTGTATATCAGACTATATTATTTGAATAAAGAGCAGGAGATAGAGGTGAAAGGAAATAATGGAACTGTGCCTCATATGTGGATTGAGTTCTAAAGCTCACTTATACTCTGTTTTGGAGGCATGAGGAGGACATTGTTTGACTTAGAATAATTAGAAAGATGTGCAATGCTGCCAAAGAAACTGTAGTGTAGTGGTTAGCATAATTGCCCTCAAAAGAAACGTTTTGGCTTCAAATCCTGGTCATGATGTATTCATTTTTATCATTATGAAATATTTCATAATGCGTAATTGCATAATTATATTTTCTCAAGTATTTCCCATTGTTATTTGGGAAGCAGCTGCAAGGTGTCAGCATGAAAACATTTCAATATCCTGGTGACAAGGTAAATATACAGTAATGTCTTGAAATGTGGATTTTCAACAGACGTAGTTGTGATTCTGGGTCTTAAAAATTGCAAATTTTGAAAATGGTATGTGCCCATTGCTCTGTGGTGTGTTTCTGTGAAAATAACAAGGAACTGTAGCTGTGGGAGAACACGTAAAATTCAGTTGGGGTTGCCACACTCGGACAGATGTAGTGGTTAGTGGTAGTTGTGTGTTAATAATTTATGTGATGTCACACTATGGGTTCCTGAGTCATGGAGGAGCAATAAATTGAGGTAACCACACATATCAAATGCTTCTTCGTTAGAGTCCAAAAAGGATCATTTTATGCATTCCTCCGACATCACTAGACCCAGGTATGCTATGCAATTAAACTCAACAGCATGGAAAAAATAAAAATCTTTTTTTTTCTGCATAGGTAAAATTTGCCACCTTTTTATGAAACCAGCAATTTTTTGCGTTGTCTGTGTGGTAATAAATGGTCAGTGCAAGTACTTGGGTGACTAGTATTACTGTTTGTGATCACTGGTCCAAGGTTATTATTGTTTTGCCTTTTTATATTAGTTTTTATTTCTATATTTTTTCTGACCTTACTTGGAAATTCAGTTTAGTTTTAGTTTTCCTTCATCATGTATTTTTAGTTTTAGTTTAGTTCACAAATACATTTCTATTTTATTTTTATATCTATTAGTTTCAGTTTTAGTTTTATTAATTATGGCATGGAGCTCCTATGGAGCTTAATTTTGTGTCACAATCAGACAGAACTGTGCACTTAACAGATTTGGATATGAGTTTAATGTTAGCGGAAGCTTACTACATTCACTACATGGTTTACTGGTTTGATAAAAACAAGCATATTCAAAACTAGAATACTGAATATGAACAATTTTACACAACTTTATAATTTAAAAAATATTTTCTCATGAAAATCATGAGGGCTTAGGAAGAACAGATCCCACCTAGCTGTATTGAGGGAAACAAAGAAAAACAAGCACGTAGTGTCAAAGTTAGGGGCATTGAGAATTGAATAGCCCAACATAAAGGACAATAAACCCATAATGAGCAGAGCAAGAGCAGGTAATAGGAGTATGGACAGGCATAAAACGACAGAGACAGCATCTGAGATTAAGAACAATATATACATTATCTAAACCTGTTTATCTAGAGCAGGATTGCAGGAAACCTGGAGCCTACCACAGCACGTCTGGATGTAAGTCAGGAAAAATCCCTGGTATGTAATAGTTATGATATGGCTGATGTTATGAACAAAAATAATATGATATTTCAACTATCTATTTTGAGAGAGAGAGAAAAACATTGAAAAAAGGGAGACAAATATTTTTAAATATAATTCTGCTAATGGATTACTTTCACAATATCAGGTATTTTGGGTTGTGAATATGAACTAAAAAAATAAATTAATAAATATAGAATAAATACAAAAAAACATTAGTTTGTTTAGTTTTTCATCATTTGGTAGACTCTCTTCACCTACCTACTTTTGTTTGTATCGCTTCATTGTTAAATGATGTTTTAAAAGCAAAAGTGATTGGTCAGCAACCATATGCTGATCTTGTATGATGACCTAGTCAGTCTCTCGGTCAGTGCCGTTTTATTTTCAAAAACCGGGAGTGGTCTCCCCTCGACCTTCTTGTATACTCAGATATGGGGATGGATATTTGAGGAGAAAACCACAAGACAATGATTACATTTTTATATTATGTACATTAAGGAACTATCAACAACAAATCAATAATATATTGAATAATTGGTATAAAAGTAAAGTTGAATAAATTGGAATCTGCATGAATAAATAAAAAAAATCGAATATGTGTTCAGGCAAAGTATCACTTCTGGATGATGGATTTGACCCAAAAGTTAATACAGATCTACGATTTTGGTGTAGCAACCACATGCCGAATTTCATCCATCTATTTAATTGTGTTTTTCAGTTATCATGTTTACACACACACAATTCCAAAAAATGGTATTTTTGGACTCTGGAAGGTTTATAACTTCAAGATTCATCAAAATATTGAGGTTGAATTTTTTCATGATTACTTTCTCTATACTCTAAAACCATTTCTCCTGTACGAAGTGGCAGGTGAATTGCTGTCAACAAAAAGCAGTCTGTGACGATGCGGGTTCCGCTCCATGCTCCCATCTTGCTTCTGGGAGCTCTGAACCCGACACCGTCAGTAATGTCACTGATGAGCTGGACAGTGAGGCACAACAGTGAAGCAAGGGGATGGTGCAAAAAGTGAAAAAATGTTTTTATTAAAAACAGTCAAACCAGTGTGTTCAAATTAATGTGCAGTGCATCAAAGTTAAACAAATAATCCATAAAGAATGGTGAATTGTGGGGGTTAAAAACTAGAAAAAATCCTTTAACACTAGAATTTCCAGAGCCTACAAAAAAACTTGAAAATCCAGCCCACCTTAAATCAGTTCGCACCTCTCCGCCAGCCTCCTTTGTCCTGTAAATGTGCCGATAAAGACAAGCAGCAAGCAGCCGGCTATTCCATCCCCCCACTGACTTAGAACGTGCACAAACTTCTCCCAGCTCATGCCTTGATTGATTATCTGGGAGTGAAGTGCTGGAGTTTTAGAGTGGAAATAATAGATTGTTATTTTGAACACATGCATTTCATATGTGTTCCATTTCTACAATAATCTGTGTAAACATATTTTTAAAACAGAAACGTTTTTCATATTTTAGTAGTAAATGACAAAATGTTGGCATAAACTGTATAATGTATGAAGCCTGAAGTCCAAAGATCAAATAAACACTTTCACAAAAGGTTCAAGGAAGAGCCAACAGCTTCTGTGGAGCAGCGGTAAGATTTGCTGACTTGTAATCAAAGGGCCACTGGTTCAATCCACACTATGTCCTATATTTGCCATTTTCAGTAGTGAGCTGCTCTTATTGTTAATATTATACAGTAGACACATACACTTGGTTTGCGTCTGTAACACACGGTGTACATTTATAGGACTTGTAAAAGTTACCGTTTGTTTTCACTTTTATTCTCTCTAAATCACAATCACGATGCATAATACCGCCCCCCCAAACCCCCTCTCTGTTTTGTTTTTTTTTTGACATCATAGACCATAAGGTGCATACTAATTCAGCGTGAGCAGGAACACTCAATAAAACTGAATAAAAAAAGATCAAGTGACGGTGGATACGAAGAAGGCAGATTCACCAGCATCTGTGTGTCAGCTTCTATCCCTCCAGATGAGAGAATGTCCAATTCCATTGGCTCAAAACACCACTCACATCTTCAGTTATTCCCAGTTTCAAATAAAAACTAACAGAGTCAGATCCCCCTGGGGGGGTTTGGGGGGGGCGGTATTAATGTACACCGTGTGTTACAGACGCAAACCAAGTGTATGTGTGTACTGTATAATATTAACAAAAAAAGCAGCTCACTACTGAAAACGGCAAATATAGGAGACAGCAGGGATCAAACCAGTGGCCCCTTGATTACAAGTCAGCAAATCTTACAACTATGCCACAGAAGCTGTTGCATTTTCCTTAAACCTTTTGTGAAAGTGTTTATTTGATCTTTGGACTTCAGGTTTCATACATTATACAGTTTATGCCAACATTTTGACATTTACTACTAAAATATGAAAAACGTTTCTGTTTTAAAAATGTGTTTACACAGATTATTGTAGAAACAGAACACGTGAAATGCGTGTGTTCCAAATAATAATCTATTATTTCCACTCTAAAACTCCAGCACTTCACTCCCAGATAATCAATCAAGGCATGAGCTGGGAGAAGTTCGTGCATGTTCTAAGTCGGTGGGGGGAATGGAATAGCCGGCTGCTTGCTGCTTGTCTTTATTGGCACATTTACAGGACAAAGGACGCTGGTGGAGAGGTGCAAATGGATTTAAGGTGGGCCGGATCTACAAGTTTTTTCGTAGGCTCTGGTAATTCTAGTGTTAAAAACAAGGAGGTTAAAACAATGGCTGGAAGCAGTCTTTTAAAACAAAGCTCAGTGCATTCTTTTACAGGTGACTCCCCTGTTTCTCCCATCCAGGCTATGCGCCAGGGGAGTCATCCTACATGCAGCTGACCTTCTTCACTTATTTGGTCTGGTGGTCTTTCCGATCCCTGGCTCCGGTTCTGCTCACCCAGACCGAGACTTGGGCACCCCAGCAACCAGGACACTCACGCTGGAGCTTCCACTTCCCAAGTTCCCAACTCCCGCTGCCTTCACTGCGGCGAGCCAACCTTCTCCTGGTCACTCCTGCTGCAAACAAGCACTCAGCAGAAGCAACCATTACCGTCGGCCCTCAGGTGCCGGCCAAACACCCCTCTACCAGTTACCTGTGCAAGCTCGTTCATTCTCTCTCACCGGCTTTCTCTGTCCTGCTTCCTGCCATCTTCTTCACCCTTAATATCCCTTCACTTTCTTTTTTTCTTTCTCCTTTTCCTCTCATCAGCCTTGCGCTTCTATTAAATATTACAAGGACATGGATCAGGTGTGGCAGTTAGCAGCTCCCAGCAACAATTACGGATGCGGACGACTCTTCACCTGTGCACTTAAGCGAGGACCGCCCGCATCACAAATCACCAGAGAACCGCTCCAGCCACACTACCATGCCCCTCTCTAAGCTGCAAGGGTGGTGATTTTTATTTAAAAAGTGGTCTTTTTGACTTGAGCTGTGGACCCGCTACACCACACAGTCACCTGAGAAATAAACTGAAACGTTACTCACTCGTGATTTTTATGTCCATATGGTAAACATTTTGTTGACCAGCACATTCTGATTTCAGCCGTTTGAATTACATCTTGATTATACAACAAGCACAAAGAAAGGCAGCATGTAAATTGCTTTCTATTCCACCCGCTGTATGCACCTGCATTCAGCTTGCTCTGTCACCGCAAATGCTGTGTGAACAGCCGACCTCCGTCACGAGGCGCCGTTTACTGGATGAATATGTGCGAGCGGCTCGTGGTGGATGACTTTCTGTTTTAGAGTTAAAACTTACAAAGGTTAAAGACTAACGGCAAAAATATTCATTCAAAAATGAAACTTAAAATATTTTGGTAAATTATTATTTTATTTCAGTTAGTCTTTCCAGCTACTTTAATAATTTCGTTTAGTTTTAGTTTTTCATTTCAGTTTTGTTAATTATTTTATTTCAGTTTGTGAAAATGTTTTTTTAATAATAAAGTTTTGATTTTAGTTTTCATTAACTATAATAACCTTGCACTGGTGTTGATCAGACAAATTCGCCAAAGTCTTTCTCACAGCAAATATGCCATGTTTGCCAGTAACCTTGTTTGCAGAGTAATTTCCTGAAAATTCATTGTGCGGCCTGCTTAGACTCACTTTTATCTCCTAATACCCTATTGTGATGTAACAGACCTTTAGCAGCCAATGTTGATGCTGGATGGGACAGCCCCTTTAGTAGCCTAATAATTGAGTTAATATAGGGTAAATATAGTGTAAATATAGTACATTGATTTGAGAATCCTGAGAGTACACTAAAAATTACTGGAAAATTTGCAAAACATATAAACACAAAACATGCAATCACAGGGCAACTGGAAATGTGTCAGTGTATTTGCGTCTTAAAGGTTGTGCATTTTTGTATGGACTTGTATGTGAGCTGTGTTGAATATGTATTCCTACCCCTTTAATAGTATTACACAAAAATATCTATTTTATTTCTAGGGGTGCCTGGTGGCGCAGTAGTTGGCACTGCAGCCTCACAACTCAGGTCACATTTTGGGTCCAGAAAAATTTGCACACACTGCTGTAGACTTTAGAAACTCTTAAAAGACTATTCATATCCACTCAAGTTCAATTTCTTCTTGCCTACTGACTTCAATGCATTTGACTGAAGTTCCCAAACATTTCCACAATTTGTGAGAAAAAAACAATTCGGCCAGGTTTGCTCATCACTAGTGAGCACAAACAACACATTGTTGATGCCAAACAAACAGAATAAGTACAAACATATTGTAATAAAAATGCAATATGAGACATATATAAGAAGGATTTGGCTCCAAAAACAGCTTAGTAAAGAAACGTTAGTCTGAGTGAATCTGCCATTCTCAGGCGATTTTAGGGAGCTAATAATTTTCTTGAGACTCCTTTTGAGGAACAATGATATCACACTTTTCATACCCACTCTATGTGGATGGCATGTCCAGTCATAATCATTTGAGCTGGGAAGATAATGGGAGATCACTAGACAGACAGAAAAATGTGAAAAAACCAATGGTAATAAATGATAAAATTTTGTAAAAATTGAACTCAATTGTTTTTAGTACCAGATTAATTTCAAAGCAGAGAAAACTAGGACTCAATTTTGTGCCAGAAGTAAGGTATCTGTAAGTTTGACTTTTTAATTTAGCATGGACGAGGAGGTCCCACTTGGAGTGTAGAGCATTTTGATATTCTTACATTAAATTGGGGTGGAGATTTCTCCCCCTTAAAGTTTCGAGCACAAACATATATGTAGTGGTTTTATGTATGGTATTGTATATTGTATTGGGTTTGACTTTGTGTTTGGGTTTGTGCGTATTTGTCCTGTGATGGACAGGCACCTTGTCCTGCTTTGTACTGTTTGCTTTCTGTGACAGGCTGCAGTTGCCCCGTGACCCTGCGCTGGAAAAGTTTAGGAAGCTTAAGTTTGGAAGAGGAATGGATGGATAAATGGAGGGATGGGTGTTATGGTAATATGATGTCCCACTCACATAGTAACTGTGATCTCTTAACCTATGAACAGAGTAGACAAAAACTTCAGTTAACAGAAGTGAACAGGATTTACGGAGAAAATAAACCTACTGGGATTCCATGATTGGTAATGTTAGGGGAAATGCTCCGTAAATAAAGCATAGTCATGAGTCGCTGTTAAAATTGAATCCAAAGATGAATGTTCTTGTGTTACTTTAAAAATCACTATGGTGCCTCTTTGTGGTCTTGTTTAGTGCAGCATGGCAGACTCGCTTGTCTCAACAGAGCAGCCTCTTTTACAAGTTGGGTTCATTTACATTGCACAGCTATAAAGCATTTTCATTATACTAATCAAAGAACAGATAAATGGTATTCAAACAGACTTATGTCTTGAGTATTATCTCAAAGTTACAAATAGTTATACGGAATAAAACTCTGGTAAATATCTGGTTCATAGAATCAGGTCAGGTCAGGTTGGGGAACATGCACTGGTACAGTGCATTGCCGCACCCACTACACAACAAAACAACTTGGGATCCCGGTTTGCAACCCCCCAGGCAGATGCACAGTCCAGTCCCACCCTCTGGAAATGACCCTCTATCTGCCGCAGCCAGGTGTTACGTGGGCGACCCCTTGGCCTGGTCCAGCCACTCGGATCCCCAACAATGAGGATCTTACGAGACGGGTCACCCTTGGGGAAACGCGTAATATGGCCGTAGTGCCATAACTGACACTCCCTTACAATGCAGGTAATGTGCCTCATTCGGGACTCCATGAGCAACCACTCATTCGAAACAAAGTCAAACCAATGGTACCCAAGTATTTTCCGGAGAGACACAGTACCAAAGGAGTCCAGTCTTCATCTCAGGTCACTGGATAGCGTCCATGTCTCGCAACGATATAGCAAGACAGGAAGCACCAGGACTCTAAAGACTTCAAACTTCGTCCTTTTGCATAGATATCGGGAGAGCCACACACCCCTTTCTAGCGACCTCATGACCCTCCATGCTCTCCCAATCCATCTACTGACTTTATAGGAAGAGTCACCAAAGACATGAATGTCACTGCCAAGGTAAGTAAACCTCTCAACAAAGTCAACACTCTCTCCGCAAACAGACACACTGCTGATGGCTGTGCCCAAGAGGTCATTAAAAGCCTGGATCTTGGTTTTTATCCAGGTCACTCGCAAGCTCTGACACTCAGACTCCTCACTCAGTCTCTCGAGCGTCCCGATCAGAGCCTCCATTGACTCCATGAAGATCACAGCATCGTCAGTAAAGTCAAGATCCGTGAATCTTTCTTCACCAACAGATGCCCTATAGCCACTGGACCCCACGGCCTTGCCCAACACCCAGTCCATACAAGCATTGAACAGATTATTTGTAAACTAGCTCTATTTTGTAGCTTTGCCTGGGATGTTTGATAAGAGAGTGGGTGTTAGATGTAATGCTGTTAATCAGATGTATCAGAAGTGCTGTGTAAGTAAGAACCTTTCTTTATTACAATGTTTGTAGATTTTGTTTTTTACCATTAGGCAAGTATTATAGTTTCTGCGTCTACTTTTCTCTTCCTCCCTTTTCTGCTTCTAGTGAAAAAATGTCTACACTCACAACCACAGCACCTGGTACCATCACTGGAGCTTTACAGTGAGTACTAACCTTTGAGCTTGTGTCTTCCTTGAGCTTCCCTGAACTTTGTCTCTCCATTTCACACCTCACTGTACATGCCAATCATGATCCTGTCTCATTATTCCTGTCAGGAGCACCTCCCCCTTCTTAGTTTTCATTCCAAACAATTGGTTAGTGGTGCTGTTTATGTGGCCTATCCACCCCTTCATTTGCATGGATAGTTGACCATTCTGAGCGCTGCCCAAAGCATGTACATTAACACCATAATAATAAATATTAAAATAAAAATGGCATTTGAGTTTAAGAGGTGGAATCTGCATATTCCCTCCCAGTGTTCATTGGTGAAATTTAGCAAAGCATTTTTCAAGTGAATATGCAGCATTTTCCAGAGACCTTGTTCATTGAATATATTGCTGGAAATGCATTGTGTGGCCGGTTTAGGTGAACATTTTTTTCTAAGTGTTCTTGTTGTAGTTGATGGCAGTTGTGTTATGAGGATGCCTCGATGATGGGCCACTAATGAGAACGGATGCCACATGCTGTTGGTTTGGCAGTTTTTGTACTGGAGAATTGTGTGGTAGTTGTTGTGGTAAAGAGGAACAATTGCACACCTCAATAATGAAATGTGTTCAAGCTCATTATTATTTTTTATAATAGTACATATAGCTTTGTTTTGTCCTAAATATGATCTATTTTGTAATTGAGGATTTGCCTGTAAAACTGAAGATCTCATTTCAAAATAGGCAAGTGTGGTCTGGTACTGGCAGAGTTGACTTTCATACAGATGGCTCTGGTTACATAAAATGCATAGCAAATCACATTGATGTTGAGAGCCCTGTAGAATTGTGCATGGTCTGCCCATTTCTTGAAAATCCTTGCGGAACCTTAGACTGCCCTTAAGAACTATTGTTACAGTCATGGAAAATCCCAGAAGTGGCATTGAGTGATGAATGACTTGTTTAACTTTACCTCATATTTGTGTTGAGTTCTTTCCTCACTTTTGGTCTATTTGGGTGCAGATGGAGGCCATTTTATGACTGACAAAATTTTGAAAGTTGTAAAGTTGGTGTAGTGAGTAGGGTACCTGCCCTTAAAGCAGTGGTAATGGGTTCAGTTCCCAGCCATGTAAAACTTGTTTCTGTTTATATTTACTATTGTCTATATTATCAGTGGATGGGGCCTAATCTATCAGCAGGAGCAGGTATGAGGTGTCAGTGTGAAAGTATCATTGCAATCCTTTGGACAGCAAGTAACTGGTAGATTTTTATCACTTGGATTTTAAATAGATTGGCTGTGTTCCTGGACTGTTCCCGGACTGCAAACTGTAAAATTGGAATGTGTGCTCTCATGTGTGGTGTGGTTATATAGAAATGACATTAAATATATTTAATGGATAAATAGTGAAAAACCATACATTGCCAAGTATTTTTACAGTATTTTGACCACTAGGCTATGGCTACTGCTGCTACAACCCCACTATCACAACAGATTGTATCTTTTAAGTGTACATGTATGGTATAAGGGGAAAAGGCACACAATGGATGAATTAGAGACGCTTGTTAGATAGGGTTCAACCAATGAGTTTCCACATTGTTACTCCACGTGAGTAGTCAGCTTAATATAAAGGAAACTGAAGAGGCTTCAGTGACTACCTGCTACCCTATGTAGCGCCATGGAGGCAAGTGGGGTGGGGTTCATAGACAGAGCAAGAGGAAGGGCTCTTTGAAGGAGATAAACAGTGTGAAATGAGATAAAGGCAACACTAGTTGACCATGTCATCAACCATGACCTGAACATGAGAGAAGCAGGTCAACGTGTGTGGCCCCATGTGTCACATTTCACAGTGGCTGGTATAATTTATGTTTTGAAAATTAAAACAGGTACAGTAACTGTAGAGTAAAACTTAAGGTCCATGTAGATTGAGATATGGCACATTTCACAAAAAATACAATAAGATGAGTAAATTTGTGTATTTTCAGAATTGCAAAAAGACCCTGAAAAAGGGAGAGGCAGTCCGTCTTTGTTCCTGATCAACAGATTGCAATAGTAAATATCGTACTGGCCAACAATGCCACTACACACTGAAATAGCAAAATGGATTGCAGTGTTTATCATTTATCCTATCAGTGTGTAGTTAATGTTTAGGACAAGCTATTCATGTGATGGT
The DNA here is from genome assembly GCA_026402145.1 of Polypterus bichir lapradei. Classification (NCBI taxonomy): domain Eukaryota; kingdom Metazoa; phylum Chordata; class Cladistia; order Polypteriformes; family Polypteridae; genus Polypterus; species Polypterus bichir. Next base: position 35,022,320 of record JANRMT010062808.1, on the reverse strand, counting down.
TTGCGTGTACAGTTCTGATGCAAAAATAACCTTATTTGAGAATGGTTTTGAATGCAGTGTGTACTTTGTTGTCAGGTGTGTGACATGTTTTGGGTTGTGTGAGTGTTTGTGGCTATTGTGTATAGAGTTTGTATAAGATGAGCTGTAGTTTCAGAGAATATATGTAAAAAGTGAGAAAGAACTGTAAATGAATGTGAATGGAGCCGCACTGCAGAATAATGCATAGAGCCACTTTACTGTATGTATTATCACACTGCATTTCATCCTGGAAACTATCAATTCGAGTGCAAGTCTGAGCTTTTTAAATATTGAGAAACATAATGACATGAATTTAATAGACCCTGTATGGTGACTACTGTCTTCCATCTTCTATCGGCTCAAGAGGTTTCTAGTTTATAGAACTCTTAGTGAGACAGATGTTATAGAAAATGCATTTTATTTTAGCCTCTCACTTTGAATAGCAAGAGTTTAGATATAAATGTCGAATTTGTAAGTCTTAAGTGAAATAATTAGAATCACTTTGTCGTTGACACAAGTAAAGCATATGCAGCAAAGTGTGCATCATTGAAAACCTGACGAGCAGCAGGGTACAATATTGACAAATATATAATTTTATTTTTCTTAGAGGAAACATTTAAAGTCATAAATGGGAATTGAACTTAGATATTTTGGTTGATGGGCATGTATGCTAACCACTATGCTACCACCACACCTGGTCAGAAGGTCTTTCTCAGTTGATACTGTTCATCATACTGTATGATTTGAACAAGATCAAAGGATTGAGGTGGAAGATAAATGTAGAAGTGGAACTCATATGTGGAATAACTTTACAAACTTTGGGATACATTTAATTTGCCCAGTGTGTAACTCTGAAGAAATAGAAAGGTATGATATTTTTTCTAAAAAAAATAGCAAGAAGTGGTGGTGTAGTGGTTAGTATATCTGCCCTTAAAGGAGAAGTTGTGGGTTCAGTTCCTGGGCATGATGTATGTATATTCGATTTTGTTATTGAAGTATCAATCAATTTCTATAGTAAATTTGTATTGTTCTTATCAGGCATTGCCTATTATTCTAGCGTGAGCATCTAAAATGTGTTTGTTTGGAAAAAAATAGGAATGCCAAGAGACAAAGTAAAATATTGAGCTATACAGTACATTAACATTTGGAATGTAATCAGGTTTGGGTGTGATCCTGGCTTATAAAAAAATGGAAATGTGTGAAATGTTTCAGTACAGTACAGTGAGTGATGTGTAGAAAAACTGAAAAATCATTTGGGTTTGCAACACCAACTCAGATGGTGTACACGTAAGTGCAAGTTGACTGTAAGTTAATCATGTGATATCACTCCACAGGTTCAAATCTAGGAGGAAGAAGTTCCTGCAGCATCAAGGAGGTGGAGGAGGAGTAAGAAGAAAAGTACAACAACAAAAAAAGAAAGAGTGGTAAGAGTGGAAATGCTGGTGACCTTCTTAAGGCAGCATGTGCTATAAATGTCTTCCAGGGCTTTCTGATTCCACACAGATACAATGGGTTAAAATACTCTGAGTGGTGCCCTAAGAGTAACAATGCTAAAGCAGCTATGGTATTGGGAATAGTTTGGCCATTGTGTGCTTTGTTATACCCATCACCTGCATGTCTTCTCTCACTACATCCATAAACCTTCTCTTAGGCCTTCCTTTTTTCTTCTTTCCTGGCAGCTCTATTCTTGGCAATATACCTAGCATCTCCCCTTTGCTCATGCCCAAACCAATGCAATCTCGCCTCTCTGACTTTGTCTTCAAGCCATCCAACCTGACCCGATGCTCTAATGTAGTCATTTCTAACCCTGTCCATCCTTGTCACACCCAATGCAAATCCTAGCATCTTTAACTCTGCTACCTCCAGCTCTGTCTCCTGTGTTTTGGTCAGTGCCACCGTCTCCAACCCATATAACATAGCTGGTCTCACTACCATCTCACTACCGGTACCAATACACTTCTTCTCCACTCCTCAGGCATGCTCTCACTTTCCAACATTCCATTAAATAATATGGTTAAAAACTCCACTGCCATCTCTCCTAAACACCTCCATGGTTCCACAGGTATGTCATCTGGACCAATGGCCTTTTCATTCTTCATCCTTTTCATAGCGGTCCTTACTTGCTAATCCGTTGCACTTCCTGATTGACTATCTCCACATCATCCAACCTTCTCTCTCTCTCATTCTGTTCATTCATCAGCCTCTCAAAGTACTCTTTCCATCTTCTCAACACACCCTCCTTGCTTGTGAGTATGTTTCCGTGTTTATCCTTTATCATCCTAACTTGCTGCACATCCTTCCCAGCTCGGTCCTTCTGTCTAGCCAATCGGTACAGGCCCTTTTCTCCCTCCTTAGTGTCCAGCCTCTCATATAACTCATCATACCCCTTTTCTTACGCCTTATCTCCTTGTACTCTTGTCTACATTCTGCATCTCTCTGACTATCCCACTTCTTCTTTACCAACCTCTTCCACTGGATACATTCCTGTAATTCCCCATTCCACCACCAGGTTTCCTTTTCCTCCTTCCACTGTCCAGATGTCACACCAAGCACCCTTCTTGCTGTCACACTTACTGCTTCTGCTGTAGTTTGGCCCAGCTGTCTGGTAACTCTTCATTGCCACCTAGTGTCTGTCTTTCCTCCTCCTTGAACTCAACCTTGTAGTCTTCCTTTTACAACTTCCACTATTTAATTCTTGGCTCCGTCTTTACTCTCCTCTTCTTGATCTCTGTCATCCTACAGACCACCATCCTTTGCTGCCTAACTACACTTTCTCCTGTCACCACTTTGCAGTCTTCAGTCTCCTTCGGACTGACCCTCCTGCATATGAGATAATCTACCTGTGTGCATCTTCCTCCACTCTTGTACCTCATCTTATGTTCCTCTCTCTTCTTAAAATACATATTCACCACAGCTATGTCCATCCTTTTTGCAAAATCCACTATCATCTGACCTTCTTAATTCTTCTCCTTGACACTATACCTACCCATCACCTCCTCATCTGCTCTGTTCCCTTCATTAATATGTCCATTGAAATACGCTCCAATCATCACTTTCTGTCCCTTGGGTACACTGTCCATTACTACATCGAACTCACTCCAGAAATCTTTTTCATCCATCGCACACCAAACTTGCGGGGCATATGCACTAACAATATTCACCATCACACCTTCAATTTCCAGCTTCATATCATCACTGTGTCTGACACTCTTTTCACCTCCAAAACACTCTTGACATACTGTTCCTTCAGAATATGAATTCAGAATACAATTAATTCTGATATACTTGATAAATCCCGTGTCATTGATGTGAATCTGAAAAAAGGGAGACCACACAGAAACAGTAGCACTGCTTTGACGCTGGGTGCCGCCAGTTTGCAAAACCAAGCAGAAATTTGTGTACTCAAGGGGGAAGTTTGCATCGTTTATACATGAGGCCCCAGGTGTGCCTTTTCATTTACTCATTCCTCACCCAGCTCCATGTTTGCCAAATTGAGGCAGAGAGGCAATTATAAGTCTTGTCCTAGGGGTACTTGTGCTCGTACTTCTATTCCCACTAACACTCCAGCAAATGTTACACTTACCATGAGCTTCTGTGGGAACCTGAATGCTTCTGCCAACCAGCATCTTAGCTGTTTATTGCACCATGAGTTTGTGGCCTCCCAGCTGGGTAATGATATCTTATCCTGGAGGTGTACTGCCTTGTAGTTCCAAATACCTTACAGCTCTCCTGTACGTAATTTATATTTTATAAAGTTCTCTAAATAGCCATGAGCAAAATAGCTTGAATAATTATGAGACTGAGCATTTTATTCTTAAATAGCCTTTTTTCTTTTTTATAAAGAACTTCCATGACTGTGTATTCTTACTGTGTGTGAATGAGTCATTTCAAGAAAAATTTAATAAATTCAAGTTATGATGATGATGTCAAACTGTGGCCCTTTCAGTGGTAAACAAAAAGCAAGCTAGGAAATGGGCCTGCTACAGCAGCACACACTAGTAATTAACCAGGGAAAATGTTCTCTCCCCTGCTCAAGAATGCATCATGCAAAATGAAAGGCAAAAGAAAAGTCGACCTGACATTTTTGTTTGATATAACCCTTTATCATTCTAGAGCAGCTTCAAGTAATTTAGTTTTGTTTATTTTTTTAAGAGTGAGTCATTAGTAAGTAGGTGTTACAATGATCTCAATTTGCATTTTAAAATGTCATTTACCAGTTACTTCTGAGTTATATGCAAATATAATTTAATAAATGGAATATACTGGTCATCTGCTGTAAGGATTGTTTATTTGTACCTCTAGAGACTCTACTAAAGGCCAAAATGTAGGAGTTAGAAAAATACTGTTATATTACAAAGATGTAAATAAACACAATCATTTGGACAATCATTAGAAGTCACAAACATGACAAGATGATTCAGAATGAGAAGTTCTAGTATAGTGTGGAACAAGCCCAGGACACAGGTAGACATCGTATTATGCACCACCACAAGTTTATTTACAGTTACTAATATTTACAGTCAATAAGTGCACACACAAAAACCCCCAAGACTCCCCCAAAGTCCAGGCCTCTCTCACTCCAAATACCTTGCTTCTTCAGGCTTCCTCCACTCCTCTACTTCAAGCTTTGTCTTTCTCCTCACCCGACTCCAGCCCTGAATGAAGGGAGGCATTCCCTTTTATAAGCACCCGGATGTGCTCCAGGTGTCTTTCAGCAGTCTTCCACTGACACGCCCCAGTGTGGCGGAAGTGCCGGCTGCATCCCCGGAAGCACTCCGGGTGTCCCTGCTCTTCTTCCCCCCAGCACTTCCGGGTGTGGCGGAAGTGCTGAGGTCCAGGGCTCTCCAGGCATTGGGGCCCCCCTTTTGTGACCTCCGTGCCCCCCGTGTGGGGACATTGGATGGGACCGCACACACCCCCATCACCTCAGTTGACTGTGGGGTTTCCCTTTGCCTCCGCAGAGGGCAGCCCTTCTCTGGACGTTAGCACCCAGCAACACGTCCCTTCCTATCAGAGGAGCCGGCTCTCTTCCTTCGATTCCTCCTTTTCCTCTGGGACGCCAAGACGGTCTGGGTCTGCCTATGGCAAAAGCACAGCCCCTGATCCGTCTGCATTCCTGTAGAACGACGCGAGCCTGCGGCTGGCTCGGGGCGGAGGGCACTAGGACCTGGGGCACACATCAGCCCGTGTCCTGCCAGCCCCCTCGCTGTCTCTCCTCTTACCTCGCGCACAGCCCTCAGCGCCGCTTTTACTGTTGGAGACCCCCCTACTCGGTTCCGTTCATTTATATCACGGGCCTTTTCGGTGGGATCTCCCTTATGCTCTACGGGGTCGGCTCTACTCACCTTCCCCGTCGTACTGCTCCGGCCAAAGGATTCAGCGTCACACCATTCTGCTGCAGCACACAGCGTCTGTAATGACGCGACCACTTTCCCCTCCAGCTTCTGCAAGTCTGCATGGAGAGCACTCAGGACCTGCGGCAATGGCCCTGCAGACTGAAGGCCCTCCTCCAGCTCACACAGGGCCCCAGGCAAAGAAAGGAAGTCAGCCGGCGGTGGGCTTACCTGTCTGTCAGCAATACATTTCGGCTGCTTCCTGTGGGCCTTTCCCCCGGGCCTAGTTAGGTCTCTCCCTGGCACGTGATGGATATTCCTTTGTCCCGCCTCCATCCACTGATCGGCAGGCCCGCAAGACACACCATCCAATTGTGTGCCTGTCACGGGGAGGGACTTATAATCAAGAGTCCCCGGTTCGATCCTGACTGTTTTAAATAGTGAGCTGCTCTTATTGTTAATATTATACAGTACACACATACATTTGGTTTGCGTCTGTAACAGACCGTGTACATTATAGTACTGTACTTGTAAAAGTTACCTTTTTTTTCACTTTTATTCTCTCACTCACGATCACGATGCATACTACCGCTCTAGGGATCTGACACTGTTAGTTTTTATTTGAAAATGGGAATAACTGTAGATGTGAGTAGTGTTTTGAGGCAATGGAACTGGGAATTCTCTCATTTGGAGGGATAAAAGCTGACACACAAACACTGGTGAATCTGCCTTCTTTGTATCTCACCGTCACTTTATTTTTTTTATTCAGTTTTATTGAGTGTACTGTTTAATATTAACAATAAGAGCAGCTCACTACTGAAAAAAGTAAATATAGGAAACAGTCAGGATCGAACCGGGGACTCTTGATTATAAGTTGGCAAATCTTACTGCTATACCACGGAAGCTCTTGTCTTTTCATTGAACCTTTTGTGAAAGTGTTTATTTGATATTTGGACTTCATACATTCCATAGTTTATGCCTACATTTTGTAACATTTATTACTAAAATATGAAAAAGTTTCTGTTTTAACAATGTGTTTACACAGATTACTGTAGAAATGGAACACACATGAAATGCATGTGTTCCAAATAACAATCTATTATTTCCACTCTAAAACTCCAGCAGTTCACTCCCAGATAATCAAACAAGGCATGAGCTGGAAAAACTTAGTGAACGTTCTGCTATAGTGGGGGATGGAATAGCAAGCTGCTTGCTGCTTGTCTTAATCAGCACATTTACAGGACAAAAGACGCTGACGGAGAGAAGCGAACGGATTTAAGGTGGGCCAGATTTACGAGGTTTCTCGTAGGCTCTGGTAATTCTAGTGATAAAGAACAATTTGAACATCAAGTGAAAATCTCATTATAGAAGTGTATCCTTCTAGAAATAAATGTATGAATTAATTTCTCAGCATCCTGCATATTTAGAAAACACCTTAATATTCCAACATTTAAGATGGAAAAGGAAAGTTTGGATAGTTTTGTAATGTGCGCTTTAAATGACATGGTAGTGTCAAAGGTAATGTCTAGATTGCAGGCTGTTTCACTCATAGTTTCACTAATAGTAAAGGTGATTCCAACTGAGTTAAATGATGACAAAATATTGTTGCAATCAGCATCATTCCCTCCAACATTTCTGTTTTGTCTGTGTTCAATGACAAGTAGTTCTCCTCTATTCATTACTTTTACTCACTAACACAACAAATTAAAGACAATATCAGAGAAATGCTATTTGGTCTTAAAGAAAGACATAATTTGGTGTCATTTGGTGAGAAGTCAAGCAAAATGACACCTTTTATTGGCTAACTAAAAAGACTACAATATGCAAGCTTTCGAGGCAACTCAAGATGAAGAAAGGGCCTGAGTTACCTTGAAAGCTTGCATATTGTAATCTTTTTAGTTAGCCAATAAAATGTGTCATTTTGCTTGACTTCTCACTACATTCATAATGGCTAACACAGTACAACACCCTAGTACTAGTGTCATTTGGTGTACGAGAGAAAATTGACATTATGTTTTCTAATGATAGATCCCAGTGGAAGAATGTAAAGTGAAAACAGTAAAGGTCACAGTACTGAGCCTTGCAGGACACCATATCTCACTTCTGTGTATAATGATGGAGTACTGTCAGCACATTTTTGTAGGTAGTGGATTTGATTTTATAAATAAGAACTAAACCAGACAAGCCCAATGACAGTTTCCAGCCTGTCAATACAGTACATTACAATAGTCTTTTTTTAAAGCAGCTTCTCTTGTTCACCTTTCATTAATATCCTTTAAATGTGTTGCTACCAAGTTTCCTGCTCCCCTATTTTTCTTCCTTGGATTAATCTATTGTTTTTGTCACTGTAACTGCTCCATCATCTCAGATTTTACTTTTTGTCTTTGCTGTATACATTAAGTACATACTCAAGAAAATTTGAGAACATTGATTTATTTTCTGTTTTTTAAAAATGTTCTCTGCAGACAGGGACTTGCTATGCTTAAGTGTCTTCTTATCTCTGGCAATAGTTGTCTTTGAGAGTGAATTAATCTACACATAAAGGCATGTAGGGCTTTTAGTATGATCTCAGAAATGTATTGTAGCCTTCACCATTTGCAATTACCTGACATTGACAATAACTTTGATCATGATGGCGGACTAAAGAATCTTCCCTCTGCCTGGGTAAAAGTAGTATACTGTATTTCACAAATGTTCTGACTGCGTGTTTTGCCATCTTCCTTAGTTTTAGAGACAGATCCAGAGCCAAGAATGTTTTATTCCAGACAGGGTTTCAAAACCACCAAAGAGTGAACCTAGAACAGTTTTTGCTGATAAGAATATTTGATTGAATATTGAAGGGATGTCCTTTAGTTCAAAGATGTTGACTTTACACTGTTTAAATGTGTCTAACTGTTTAAACTGTTCAGGTTGTATGTGTTCTTGAACGTTTTAAGTGCTCCATGTTCATCAGGCTATTCAAAATGCATCTTGGTTGAAGTCTACATAAACTTCAGATTAGGTGAAGCCTACCGTAGATCCCGGAATACAAGCCGACTTGGTATATTAGCCGACCCCCTTCTCTACCTACTAAATTACATGTATTTGCCGATGACCGATATTTAAGCCGACCCCCTTCTCCAAGCAATATTTTCTAAATTTCCTTAAAAGTTTCTCTTCAGCTATATTTATCATGTTTATCGGCGAGAATTTGAGACTGCCGGCATTTTTGATGGAAACCAGGAAGTGATTGCGGAGAAGTTTGGTAAAATGAAGCCTTTGTGTTGAAACTATATACGCAAATACGGTACATCAGCGGGTGGATTTCCGGAGACTCGTTATAAATTTGACTAACTTAAATACGCAATACAGTGGACCCTTGACTTAAGAACTTAATTCGTTCGCGAAGGCTAACTCATAATTCGTTCCGAACCTCCCACTGCAACACTTACTTAAACTTTTCATAATAAAAAAAGGGTTGTATAATGTGCATAATTTACCAAAACACCAATAATTTTTCTAATGTACTAACCAAAAAGTTATAAAAAGTGCCTTGCCTACCAGAAGTAGGCTAGATTAAGCTAGGAGCATGGCGGCGTGCAGCGGCTCAGGGCTCTCCTTTTCAGTGCACTTTTTTGTTGTTTTTGTACTTTTTTTTTTTTCTTGGTTGTGCACGATCGGTGCGGCGAACATCCGCTACACCCGTCAGAACCTTATAGACATCGGTGTCCAGAGCCAGACATCTGTTTCGAGTGTTTTTCATCACACGTACAACATCCCAGACAACATAGCGAGACCAGCGCGCTCTCCGTGGATTGTTGTCGGGTTTAGGAGACGACGCAGACGGAGGAGAGAAAGAAAACAGAAGCGGGGCCACAGATCCGCCGTTATGCTAAGGCTAAAAAAACAACCATACAAGCCCTATACAGAACTTTTTTTTCTGCACTGAAGGAGCTGCTTTTAATCTCATTGTAGATGTGTATAGTGACAATAAAAGGCATTCTATTCTATTCTAGAAACAACAATTTCATACTGTACTCACCATTTAATTTGACATCTTTGGGCTGCAGGAAGAGAGGAGGAGGAGAATGCAAATCTTTTCTTTGTAAAATTGTCGAGATGGTGGATTTCGACATGCTGTACATATTAGCGAGATCGGTCACACGAACAGCACTCTCATATTTCCACACAATTTCCATCTTCGTTTCAATTTTGATCACTTTCTTTACCTTCTCTTCCTTCCTTAGCAATTATGTGTCTTGCTTGCATGGTCTTAGTGAATTACTGTATATATATAGGTAAATCACTGCAATGACCGAAATTACATCCACAAACACATGTATCTGGGCTCCAACTGACGCTACTAACGCTCTAGGTTGTTTGTTTACAATCGCGCAAGCGGATACGTGACCGCATTCGGGTCGTAACGCAAGATGTTGGTCGTAAATAAAAAGAAAATTTTTTATTTTAAACTTCCCGATAATTTATTAGAAATTTTATTAATAAAATCAACAACTAAAACACTTTTTTGAATAAATTCTTTATTTAATTTAAAGTACCGGCATGCAAAGTTACTTCTTCATCTGAAAGATGGCTCTGTGGTTTCATCATTATTTACTTCTGTATTGATCGGCAAAACCGGCATTGCGCTGGAAATCTTGAATCTGAAACGATGCTCGTTGTATAAACCGAACCCCAAACTCCAAGCCAAAAATCTAGGACGAAATTCTCGGCCTATATTCCGGGATCTACGGTACATAAAATATTCTCAGACCAGACTTTCACAATAGTCAGAGAATATGGGCTTCTTATAATAGTTTAAGGCGGGTCAATTTATTACATCAGCTTGCCTCTAGATATTTTGAGTCATACAAAATTAGGGAAAGCATGAAGCCTGTTATATATACATTAGAAATAACACACACATTCTACGTTTTCCTCTTTTTTTCCATCTCAGATGGCTTCATGTTCATTTAGCAGCAACCAAGACTTAAAAATGCAAACATTCCTTAATTCTTGCAAGAGTTGGTGGACAGATTGATGATTTACTACACTAGTGTGGAGTATCCCTGTTGGGTCACTATGAAGAACCTTCGTGATTCTCATCTGTTGTGTCATCAAATGAGAACTGATGGACGTGTTTTATTGCACTACAGAAATTAAATGACGCGGTTAACTGTTTTATCAAATGTTCTGTTATGTTTAAAACTTTAACTCCAATTCAGTTATAAATATTCTTTTCTGTAGACTCATAGTTATATGTTTCACCTCTGCTACTACTCCCATTTATCTATTTTTACACTTATCCTCCTTTAGGGACATACAGGTAACAGAGCAGCAATCCTGAAAGCTCTGGAGTTGTAATACTTTAGTGTATTTTTATACTTTTTGTTTAGAGCATAAGCTTACTGTCAGCAGACTGTTTCCTTAACCAGTTCAAGCTCATACCTTAAAGATATTGTACAGACAATTACCATAAAATGGTAGATGTTGCAGATACACAGCAACAAAGTGAAACAGCAGCAAAGCAACATTAACAAAGACATTAACAAAGAAAGTTTCAGAAAACAAGTGTATTTTGTGTAGTCCTCAACTCAGGTAATTAATTACCATTATTTTCTATTTTAGTGCTTGTTACATTGTGGTTCTTGACATCTTAGTACATGCTGTAGACACCACATTGCTGTGTTGTAGAGATTGTATAACCATGCATGGTATTCTAGTTTTGACTTTGACTTTCCCAAATTTTCACATCTACTTCATAATCTGTTTTATGACTTTGGCTTGAAAAATATGCAGGTTTAAATTAAAATAGATGATGTTCAAAAAACAGATTGCTTTAAATATAGTTAATTGCTAATCTAGATTACTAATGAGAAATCATTTTCTTTTACCTTTATTATTCTTATTTTTGGTAGCAGATCCATTTATCCAAGGCAATTTGCAAAATGACACATTTAAAGCTCCTGTCACATTATACAACTTTTCTAGTGATTTTCATTGTCTTCAAGTGTTATTTTATCTAGTAGTGCCATAAATGTGCTAAATTCACAACTGGTTATACAGCTTTCATCCCTTTAAACATTATTCAAGTATAAAGCTAATTTTACAAATAAAGACTTATGAAATATTTATTATCCTACATGCCAGATATTACTGATTACTCCACCAAAAGATCTTATATAGGTTTTACAGCTTATCTTCTGGTTTATTTTTCTTGTTACAAAGGAAAGCACAGACAACAACAGCGGCTTGCTCTCCTATTTTTTTTTTTGTGCTAGTCCTGATTTCATCGAACTTCACATTGTTTGGCTGTCAAAATGTGTCAACCTCATGATACTTTCCTGGTCCAATAGGACATTTGAAATTGAGTCAAATCAAGACGGGGTCATGTAATCTTCTATTCCCCTCAATTTCTAATCATATAATCTGACATGCTCAAAGCAAAATGATCCAGCACCTACAATCTGTAGGTGTGACTTGCCTTCTGACTCGAATCTGTGTGATGTGATGCTGCATTTATATATCTGAATAACCACAACTCTGAATTGGAGTAGGTGAGTTTAAGAATATTATGCCATGTTATGCTGTATATCTGAGTGAATATAAACCTGCAAAATTGAAAAGGAAAATTTAAAAACATATGGTATATGCTAAATTTAGTTCTAATGCCAGATGAATAGTAGCATTTAAAGAAAATGAAAGTCACATGATGGTTTATTGTATAAATGTGATACATGTAGGAAGGTAACCAGGTGGAGTGCAGAGGGGTAGAAATCACAGGCAATATCAAAATACTTTGTAAAGAGGCACATCATCAAATGGCATCAGAACATTAGTATACTACCACAGTTCAGATGGTTGCAACAAAGGTAATTCCAAAGCTTGGGTGCATTAAATGAGTCATTTTACAATTTTACCATGTCTAGAAAGAGCATGAATAGTACACAGACAGGCAGAAGCAGAAAAAATACTTCTTGTATGTCATTGTGATACCAAGGATTAAACCTGTTAAGAAGCAAGTCATTCTTAAATTCTCAAGAATGAAATGATAGTTTTTGATTTGGAGGAAATCTCAACCAATGAAAAAATAAAGAAAACGTGATGAATTTTTTTGAAAAAGAAACATGCATATAAGCATGAAAAATGCTACTCTGAAGGAGTCAGATTGCCAGCCAAAAAAGGGGTGTCACAGTAAATGTTTTATTCTCTTCTTTATCTGAACATCGTTTAACATATTTTAATGATAAATATCTTAAATGCTGTTTCAATGTGTTTTGGATTATATAATCCTTTTTAAAATACAGCAAAACACTGTTAAAATAAACTGAAATGATCTAAAGTGACTACAAGTAGCCTAAAACAGACATTCAAGTGGAAAACAAAAATTTGTGAAATTAAATGTTGAAAGATAGTGTCTGACTAAAGTAAGAAACCTCAAAAGGAAAAAACATGACTAAAAGGAGACCAGAATATAACAATACAGAATATGTCAAGAATGTAAAATGATATTCTGGCTGAAAATGGACAGCATTACAATGTGGTTGTGATTCACTCAATTGCTCTATGACTACACTAGCTTCCAGTTTTTTAATTTCAGGCAGGGTTCTTTCCCTGGATCAAGTGTGTCCTTTGTTTACTTAATATTTGTGTTATGTACCAATTCTTACTTTTTGTTTTATGTTATGGATTCTGGTTTTGGATTTGTTCAGTATGTGCTGTATTAATATTATTGATAGAGATTTAGCATGTTATCTGCCCAGCCTATTGCATGTGACGCCCAAGGAGGCGGGGCCTCCGGATCATGCACCCGGGTTAATGAGCCCAGCATTATTTAAGGGGAATCTGCAGTCACACTGCAGTTTTGTCATATTTAGGATTATAGAAAGCAGGATTCGTGTTAAATTCAGTTGAGGTAAGGATTCCTGGAAATCAGGCTAATTACATTCTAGAAAATTTGTATTTGTTTACTTTAAAGACAAAACCATTTTTGTTGTGCTCTTCTGAAATTCTTCAATAAATATTTAAATATTATGGACACTGGGCTAGCTCCAGCTCCTTAAATGCCCAACACAAACAGGCATGGACACAAGATAAAAGCACGAAGAATATTTTACTGTGGGAAAGTCTTTGTCTTCTCTCTCTGTCTCTTTCTATTGGTCACTGCCTCCTCCACTCCTCCTCGCAAGCATTGTCCATCTTCCTCCTAACTTTGGCTCATCCATGTGAGGCAGGCAGCTCCTTTTATCTAATCCCTGGGAGTTCCTCTGGTGACATGATGGATCAGCTACGAAGCACTTCTGGGAGAGGCTGGAGTTCTATGGAAAGGGAACTCCCAAGATCCCCTGACAGCCCCCACAGGTTCCAACAAGGCTGTCCCCCGGGACTACAATACCCAGTATGCCTTGTGGGAACCCATCTAGGGCTCCGAGCCTGGGCTTACTGCCATTTAGCATCCTGGGGGAGACAAAGCCCTGTGTAAGCTGTCTCCCCCTATCCTTCCACCTCAAGGATGTCCCGGCTAGGTAAGAACGTGGGTTGTCCCTCACAATATGAAGGCACTGTGTTTTTGTTTGTCCTTTGGACCAGACATTTATAGTCTCCTTCATTGAGGGCAATTTTGAAACACTGAAGTATGAAAATTTCGGCCTCATTTTTGTGCCTGGGCAGGCTAGAAGCCTGCCAGTTGAGTTGGTGGGCTAAGGTGCTATGGGTGAGGTCAATTGGTGTGTCCAGACCTGTAAAGAGTACAATTATAGTTTTTGTTAGTTTTGAGGCCTGAACCTACTTTTGAGCTTTATATGTGACGGAATCATAATACCAGTATTCCTACCCTGGAATTGTTGCCATGTGAATTCTGGAAATTCATTTGCAATTTGCTACTTTTTCTCCAAAGTTAAAATGGCATTGAAACAGTTATTTGGTTACAAACACTGCTAAATGTAGAAATATTGTGTTATTCCATTTTTAATGATTGAATAAATATTAATAGTTGCCATTAAAAATGTATGCTAAGCTATTGACAAGGCATTGTACTTAGCCATTTGCCTTTATTATAATGATGTGTTATAAAGCCTCTTTACTTAATGATACTGTAAGACTGCACAGTTAGCTAATTACCTTATAAACAAATGAACCATTACTGCTAGGAAACAAATGCTGAGCATCAGTGAGCAATACATACAGTAAATATGAAAAGTCATGTTCAGAAATGCAAAATCCTTATCTCATATTGGCATGTGTTTTGTAGGTGGAAGGGAACAGAAGGGATTATCAAGGGGTAAGTAACAAAAGCAAATAAGGTGCCATGCTCAAACCTGCACAAGTGCAAAAAGTAGCTAGAAATGTTATTTTACTTTAAAAATACTGTACATATTTTACATTATCTACCACAAAAAATATAAGACTGAAAATACAGTACATTTTGTTATTTTAAACATGCAATGTAAAAAATAATTTATGTATGAATAATAATGAATTCATGACCTGCACAGTATAATTGAAAACAAATAGTAGACACAACGCCTGTTTAATTTGGCATTTATTATTTACGTGGAATCTAAATCCATTGTCCTTTAGAAAACTTGTATTACATTGCAGAATTAACTTTACTTGATGATTGCTGTCCTTTTCCAGCCATGTACAGTATTGTAGATGTGATGAAGAAGAACGTGGCAACACAAAAACTGATTCACGGCATGAAACCCGCCTCATTAATTATAGTCTTTAATTAGGAATGAAACCTGCACATGTGGCTGGTTCCCTGTGCAATTTCATTCATTAATCTACCAGGCTGAATTAAAAGCAAGTAAAGAAAAATGAACTTGCTCTTCATCCATTGTCACAGCAGGATCTTAAAAAGGGAGTGGAATCAATCAAATAAGCCCTCAAGGTTTAACTTCCTGAATAATCAACAATTAACCTTTCTGGACCTTGATTCAATTGTGTCAGAAAATGTAATAAATGTTTGGTTATTTATAAATGTTAATTATTAGACAGCAAAGGTGCTCAGTGACTCTTGAACATTTTAAAAAGGATGTATACTATCATTTAAACAGATTATATTTGCTCTTGCCTTGCACCTGATGCTGCTGGAATAGGTCCAGCTCTCGGTTAACTGCCATTATGGTCATTTTATACACACAGTTTGTGTTGGGTCCACGAGGGAAATCAAAAACAGAGAGGACTGTGAACTCTGAAAATTTGTGAGCATGTTCTTCTCATTCTTAAGGAGGAGACCAGAAGAAGTGGGTTAAGAGGGAGCCATGAAGGCAGTGATCCACACCCAGAACAATAAATAAGAGACAATTCTTTTATTTCTACCTACTCATGGAGCTGGCTTTTTCACTTGCCCACCACAGCATGCACTCCCTTTACAGTAATCCCTCCTCGATCGCGGGGGTTGCGTTCCAGAACTCCCCGCGATAGGTGAAAATCCGCGAAGTATAAACCAAATGTTTGTATGGTTATTTTTATATATTTTAAGCCCTTATAAACTCTCCCACACTGTTTATAAATATTCCCCGCACAGTTATACAGCATAAACCCATTTTATTCTCTTAGATATTAGGTAAGATTCATTGAAATTATGTATGTAAACACACTGTTCATATACAGTAAAACCTAAATATTATTTTAAAGATATCGAGCGTCTCCGATATCACATATGTTACAGACATTACGATAGGCCACCAGCAATAAATACGTACAATGCAAGAACAATTGTATACAGTAAATGTGTGTACAGTGACACTAAACGTACGTACATGTACTAAGTACTGTAAGTAGAAAATTAATTATGGTTACTCACCAACATAATGATGAGTTTAATTTTACTGCACAACAAAGGAGAGCGTTACGGCCCTTCTAAAGGAGCCTCTTCAGACGACTGTGTAGCACCGCCGTTGTTCTTCTTCCGGCAGTCTTCAATCCAAATCCCTAAAGCAGATTCCATCTGGACTACTGCCTTATTACGTCCACTTACAACTCATTTTGTGCCCTGATTAAAAGGACACTGCGGCCGTAGATCTTATATTCTTTTCCTGGTTTTTAAATAAAAAGAATCGTGGACTCATTTGTGCCGTAATGGCGCCCTACAGCGGTGTAGCTTTTCCCTTCCTTCAACATATCCAAACTTTTACCTTTTCGGCAGTCGTTAGCATCTTCCGTTGGCGCTTGGGCACAGCCCCTGAAGCAGTAGCAGGAGCAGATCGTTTTGGAGCCATAATGAAGGGCTTGACAACGCACAAAGATAAACACAAAAGAGCACAAAAGTTAACTCTTTACACAGCGAAACATGATGCTGAATGAGCAAGACGAGACTTCCTGGTTAACGCTACGGAATTGAATTTGGCGCTCCGTCGCTGAGCCAGTCAGCACACAGGAACTTCTGCCAATAGCGTCCCTTGTATGAAATCAACTGGGCAGACCAACTGAGGAAGCATGTACCGGAAGTAAAAAGACCCATTGTCCGCAGAACCCGTGAAGCAGCGAAAAATCTGCGTTATATATTTAGATATGCTTACATATAAAATCCGCAATAGAGTGAAGCTGCAAAAGTCGAAGCGCGATATAGCGAGGGATTACTGTACATCTCTTTTTCTGTCTATCTCTCTCTTTCTCCCTCTCTTTCCCACTCTGTCCACACCCTTTCAAAAATTGAAATGCTTGAAAAATCATCTTAATCTGCAGGGTATGATATTTTTATGACTTCTCATATTCAGTTAAGCGAATACAAAGTATTATTTTATTTGCTAATTATTATAGAAGATTAATTAAAAAATAATAATTTCTCAAACAATATCATTAACAAGGAAATCAATGTAGAAATTTCAGTCATCAGTGGAAGTACAAAAAGTGTGCAATTGAAGAACAATTTTAAGCAGTATTGCTTTTAAGACATTGAAGTACTTTCTTGCAATGTGAAGTTGCAAAAGATGCATCTGATAAGGGCAGTGGAGCAATCTCTTTTGTCAGACATTTTCAGATTTAAATAATGGTCAACCCTGTCTTAGAGGAAAGGGAAATGTGTTAGAAGGCAATAATGATCTTGTGTTAGTTTTTGTGAAGGCTGTTAAGAAATAATGATTTCTGTTGCATAATGATTGTATATATGCATTAATAATTTAGTTACATAAGCTTCACTAAAACAACACAGTCATTTGCAAAGAATTTCAGACAATAAGGAATTTACCTACATTGCATGACCATAAAATTATTCTTAGCTAAAAAAAGGTAAAAAGTTTCAGTCAGACCTACAGTACCTAGGTTGTCCCAGTATCTCATCCAGATACTTTCAAACATTGTCAGGATGTTCATTACAGTAAGAAACATTACAAGTGCTTTTACTACAAATTCTTGTAGCACTATCTGAATTTCCCAGTGAAAGATGTGAAGATATGAAAGGAAGATTGTTCTGTAGAAGAGCAAATTTAAAGCAGAAAAAGAATGTAATACAGGAACAAAAATTTTTAGAAATATCTTTAATGCTTTTCTGGTGGATTTGTTTTAGCTGAGATAACCATCAGGGACACAACACCTGAAATTGAACTAACAAATGTTTTGTTTAAGAATTATGTTCTTGTTTATATCCAGAGAACCACAATAGAGTTTTGCCTGGCAACCTGATAATTCCACATACTCAGTAGATGCCTTGTCAGTTCAACTGGCCAGACCACAACAAATTTACCTTAGCACTGGTAGCCCATTTTCTTTGGGAGCTAGTGGTGCAAAGCTTGATTATTGTTTCTGATTCTTGTATTCCCTAACTATTAAGTCAGTGGATTAGAGGAGCAGAAGGCCAAGTACTTTTTTGTTTTTAATTAAAGCTGATCTATTGGCTTGCTTAAATACCATTCAACTGATGCAATGTCTGAAGGGGAAGAAAATAGTCATGGGGCACCACAGTTTATGCCAACAGCCCTCCATTAAAACTCCCAACACAGTCTCCCAGTTTTTGAAACTGAAACCTCTAAAAAAAACTTGAACCATTCATAAATGATGCATTTTGTCATATTTTCTTTTCTGAAACATTTTAAAACTTTTTAGTGTGCTTTTGTTTCTTTCTAAATATTCATGTAACAACTTATGATGCCATGAAGGAAGGATTGATACACATCCGCAGCAGTTTATGGTTCTTGGAAGGATCATTAATTAGGTCTTTGAGACAGATCCTGATTAACACCTAATGTAGGTTTAGGAGATGCAGTTTTCTTTTTAAGGTTAATCTACCTTTGACCTTGGGAGATGCCTGATATATACAGTATGTTCCACACTGCTCCTTGCATCTTTTCTTCCATTTCAGTTCTTTTTGCCACATTGTTCAGTGCATTTCCTTTTATGCTGCTCCAACTTCACCTTACTTTAAACTCTCATCTGTATATTTCCATACATGTCTGAGTAGCTACATTCATCCTTTTTCCTTTGTGAAGTCTGCTGACTAGCTCTACCTGTACCTCTAGAGGAGACAGTACGCTCACTCCATTAATTTAACAGCTTAAGCCCTTGGCAAGTAAATAGGCCAAGCAAGGCCAGAGACTTGCATCACATTCATAACCTTTTTTTTAAAAGTAATCTAAGTGCTGTCAGTTTACCAGCAATTCAGTAATCCACCAATAATTTAAAATATGGAATCAATGCAGGACACATTTCAAGGTAGAAAATCTCTTATCCATTGCTCATATACAGAATAATTCCCTTTTTCCACATTCTCAAACAAACTCAGTGTTTAACTTGTGGACAATGCTAGGGATTTAACATTTAACACTTACAGATCATTTACAGATCATTTTGTAAACAATGCATTTGCTTCTTATGAACAACTACACTGAAAATTGAACTTCTCTATATACAAATTAGAACTTTTTAAACAAAGTCTACTGCACTTTCCACATCTTGCACCCATATCAATCTTAGAGGTCATAATGGCTAGTCTTGATAAAGATTCAGAAAGCATTTCAACAAAATATGAAAACATTTCAAGAATTTATCCTTCACAGATCCTAGGAAACAGTTTTAAATGGACCTTTCAATTAGTATTTAAGAAAAAGAGTTGAACTCAGCCACACATAGAATACACTCTAGTTCAATATATGCCAACCATTCCAATATTCCAGTAATGGTTTTTCCTCATTCACATTTATCTCAGTCAAAACTGTCCAAAATGTACCCAGGGTAAAATCCAGTCTGCGAGCATTGCCATCTAGCTATAGGTTAGGCCATTTGTTTTGGGAATGCATTAACTTAACATAATTTTGGACTAAAATTTTTACATACTTTTTAGATTAGATTATTGTGTAATAATCAGTCCTAATCCGTTACCAGAGATATTTGATGTACTACTGTATAGCATTAAAGTGCCTAGGGATAAGTTGATTGTAGCAGCCTAAACTACATTACTAGTATATAGACTTATTTGGCTGAAATGGAAGAATTCCAACCCACCATCTTTAACTCAGTGTGTAAGTGGTGTTTTGTAATATTTTTAATTAAAGAAAAATAAACTCTGCCTTGGAAGATATTTACAAAACTTTTCTAAAACATAGAAAAATTCATTAATATTATCTTAGAATAACAATGCAGAGTCTATGCTCAAATATCTCATGTTATTAATCATTGTATGTAATTTTTAAAAAGATTGATTTTTCTTTTTTTTTCTATTTCTCTTGATTGGGGTTTAAATTTTGTTTTGTTTTTCTCTTTTTAATACTTTGTAAATGGCTGTATCTGTTAAGTTATTGTTACTTGTTTAACTGAGTAGCATGTCTCTGTAAAACTATGATTTTTGAAAGCTCCTTTGTCCAGCCTTCTGGATGATCACCTTTCACATGCACAGTGGTTTGTCAGAAAGGCAGACAGCTGATAAAAGGAACATCAATCTCATGTATTTTGGTGATCAAATATACGTTATATTGTCACACCAGACATGTACAAATGGAAAAAATGCAACTAATAGGTAAAATTAGTTTAATGTATTAGTCAAAAATCTAGTGGCTTCCCTCCAAAAAAGAACAGTAGTAGGAAAAGAAAGCAACACTTCGCAAAAGAGGAGTTAAAAAACAGCTTTTTTAACAACAGTTAAAAAAACAACAGTAAAAACAATAAAGAAATGTTGCTTTCTTAGGCTTGTGGAAGCCCATGTGGACTTTGACAGAAAAAGAATAGCATCTTACACATTCCTAGAGTGTGCTTTACAATAATGTGCATGCTTTGGTATGCGGTGTTCTTCCTTTCCGCAGCCACAGTTCACCCTCCGAATTTAAACAATGTGACTGATTACACAGGAAATTTGATTAGTTAACTTATTATGTACTAAATTTTTTTACAGGTGTTAAAAGATGCAAAGAGCTCTATTTCCACTAACAGCATACATCTATCAATTCTCTAAACATTATAATTTTATATCACAGTATTGACCTATATTATTGTTGCTGTTGTTGTTATTATGTTGTCCAAGTAACAGCATCAGGTGTTTTCTGTGATCTTCTTAAGGCGACCTCTGTCTTTCTGAGATACACTCACAGGCAAAGTCTAAATAAAGAATGTTAATAATAACAAGTGGGTCAGTTCACTAATTAATTTTTGGACGATATTAAGTACTACTTTAGTTATGAAAGGCTTCCGGAAACACTCGCTAATTAACAATCTTAAGCAGGAGAAAACAAAGTACTTAGCGTTATGACATTTTAGGGACATGCACCCATGAACCCTTCAGGCTTCCAAGTTATCAAAAACTAGCAATCTGTAAATTAACATGTTACTTAAAGGTTAATTGTTCCATCCTCTGTTTATTTGACATAAGAAAAAATTGCAAAGTAACCATTGATGTTTAGGAAGTAAAGGGATGATGTGAGAATTGAGACAACACTTAAACTCATATTTTAGAAGTAGCAGTGGTGTTCCCTACTATTCCTGCTTCACTTCAAACTCTTAACTGATTGGCTATTAAAGGAATATTTGTACTCACACATGACTTGGAACAACATGGGCAAAATTGCTTTTTAAAATCATTGATGTGCTACCCTACTATATTTGTGTGCGAAGGGCCACAAAGCATGTCTCCCATTGTTTTTAAAGCAAGCAACTGTGAAACCGATGGTAGCTTTTTTATTAACTTAAAAGTATCGCCATTCATTTTACAAAGTAACATCTATTTCGTGTAAGTGACACATGATTTATAGATTTGCTATAACAATAGTGTATTTAAAAATGTGGGTAACTGAACATACATTGTTTTCTTATATAAAGTTGCATTGTTCTAGATATTGTTAATGTGACAAAGATTGTCCTTAACAGGCATTTGTATACAATATTGGTGCTCGGTTTTCTTTATTGCTGTGAGCAGGAAGATCTTTGTTTTCAGAGATTTCACTCCTGTGTGATTTTATGAAAATCATATTGTGTGGGAACATAATAAATAGATCCACTACAGCAGAATGCAAGCAAAACTAAGAGAGGCTTTTTTTAACTGAATTTTATTAAAGGGTATAGGCAAGCCAATGTACAGAGGAAAACAACATTGTAACATTACATATTATATAATCACACAACAATGATATTATCACTATTTATCACTGTTAAACAAAAACATTAATTAAAGGGAACGTTAATACATAGAACAGTGAACCGTGAACTAAAAGAGAAAACACTTCACTTAAAGTAACATACTGTATACAGTTATATTAGCGAAAGAAGAACAACCAAAAAAAAAAAAAGTGGCCTCCCCTCTTCAAACCCATTGAATACTTGATAATGAGTGCAATCATAGAGTTTAGTCTACAATGCCTAATTAAAGTAACATCTTTATTTAATATATGGCTTAATACTATTGGTTATACCAGTATAACCAAGCCTTTTCATATTTAGGGAAGGTATAATTTTTAATTGCATTCATTTTTTCAAAAGAAGCACAGAGGTCTTTTTCTTCCAAGACGTCAGAAAATATTAAGGCAATAGATGATTTCCAGTGTCGTGCTATAACCAGTCTTGCTGCAAATAAAGTTTGTAAAATAAAACTGTGACAATTTGGTTAATAGTCATCTATACCCAATCCAAGTAAAGCCAACTGAGGAGTTAATTTAATATTCAGTTTTAAAGAGTATCGGGACTGCCAAATCAATAATGATAATTGATTTACAGGACCACCACATTTGTATAAGAGTGCCATTTTTGTCACACTGCCTTCAGGGTTTCTGTTTTTCAATGAAACAAACATATAGCCCTAACATTATACAAAGCCCTTCATAATTGTGGTTTACATGGGAAGGTAATAAGAAGAGATCTATTATTTAAAAAAACAACGGTGAGTCTTGTTTCAGGTATGCAAACCCACACTCGGGAGCCTATAAAGTCATCTGGAAAAACATTTTGTGGTATAACAAAACCAAGACAGTACTTTTTGACCTGAATACAAAATGTTATTTTTGGCCACCTCCAGAACAGCTCATCACCTGAAGAATAGTTGTCGTACTGTTAATGGTGGAAGCAAAATTCTGTTATGGGAGTATTTCATTTCCAAAGGGACTGGAATGAGGCCAAATATAGACAGACTGTTGAAGATGGTCTCCTTCATTCTATAAGGCGGGTATTGGGATAAAAGTTACCCTTTTATTATGAACAGCTCAGCTGTGACTAAAGCACAGGAGTTTACACATGGTACTTTATCTTTGAACAACCAATTTTAAGCACTGAATTAAAGTCAAATTAAAAAAAAAAATTGTGGACTAAAATGAACCATCTAATTCCTCATGGGCATTACAATTTCACAGATCTTTAACATTGCCAATGCGCTATGACTGGTACATATCAATTTACAAAGTATAGCACATTTAATAAGCTGTAATGCTGAAAATATGCATCACTGTACACATAATACAGCTGTCCTGCAAGTTCTATTTACAACAGCAGGACTTACACTTAAATAGCTTCAAATAAATCTTTCATCAACACATTATTTTTCTTTTTTTTGTAAACAGAGAGTAAAAAAGGGGAACAACCAGATAAGAAAAGTGTAACATCAAAAAGAGAAAAAAGTCCCCAGCTCACTTGCAGTCACCCCTTGAACCCAAAAAACCCACCCCATTTGGAGATGACTGGAGAAAAAAAAAAGATAAGTAATTTTTAATAAATGCAGCTCCTTTTTCTAAAGATGATGGAATGGAAGGAGAAAAAAATTAATATGAGCAGCTAAAAGTTTCTAAAGAATTAAGTTATAAAATACAGCAAGTTCTTCCAGGAATGTATAAGATATTGGTCTTGCTTTTTCCAACAAAGATGCCAGGAGGGTCATAGCAGCTAAAGCACACTCAAACATAAATTTCTTTTTAGTGAATAAAAAGGAGTACAATGAAAAATTAAGAAGTAACAAAAGCTGTGGACAGCACGGAATAAAGACATCCAAAACAAGGGAAAGAAAGGTGGAAGTGGAGGTCCATAAAGACACGACCTGAGCGTAGGACTAAAACATATGAAGAAAAGAACCAGGCAGTTTAAGAGAGCATAAATAACAAACCAGAACAGAGGCTAAACTTATTAAACATTGCTTCATTGGAAATCAATAAATCTTATGGTCAATTTTATATTGAATAAACTGGTACTTCACATTTTTGCAGTTTTTGACTTAAAGATTGCACCCCAATTCAGGGCACAAGATGGGTACAGATCTGAATCTTACTTAACTGAAATAGCAAGGGGCTGTTTACTGGCATCCTGTACAACATTGAGACAGGTTTTGATTGAAAACAGCTTGTTGAAATAAAACTGAATAAAGAAAGAAATAAGATAGGGGGTGACAGAGATATGTTGCATGTTTTGAGGACTGACCTTAGGTAAAAGGTAAAAGTAAAAAAGGCAGTGATAATTTAAAGAAAAGATTGCAGAATGAAAGAAACCCTGAGTGCCCAGAAAGACTGCAGAGTGTATGAGTACTTGAAGCAGATAAGCACGGGTATGAAATGGGATGCCCACCAATATTAAGAGCCTTATTATGAAAGATAGGGGTCTACAAACACCATATCAGCAATAAAGTGAAATTGTGCCTCGACTTTCCTAAAACAATTATTTTTCTTAAAACACTTAATGAAATAGTCATATTTAAATACTACTATTAAGTAGCGATGATGCAACTTAAGTAACGTAAGTGGAATAGGAAAGACATACTGTATACAGTAGTACAAGGTGGTCAGTAAACTGACATGGAATCCCAGAGAACTTCACATAAAATTTGCAGTAGAAATACTCAAGAGTGCTATTAATAATATATAACAAATGGTGAATAATTCACAAAAGTAATTCCCCAGCAAAGCAACTTTCACTTTGTGGGGAAAGCATATTATGTACCAGATTCAGAATGAGAATCAGAATTCACTTTATTGGCCAGGTACACTAATGTGTACTGTACTATGAATTTGTCTTGATAGTATAAGTGAAATATACAAGGACAACCCAGAATACAAAAGATAAAAATAAGAAGATAAAATATAAAATGATAAAATATGATGCAGCATACAAGGGCGATAAAAAATAAAGAGATAGTAGGATTAAAATGTCCAGGCAGTCTAGTGTGCAGGTATACATAGATACTGAATAGAAACTCAGACCTGATTAGTAAGAATAACTGCACATGGAAAAAGTTTTTAGATGACGGATTTTTTTATCTTTCACTTCACAAAGAAGTTTGCCAGAGGGAAGTTTTTGGAACAGGTGATGCCCTGGGTGAGTTGGATTTCACATAAAAGTCAAAGAGAATTGAAAATGTTTGGTGGTCTTATGTTTGTTGTGGCACAATGCTTTCTGTTTGTTTGTTAACTTTTCTTTTTGAGAAATATAATGGAATTTGTACTTGAACAATACATTCTCTGTAGCTTGGAATGTCTTAGTATTGGTAAAGTCTCCAGTGGTGGGACTATGGAATGGAGACACACTGTATTGAAAATCACTGTTCATAAATGGCAGCACTTATCAGTAGACTGAACTTTTTATATTTTAAGTTTATGTAAGAGACCTCATACTTTAAAAAATATACATACAATTAAACATTAATTGAAAAATTAAAGATATGTTCTAAAAAATACTTGATCATTTTTATGCTTTCATGATAATCAAATATGTCATACTCCAAAGTTTTTGGAGTGGGTCAAACAGCTAATAGGAAGCAAAGTGAGTAACGTCAAAGCTAAGAGAAAAAGAGGAAGGCCATAATGTTAATGCATTAGTTTGGCCAGGGAGACAATATTTAACATCCTGCAGAAATAAAAATTGAAATTACTGGTGCAGCATAGTATAGTGGAGTGAAACTATACTTCAGTACAGTACACACATTTTGCTTCTTTGGGATGGTTGTGAGTCAAAGATGTGTGTTCTTCATATAATGTGCTACAGTGTTTTTTTAATTTAATTTACTGTGGGATTTATTATGTTAAGAGCTGAGCAGGCTCCTGTCAATCATGGAGAATCCACTGCATCCACTAAACAGTGTCATCTCCAGGCAGAGGAGCAGCTTCAGCGACAGACTGCTGTCACTGTCCTGCTCCACTGACAGACTGAGGAGATTGTTGCTCCCCCACACTATGCGACTCTTCAATTCCACCAGGGGGAGTAAATGCTAACATTACTCAAAGTTATTGTCTGTTTTTACCTGCATTTTTATTACTCTTTAATTTAATATTGTTTTTTGTATCAGCTCTCACATTCAAAATGATACAATGAAATCTCCAAACTAGGAGATCACAGGGATGAAGAGTGGAATTGGGGGCCGGGCTAGTTACTCAAATAAAGAAGGGTTGCAACTGAGAAATCTGAGATCTAAAGAACACGTTTAGGGTGTGAAATCAAAGTTGTATGTCAAGCGACATAGCGAGAGTGTCAAAAACCAATGCAAATCAACAAACAGGGCCATACTGAAACATGTAACTGTTAGGAAAACTGAAGAAAAGCAGATATTCTCCTAAGCCCTTTTTAATTCTTTAGACAAATCCACAAACTTGGGCAACAAGAAGTGTACAACGTTGATTTTTATATGATTGTGGTAATGACATCACTTATGGCACATTCCTGGTTTACCTGCTTGGTGACAGTCTGGTATCCATGTATCACAAACAGCAAAACATGCCAGCATCCAAGATAAATACAAAATGGTATCACAGGAAGACATATTTCACAAAAAACATCTTGAAAAACATCCTAAATTAAAAAATGATTTAACCAATTAAATACTTAACCACTAAAACATCAAAACAATATCTCCACTGTTTTTAAAGGCCGAACAAAAGGCTATAAAAAATTAAAACAAAGTCCAGATCATGACATACAGATATTCTTAATTTAGCCCAATTCAGACATACTACACAAAGTATAAGATAAAGAAGCAATTAAACAGTAAAATATGCACCATGGGTTCAGCTCTGTTCACTTTAAATAGGAACCTAATTTAATGTACCGAGGTCAGTGTTGATAAAGAACTGTCAAATACTGACATGAAACTTACCTCCTAAAGGGAGGTTTGAACATTGAGCCCTGCACTGTGATTTGAACAAACTTTATTTTTTCCCTATATTGATTTTTTGAAACCTTAGCTTTCACTTCAGTGTGATTTTTATTTTTCTCACATGATTTTTACTGTCTTGATTTCTTCCTGTTCTAAAACAGATAATTGTTTGACATGAAAACACACAGTGAACAGGTGGCACAGGAGGGCAAAGCCATTCCTCTGCCCTTCTTGGCCTCCAAATCTCAATACTATTCAGCTCTGTGTCTCAGTATAGCACTTTGTATTCTACAGAAATTGACTGAAAGTTTTTTTTTTTATAACTGTCATGTCCCGTTTTCCAAAATTCTGTTTCATTTATATACTGTACAGTATGAAGGCTAAAGTCTGCTTTTTTAGCAGTACATAAATATCAGCTACAATTCAGAAGTACACCAAAGCTCACTTTCATGTGGAGTCCTATTGGATACATTGATGAGACACAGTTAGAAGCAACATTTGTATGCAGAGTGTGAAATAGAAGTGACCTTTACATTCAAAAAGGTCACTAAAATCTAGGTAAAATATATGTATTCAGTTTCCATTTCAAGAATAATGACAACACTTTCTTTTTCCATTCTCAGGGAGAGAAAACGATGAAGTACCTAATATTTAAATCTACTGAATTCAAACTGCCTAAATATAGGCATATACTGAATAAGAAGGATATATGTAAAACAGATCTTTTTCATTATTCAACCAAATTTGATAGCTCCCAAAAGACATTCAGATGTGATCACTGAATCTAAAATTACACATTTAATACAACAAATTGCATATTTTTTCCATGGCAGCCCAAAGGACAAGAGATATATGCACAGTTGTAATTAGCTGGATTACCCTAAAAGACATTACCAGTTGCTGTAAAACCACTACAAGGAATGAAGTAATCATTCTTTACGAGAGTACATTGAATAATATGAATTCACATTCAAGTCTGTGCAAAATGATTGAAAATAATGAAAAATTGATCTTTACTTTTACATGCAGGGAGAAATGGTTGAAACATATGCTTTCCTACTTTTAGATTTTGCCTGCCTTTGACAACTCTTCCAATAAAAAATAAAAAATAAATCAAAATGTGTGTTGAAAAAGCACATTATCAGCCTTGTGAGCTTTAGTTGGAAGGAGAGACAACTCAGAAAATGGGAGATGCTGTAAATAATAATGAGGGCGCAATAATGCAGGTGACATGGGAGCATTTTGGAAGGTTTCTGTATGTTGTCACACACATGCGCATAGGAGGCAGCTAAAGGGCTTGAGTAAGGACAGTTCCGAGACATACCGGGACATGTCAGAGTGCACTGACTCTTTTTCTCCCTTGCCTGCAGACAATTCACGAGAGATTCCACCTGGTCCTCTTGATGTCACTTCTGGGACCGAGCCAATGGAAGGAGACTTTGCCGGCTCCGGCCCCTGTAATGTCACGTCCGGGCTCGCACCAATGGCAGAAGACCTACATGAGCCCAACCCCTTTGACTTCACTTCCTGTCTTCCCCTTTAAAAGCCTCCACCTTTTCCCTATTCCCTCAGTTCTGTTTTGGACTTGGAGTGCTGTATCAATTTAAAAGCAACTTTGCAGCCAGGAAACAAAATTATATGGGTGGCCGCCCCAAACCTTTATATGACTCTGTCTCGAGTTTGCGACATTGGCATAGCTGGCAGGATGGAGAAGTCCCGGAAGAAAAGGGGACAGGACCTGCAATGAACCCAGGTGGGAATGTACCAGGGCCGAGTGTTCAGGCGGGGAGGGTGTCCCGTGGTTCGGCGAGACCCGGTGCGAGCTCCACTCCCAGTACACTTAACTAGGCAACCTGGAGAGGCCAGGGAATGTGCGGGAGGAGCTCACAGAATTGGGCTACCCCGGCGGGGGGAGGCAAATTGGGCTTATTATGTTCTCTTGGAGGAGAGTGTCCGCCCCCCGTGAGACCAGAACCCCGATTTCCACCTAGGGGTGCCCCAGACTGGCAGGTGAGTAAGGTAAAAAACTGGAGGTTGGACCCAGAGCAGCCGATCCTCAAACAAGCCTGGTCTTTCTGGGAAAGGGTAGGGCAGTGGTTACGGCCGAATGAAAATAAGCCCTCCCAGATGATAGAGCAGGTAGTCTGCTATCTGCTCCTGAAAGCGCTTCCCCGTGGCTTCACCCAGCCGGTCTGGTAAGCAGTTTAAGAACCTGGCAGAGCTCATAGAGCTTCTGGAGACACTAAGGACGGCCTCACAATCTGAGGGAGCAGAACCGTCCCTTTGTCGAACTCAGCTGGAGTACGTCCCAAGACCTAGCCCCCCCCCCGTACAACCCGGAGCTTGTATTGGCATCCCCGGAACCGCGGACGTGCAAACTGCTTGGAGGCAAGGAGGAATGCAGGTGGAGGGCAAGGAGGGGTTGGTGAGCTCTGGCTAATCCGTTGGCGGTCCCACATACTGGCATGGTGATCATCAACGGACACAAGACCTTATTCGATTCCGGTAGCAAAATTACCATTGTTGCCCGCCGGTTTGTGCTTCCGCAACAATGGTAAAAATTAAGACGAGTATAGCCTGTGTCCACGAAGAAATCCGTTGGTACAGCTCCGCTGCTTGTGTCATCAGTTACGAGGGATCGGTACAAAAACTAACTGTGGCCGTCCTTACGAATCCCCCACACCCGGTGATACTGGGGCGGGACTGGTCTAATATTAAAAGTGGTGAGACACATACCACTCCTGGGGTTAACTTCGGCCTAGTTATGGACGGGGATGAGCCATCTCAAACTGCCTCCAAGCCGTGTAATCAGCCGGCAGAGAGAGACGAAGCAGCCGCCCTGAGTGACGTGGCGACTCCTGGACCGTCACGTGCAGACACGTCCATCCACCAGCGCCGCGGCGGAACGGGAGGCAACCATGCCCCTTGAGGTCGAAGCTGACCCTCTCTCCCTTTTGTGGTTTCAATTTAGAGAGACGCCAGCTTCATTTAAAAGGGAGCAGTGGAGTGACGATTCCCTGAAGTTTGCCAAAAATGCAGTGGTCCTAGTCCACAGCCAACGCACTACCCAGTCGATGCCAAAGGTCCTCACTTTGTGTTGGAAAATGATATTCTCTATCGCGTAGCTGAGCATGACGGACAGGAGAGACGGCTGCTGCTAATCCCGCGGACCTTCCAGCGGCAGATCTGTGAGTTAGCACACGCCCACCTCCTAGGTGGCCACTTGGGCACCAAGAAAACCCTGGAGCGGATCAAGCTTCGCTTCTACTGGCTGGGAATCAATGAGTAGGTTAGTTGCTTTTGCACTTCCTGCCCAGAGTGTCAATTGCGACAAATTCCTAGGAGGACCGTGTTCCTCTTGTTCCTATTTCCCTGATTGATATTCCCTTCCAAAGAATTGGGGTTGATTTAGTTGGACCCCTAGAGCCCTCAGCCCGAGGACAAGAGTACATTTTAGTCCTCGTGTATTATGCTACCAAATACCCGAAGCTGTTCCGTTGCGCTCAGCCACTTCCAAAGCCATCGCACGGGAATTACTAGAGGCCTTTGAACGTGTGGGCATCCCCAAGGAAGTCTTGATGGATCAGGGGACGCCTTTTACCTTGGAGACATTCAAGGAGACTGCCAAGTTACTGAAAATAAAGCATTTAAAGACCGCAGTATATCATCCTCAAACTGACGGTTTGGTAGAGAGGTTCAATCAAACTCTCAAACAAATGCTGTGTAAGGTGTTCAGTGAGGATGGAAGGAACTGGGATCAGCTCCTCCCCCTCATCCTCTTTGCCTATCGAGAAGTCCCTCAAGCCTCCACAGGGTTTTCCCCTTTTGAATTACTGTATGGGCGACAATTCCAGGGCATATTAGATATCTTAAAAGAAGGGTGGGAAGAAGAGGCTCTTCCCTCTACAAATATACAGGAATATATTGCACAATTACACGATAGATTTGGTAAGATTCAGCCCCTCCTTAAAAGGCACATGGAAGAGGCTCAAGCAGCACAGGTCCGTTATTACGACCACGGCACGTCTCTCCGGGAGTTCCGCCCAGGAGACTGGGTCATGGTCCTAGTACCTACCTCCCACTCTAAGTTGCTTGCCCATTGGTAAGGTCCCTACGAAGTTAAGGAGAGGAAAGGACTCGTCGACTATTTGGTGAGTCAACCCAATCATCGGCCGAGGAAGCGGGTTTATCACGTAAACCTGCTGAAACTGTGGAAGAAGAGGGATCCCGGTCCCTCCTCTGGTCAGCCCCACTCACTCTTTGCTCACACGGCTAGCTTTAACTTCGGTGTGGATTTAAGTCCCAGACAACGACGGGAGCTGGAAGCAGTTATCCTGTCTGTTCTGGTAGTGAGTGAAAACCCCGGATGGACCTCTCTGGTTGAGCATGACATTGTGACAGAACCCGGGGTTATAGTCCGAGAACGTCCGTATCGGCTTCCTGAGCAAAAAGAGCTGAAGTGGAGCTTGAGATCAAACACATGCTGGAACTAGGTGTAATCGAGGAAAGTCATAGTCCCTGGTCCAGCCCTACTGTGTTAGTCGCTAAGCCTGACGGGAGTTGGAGGTTTTGCAATGACTTCGGCTTAATCAAGTCTCCCAATTCGATGCTTATCCAATGCCACAATTGGACGACCTCCTTGAGAGGCTTGGACAGGCTCAATATTTGACCACACTGGACATGACAAAGGGGTACTGGCAGGTTCCTTTAATGGACTCTGTGAAGGTTAAGACCGCGTTTAGCACCCTTAGCTGCCACTGGCAGTATCGTGTCCTTCCATTTGGGTTACACTGGGCTCCAGCTACCTTTCAGCGTCTGGTGGACAAAGTGCTCAGGCCTCATAACTCATACAGTGCTGCCTACCTGGATGACATGGTCATCTATTCCAGCACATGGAAGGAACACCTACAGCAGGTAAAAGCAGTATTGCGGACACTTGGTGAGGCCGGGCTTCAGATTAATCCCAAGAAATGTTTCATTGAATTAAGCGAAGCCAAGTATTTAGGCTACCTGGTGGGTTGGGGTACCGTGAAACCACAGTGCTCCAAAGTAGATGCCATTTTGAAATGGCCCCGTCCGTGAACCAAGCAGCAGGTCCAAGCCTTTCTCGGGTTAGCAGGGTACTACCGCTGGTTTGTGCCCCGGTTCTCAGAGAGAGCGGCACCCTTGAGTGATTTGACAAAGAAGAGGGCCCCGAACATTGTGGTATGGACTGAAAAGACAGGTGCTGCATTTAGTGACTTGAAGCAGGCCCTTACGTCCGCACCTATTTTGAAAGCTCCTAACTTTTCCTTACCTTTCATCCTCCAGACGGACGCTTTGGACACAGGCCTGGGGGCCGTGCTGAGCCAAAACGTCAATGGTGCGGATCACCCCATTATGTTCCTGAGCCGGAAACTGTTGGACTGGGAGACTAGGTATGTGGCGGTGGAGAGAGACGCTTTGTCGGTTAAATGGGCGATTACTCAGCTGAGGTACTACCAACTGGGCCAGGAATTCACCCTTGTCACGGACCATGCTCATTTACAGTGGATGGCCCTGCACAAGTAGTCGAATCTGCAGGTCACCAGGTGGTTTCTTGACCTCCAACCGTACAAGTTTTCGCTTGTTCATCGTCGGGGCACTCTTCACGCCAACGCTGATGCCCTCTCTCGGGTTCACGACCTCTCAGTCAGGGTCGCCCGACCCAACGGGTCTGGGCTTGGCTTGTCACACACGTGTGCATGGGAGGCAGCTAAAGGGTGTGAGTAAGGACAGTTCCAAGACATACCGGGATGTGGCAGAGTACACTGACTCTTTTTCTCCCTTGCCTGAAGACCATTCACAGGAGATTCCACCTGGTCCTCTTGACGTCACTTTCGGGACTGAGCCAAAGGAAGGAGACCTTGCCGGCTCCGGCCCCTGTGATGTCACGTCCGGACTTGCACCAATGGCAGAAGACCTACATGAGCCCGACACCTTTGACTTCACTTCCTGTCTTCCCCTTTAAAAGCCTCCACCTTTTCAATATTCCCTTAGTTCTATTTTAGACTCGGTTTTGTGCACATCAGTGCTTTATCAATTTAAAAGCAACTTTGCAGCCAGGAAACCAAATTATACGGGTGGCTGCCCCAAACCTTTATATGCCTCTGTCTCGAGTTTGTGACAATGTGAACCATGCTAGTTTCAGTGAAGTCTAAGTAAACGTTGTATGAAGGAGCACATCCTCATTGTATTGTTCCTGTTTTAACTCTTTGCAGCTGTAGCTTTTTCTGAGCTGCACAGTGAGGAAAAGAAGTTACAAATTAACACATTTATCTAGAAGTGAGGTATAAAGTCTAAGTTCTTTTTTTAGATAAAGGAAAACTGGAGTGATGTTAAGAATTGTAAAATTATGTTTGCAACGGTATAATAAATAATAATAATGCACTTTATTTATATAGCACCTTTCCCATGCTCAAGGCGCTTCATAAAGTCTCATAAGGAAACAGCAGGTGTATGTAACATTGGATACAGATCTATCCTGAACAGAACATTAAAACAGATTGATACAGGATATACAAAGGCATTAAATACAATAAAAGACAATAAACCAGAGTAAAATACTAGATTCAGTATTAAAAGAAAGCCTAGCAAATAACATAATTTATGATATAATACACACACATACATTATACTGAGCATCTGGACAGAAAGGAAGACTGACAGAGGTGGCAGAATGTCAGGTTAAGTTAAAAGCCTTCCTGAACATACGTTTTAAGTTGTTTTTTAAAAGAATGAATAGAATCAGCTGATCTAATTAATTTAAGGAGGTCATTCCAAAGTCTGGGTGCTATACAGCTGAAGGCCTTGTCACCCATAGAATGCAGGTTAGTGTGGGGCACAACAAGATTGCCAGAAGCAGAGAGATTAGTGGATGAACAGGAGCATAACGATGGAGAAAGTCACTGATGTAGTCCAGTGCAAGGCCATTTAAAGCTTTGTGGTTTAATAATGGAATTTTATATTCAATTCTGTAAGACACAGGGAACTAGTGGAGGTGAAGCAATATGGGTGTTGCTGGTTTGTGTAAGGAGCAGCAGAGTTTTGATTCAACTGGAACTGTGACATAAGATTAGAAGCGACACCTGCCAGTAGAGAGTTACAGTAATCGATGCAGGATGGGATGAAAGCATGGAAAAGTTTCTCAGCATTAGAAAAGGAGAGGAATGAGCGAACACGGGATATGTTACGGAGGTGAAAGTAAGAAAGTTTCTTAATGGGATGTTTTGTGGCTGGAATAAGAAAGGGAGGAATCAAAAATGGCACAAAGATTCTTTGCATTAGAAGAAAGTATGATGAGATCACTGTCAAGAGTGACTGAGAAGGAGCTCATTTTCTTAAGTTGAGCTTTAGTGCCAAAGTGCAGAAGTTCAGATTTGTTGCAAATTAATTTTAAAGACTTCTGTTCCATCCAGGTTTTAATTTCATTAAGGCAAGTGGTCTGAGACTTTTCAGGTTAGGAGGACAGAAAGTTCAAGGTAACATTGTAATACTAATTATGGTATTGGAGAGTAGCAACATTGCGCATGTTGATTAACTGTTCTTCTTCCTCTTCATATTTTCCCACTTCTCTGTGGTATCAGTGTGATTAAGCTACCTTCTCAATACAGCTCAGTCCTCCTCCTCCTCAGTCAAATCCTTTTCTTTCGGATCTTCTTTTACTTTATCCATCCACCTCTGCTTTGGCCTCCCTCACTTTCTCTTACCCTCTACTTCCAAGCCCATCACTCTTTTGCCAATATGTTTATTGTCTCTCCTCATCACATGTCCATACCACTTCAGTCTACTTTCCTGTACTTTCTTAGATACTGTATCTCTCCTAATTTTGTTGTACCTCTGATTGTCTCATTTCTTATTTTGTACTTTTTTTGTAACTTGACACATCCATCTCAACATTCTTATTTCTGCCACATTTAATTTTTACTCTTCTGCTCCCTTTACTACCCTTTTCACAGTTCCACTAATTATTTCTATAGTGTTATCACTGTTTATAAAATCTTACCTTTAAAAATCGCCTTCATTCTTCGATCACACATTACTCCCGGTACCTTCTTCCAATTGCTCCATCTACAATGCACTCTATGGGTTATCACTGCATCTAGTCTTGAATCTTGGGCTAACACTGATCCTGGATATTTAAATTTATCCATTCTTTTCAATAGCTCTCCCTGCATGCTAAATTCAGAATTCTTTTCAACATTAAACCTCATATATTCTGTTGTCTTTCTGTTTATGTTCAGTCCTCCATCTTCCAAAGCCCTTCTACATTTTGCCAGTTTCCTCTGCACTTCCTCTTTTCTGGTGCTACACAACACAATGTCATCAGCAAAAAACATGCACCAGGGAGATTGGTCTTTTATCCCATGACTCAACGCATCCATAACCAGATCAAAGAGGTAAGGACTTAAAGAAGATTGCTAATGCAGACCTACTCTATCTGGGATCTTATCTGTTACTGTGATGATGCGGGTTCAGCTCCATGCTCCCTTTCAGCTTCTGGAAGCCCTTTTAACCCAACACCGTCGGTAATATCACTGATGAGCTTAGCAGTGAGGCAACAACAAAGCAAGGGGATGGTGTAAAAAGTGTCAAGTGTTTTTATTAAAACAAAGTGTTCAAAATAAAGTGCAGTGTTTCAAAAGTTCAATAAATAAATGACCCAATAAAAGCAAGTGAAAACGTGGAGGTTAAAAACAATAGAAAAAAGTCTTCTTAAAAAAATTAGGTTAAAATATAACAGGAAGCATTCTTTTAAAAACCAACAAGAAGAAGCCTGGTGCCTTAATACCTGCGACTCCCCTACTACCCCCGTCTGGGCTTCTCAATAGGGGAGTCGCCCTACTTGCAGCTGACCTTCTCTGCTACTGACTGGTCGGTCGCCTTTCCGATCCTTGGCTCCGGTAGGCACCACCAAACAGCGACTTGGGATTCCCCTAACGACCAAGGCTCTCACGTTGGGGACACCATGTCCCAAGTCCTGACTCCTGCTGCCTTCCACGGCCTTACGCGGAGAGTCTTCTGCCTTCCGGTCACTCCCACCCTCCAAAGTAAACTCTGCGGGAGCGACCACAACTACTACTCCCCCGGGTGTCAGCCAAACACCCAGGCTCCATGCTCAGCTGCCGCGAGCCTGCTTTCGCTCATTTGTTCTCCCACACCGGCTTTCTCTCTCTCTCCTCACTGCTTCCTGCTTTTTCCTCCACAACCTCCATTCTTTTTTCTTTCTCTTTTTCGTTCTACCCTTTCTAGCCAACTCCTGCTTCTATATATGTTGAGAGGGCATAGCAGCTGCAACAAATTAGCAGCCCCAGGAACAATCACAGATGTGGGCAGTCTCTCACCTGTGCACTTAGGTGAGAAACGCCCACACCTCAGATCGCCCTGAGAACTGCTTCAGCCACACCTACCACCCCACTTCCCTAAGCCGCAAGCGCGGTGATTATTTATTTAAAATGGGCCTTTGCTATGAGCTGTGGACCCGCTATACCACAGTTACCACAACACTAATTGTAACCTAAGACCTCACTCCATCATATATATGGAGTACTCCTTTCTCTCACGAGCACCTCCAAACCTCTTGATTTCTTTTCCCTTTCCTCTCAACAACCTTTTTTCTGGAACTTTTAAGTAAGAACTTCACTGTACCCTATTCACTTGTCAAAAATGACCCTGTAAAAATATAATCCAGAGCACTAGCATGCAAATCTGAGTAGGAACAAATAAAATTTTGAGAATGTTCCACTATTAATAGTTTTACAATACAGGCTCTTGTTTAGTGATATCCTGATTGCTGTAAATGTATTAAAAAAAAGGACCCTGGAATTCATTGGCTCCAATATGAAACATTAAGTGGGCTAGTTATGTTTTTTTAGTTTATAATATACTAGCCGTCCCCCGCGGCTCCACCCGAGTAGTAGTGAAACAGGACAAACTTTAAAAATCAACAAACAGGCATCGCTAGCTAAGCACAGGCAAGGTACACTCCAAAATGCAGAGGTAGACCGAGTCGATTGAAAGCTGGTACATGAGTGAGAAGGGCCCTGCCTGGTTCCCCACTCCTGGTGTCACGCTTCCCCCTCCCTTCGGCCCGCGGCCTCTGTCTCAGATTACTGCAAATATATCACTACTGCAAGAGAACTGTGATCCTTTGCGCGATGAGAGAAGTCGCAAAATCAACGTTCAAGCAAATTATAGAAAAAAACACCCCTATCTAAATCCGTAAAGTAGTTCTCTCATTTGCTGCCTAAGTGGAGGAAAGGTTAGCGAGGAGGTCCCGCTCCCCTCCCCTCGACCCACTACATCTCTGTTTGATTCGTGCAAATAAATCGGTACCGCAAGCAAACTATGATACATAGCGCAATGCGAGAAGTTGCAAAATCAACCGGAATGTTCAAGGAAATTATAGGAAATACCCGATCTAAATCCGTTAGGTAGTTCTCTCGTGAAAAGTAGACAGACATACAGACAGATAGACTTCGGATTTTATATATATAAAGATGCTTCACTTTAGACTGCAACTTCATGAGGTAAACTAATACCATGATTACGAAGAAATAATTTAAACTTGAAAAACACCATACTTATACCTTAATGGTTGACTTACTGGAACATATTGGAAGGTTTTTAGCCCAGATGAACCAATTTTATATATTATGGCATTTTGGAGTTCTGGAGCTTATCCTCATTAGAAGCAAATCAATTATTTGTGCCATCCCACAGGGAATAGACTTGAAGCTTTCTCTTTATATATCACCTTCCTGTTGAACATTAAAGATGTCCTGGAATGGCAGAAGAAAGCTGACTGACACGTACATAGTGAGAACTCTATGATCTGCTTTCAACAGTTTCTGAGAGATTTTTTTCATCTTCAAGCAGTTGCAAACTATCAAGTAGAATTATGTTTAATACTGTTACTTTGAAGAGAAAACAAGTAGTACGGTGAGTGCAGTCCTCATCTTATGATGCACAGACAGCCTCCAACAACTCTGCGTGTGCCTCGGGGTGGATGCTATTCTTAGACTATCAAGCTCTACGTTCATTTGAATCTGACAATGTTTCTCTTATTATTGTAGTGCTGGCAAACTGTAGGTTAGTTTCTGGCAGGCTGATTGCATCTCTAAACCAATTAACTTGGAACACAGTTTGGACTTCATTTTTTATATTGCCCGGAGGTACTTCATCAACATTTGTTCTTGTCTTGTGTTGCATTTTTTTCATGGATTTTCTGTTCACAGCTACAATATAAAATATCCTTCAGCTGTGTGGATGCAAACCTTTTAAAGGGAGGCAGATATATTTAATAAACAGTCTTTTATTCTGTATGTTTTTGTCACTGTGTATTTATCTTGCATACTTTTGGTGAGCAATTAGAGCCATTAACCAATCAAGAGTGGAAGCAATTTAGTGATCCCTTCCCTGCAGCTCACAGAAAAACACAGTATAACTACAATGTTGTGCAGAAGGAAATACTGAAAGAGAACAATAGTAAATACTTGCTGCCACTTAACCTGGTATCTACAATACAAACATTGGTTTATTCATATATACAGTACAAGCCACTCTACCCTTTGAAATCAGGCAATAAAATAATTTAAAAATACTTACTATCTCTTGCCCTATGTGCACTTTCAGCTACTTTCCTCGGTATTCGTGTATATGTGAATGTTTCTTCAGAAGCACTCCCCCCCTTTGAACAAGTTCCTGTAAAGCCTGCTTTTCAGACTCTGCCATTATTTTCAAGGTGGCTTTCTTACATACTGTTCACTTTTAAACTTGCCATCTTTGAAGGGTGACTCTCTTAGCATGCTTCTCATGCCGTTTCTCCTCCTTGTGTGTCTTACACTCACACTTCCTCTTTCGTCGCGTCACCTAAGTCAAACTGACCAACCAGATTGCTCACAGAGCCTGGTAGCACAGACTTCAGAATTTTATTATATAGTACAAAGTAGATATGGATTCTGCATTGTGTTAATAATGTATGTAAAGAAAACCGTAAAACAGCTGGCAGTAATATGCTATTTGGACATTAGATTGCTACACTGAAGTGGAGTTTCCCCAGATACTTTGTTTTCCAACTAGGAAAACTTCTTGTTGCATATGATGCTAAAGTAAGTACCACTGAAACTCTGAAAGACAGTAAGTGCCAAAGCAAATTTCTGAGAATTGCAAATCATTTATTTTAATAATATAAAGAGATGCCATAAAAGGAGCTCTCTTAGTTTCACTGCATTGGAGCTTTTCCAGATTAGGATGGTTTGCATTGGATGAAAGTGCTGAAATTTTAACTTAATATTTTTGGTAATATCCAATTCAACAGTTCAGATTACAGGGTTAAATATTACATTTTAGAAGTAAAATTCTATTTATAGACAGCATCTGAAGCTGCCAGTTATTTAGCTCAACATATTCTGCCACATTGACATTTACTATTCAATGCTTGGAATAATCATTATGGAAATGTAAAGCAATTAAAATAATAACAAAACTGTGTTAAGCTCAGCCTGAATATATTTTCTGCATACTTTTACATTTAGGAATTTAATTGGATACGTTTAATATAACATTTCTACCCATGGGAAAGGCAGGTGCAGAAGCTGTTCAATCCGATGCGATCAGTGTTGTTAAATTACAGGAGGAATGAAAATACAATATTTCCTTTTTTTGAGTTATTTAATTGCAGTATACATATTTTGATTAGTGCAGTCCCTTAAGTACTTAATAAACATACATTGAAACTCACAGTGAATTGTTTAATACATTTTTTAAAGACTAAAGAACAAATTAAAGTGTTTATTTGTAAATATGAATTTTGTCGTAAATTTTCCATCTACTCAATGGTAACAGTTGAACTTTAAAAGATCTGAGAAATGTTTTTAAAAAAAAAAAAAAAAACCTGAATAACTTAAATATGTAAAAGTAGTCATGGTCAGTGACTTTATCAGCAGACACTGGAGAACATCCCAGTCTTAACTGGTTCTGACTGGAAATCAAGATAGTCCTTCAAATAATGGAAGGCCAGAAGGTAACGCACAATAAACTTGAATACATTCCCATCTGTCATGATTTTGTAAGAGATACAATTTTTTATGTATTTAGTATTTTTTGACAATTTTTACACAAGAATAATTTGTTTTTCAACTGCTATTTAATTTTATCAATATGATTGTGACATCATTGTGTTTGATTCATGAGTTCCTCCATTTCACACTTAGTTTTTATTACTGTGACCTTATTGTGGCCACTAATCTGATTGATACCACATAAACAAAATTGTGGTGCAGCATGGATAGCTTCCAAGTTTATGGGTAAATTCAAACAAAATATTGACTCTTTGGCTAGTGGTGTAATTGTTTATGGAACTGACTTTAGATTGTCACAATTTTTAGACTTATAATTTTTGCCTTTAAAGTTGATGCTTTACAACTCATTTTCTCCTCCCAGTTTAGACCTTCTTGCCCTGCTTATGACTGCTCTATTCAATCTCCCTAATATATTTTTCATTTCCTTTAACATTTCATTTGTTAAGCTGTTGAGCTCCTTGAAGCTCATTGAACCACCCTTATAAATGGGGCCTCTTTTATAAGTCAATTTCATTTTGTGTTTTACTTTTAATTTTGAATTATTATTTTTCACAATTTTGTAATTATATTCAGTCTTTTTAAATGTGCCTCCATTACTTGTCTTTTGTAGGTGAAGTCCCAGGAGGTGGGAACACCCTGATGTCATTGCTGCTGGTGCCTCCCTCTTAGTAAGTTAGTTAGTTAATTTCATTTATATAGTGTTTTATTTAGCTACTCAAATCATTTTACAAAGACAATGGGTAACAACTTCAGTCACCACCAATGTGCAATATTCTCCTGGATGATGTGACAGCAGGCACTTTGTGTGCTAGTACACCCACCACACATTAACTATCAGGTGGTGAAAGGGTGACAGAGATATTTACCCTATAAGGGACAGGGGAAGATTAGGGGACCAGAATGGCTAGGCTGTTCTGGGTAATTAGCAAGGATATTAGGAAACATCCTACTATTTTTGAAAATGACCATTGATCTTTTATGTCTATAGAGAGTCAGGACCTAGATTTTATTTCTCATCCAAAAGATGGAGCCTGTTTTCACAACACAGTATCCATGTCACTCCACTGGAGAATTGGGATCCACACACAGACCATAGGGTAAGTGCTCCCTTATGGCCTTCACCATCACCTGTTCCAGCAGTAAGCCAAGCTTTTCCAAAATTGTCTCTTATTCAAGTACTGGATTATTGGATTGCCTTTTTAGAAACATCCTTTTTGCTCTTTTGAGTATTTTTGCACATCTTTTTGTATTTTTCTAAATAAATCCCTCATTTGTAAAGACTCATTGTTACCCTTCTGCCCACACACAGTGTTTTGTGGTATTCCTCTCTCTTGTAGGGCATTTTGATATATTTTAGGACATTTCTTTATATTTAGAATTATTAAGAGAGTTTTGCTTTGGGCCTGGCAGGTAGTTGTCTTGGGCAAACTGGTCTTATGGTGACTCTCTTCTGGGTTGGACAGTGAAGGTTTTCACCTGATTTTGTTTTAAACATTTCACCATGTTTAGAACTTGTCCTTGCAACACCTAAACTAAAATGCAAAACAAATTCAAAATCCTTAAATAAAAACTAATATTACAAATAATATAAATGCCAAAATGCTTATGCTTATTAAACTCTCAAATTAAAAAAAGAAATCTCAGGAAGGACAAGACAAATACTCGACAGGAAGCCAAAAACAGAAATACGATAAAAAGCCACCCCTGAATTTTGAGGCAGACAGGAGTCTTAAAGAGAAGCCATAGGTGGCCTTAGTGACCGTTGGTATAACGAGGCCCTGCCACTGCAGACACAGAACATAGATGGTAAGGGACTAATGAAAATGAAAAACACAAAATAAAATCACTTTGTAGAGATCTGCTTTCTCTTTGATATTAAAGAGTCATTTTCTTTTCATCACTATCCTTGTTTTCTTTTTAAATGACTCTTGTCACAAATGTGTGCATGGGGGAGAGTTTACAGGTTCAAATAGTGTTATTTGTCAGCCAGACCTGGGGTTGGTGCTCTCACCTGATCCTCTATCCTCTTGTTCCCCTGCAGTTCAGCCAAAGACCCTGCCTCTCGATGACATCACCACCAGTTCACATACTGCTGACGTCACCTCTGGCGACCTCTGATGATGTTATTTCAGGTACCCAGAATCCATCTTACCGCTACATCAGTTCCTGTTATGGTTTTCCTGACTCCACCTCTTCCTTTTTTCCACCATATTTAAGAACAGTATACAACCTTTCAGTCAGTTCAGTTGTGAGCTCTGCTTATGTTAACCGTGTTTCTTTTATTTTTGCTGATTTTTCAGTATATGGAGTGGCCATCCCCAAACCATTTTCTGTCTGCTGTTTAATTCTCTTTAAATACATAGTGAGCTCACTTAGGAGGCAATTTTGAGTACAGAAAAACCTTGTAGATATTTTTTAAACTCTTTGTTCCCTGAAGGGGTCAAGGTGAAGTTGAAGGATATTATTATACTAACCTTGGAGTTCAACCAATTCTAGAAAATTATCCTTATTTGGTAATAGGTTGACAAGGTTCTGTTACGTAGCTGAATTTAATATATGCATAATCAAATCTGATATCGTATTTCAACAAAAAAACATTGATCTGTCGGATACTTAAACCAAAGTCTTTTTTTTAAATCTATTTGCAGTGCTCACTGTTCTATAATTATTAAACTGCATTTCTTGAGCAACCTTTTTCCATCTCAATTATTTATATTTTTTCTGCCTGTATATCAGTTTTGTCATCTAATTCTTCATCTGTTGTTTCTGTCTCCTCATCCTCTATGGAAGCTGTCATCATGATATTCACCCCGTATCTTGTGCTTAATTATCCTCATTTCCTCTTTCTTGATTTCCTCCATCACAACCTGTTCCATCTCCCCCCCCCCCCCTTTTACTCAGCTTTTGTTTATGTTTTTCTTTGTGTCTTTCCTAAATGTTAAATGAAATAAATACACTGTTTTTAAAAATTAATATCTCAATTACCCCACTGTATTATTTCATTATTGTAAAAACAAAATGTATGGATTATGATTTGATTTTTTTGTCCCTACTTTGCATATTGAAAATGGCTTGCCCTATTACCTTGTCTCCTCAGTAATAATCTCATCTCCTTGCATCCAAGAATACAAAGATCTAGAACCTGTGTAAGCCTCCTATTTTAATATTTCCTTTTAATTTTGTTCTTCTTTTATTTAAAAAGAAAATGTAGTCATGTGTAAAAATTAAACAAGAAAATTAGTAAACTTTTGCTTTTTTGCTAAGAGGATGAAACTGAACTGAAGCACTTAGCTTATTAAGTTTCTCCACTTAAGCTTTAAAACATGATATACCCTTGCATATTGCTGAGAAACAATTCCCTCTTAAGTCTCCTTTTGTGGTATGTGAGATCTCTGTTTCACCTTCCAGCCGGGATGCCAGAACTATGAAGAGAGCTGTGCAGAATGTATAAAGTTTATAAACTGGCAAAAGTCTGCATTAAAAAACTTTGTCTTTTTGTGGTTTAGATGTGATGATAGACTATTTTTCAGCTAATAACCCAGACACACTTGCCTCAATAAACTAAATAATACAATGTATTCATAAATAAGGATATATATATATATATATATATATATATATATATATAAAGTATACAGTATATAGAAAACAACACAAAACATAATTTTACTCAAGGTTAATTTGAAATTTTTATCTTCTATAGAAAATGACACATAACTTATGAATTCTGATCTTTCCTTTAATGGTCACGATAGATAAGTTCTTTAGCTAGTTATTAAGTTTCTAGCATCTGCACCATCATGGTGGAGTTGATTTGCTCACAGTCTACACTGGTTTACCCAGCCACCACAGTTCATCTGTGTGTGTGTGTGTGTGTGAAGCTGATTTGACCTTTCTGCAGAATTTAGGAATATAAACTCATAACTGCTAAAACCTTTTCATTCACAAAGGATTTTACTTTATAGTTACAGTGATATCAATATTGTAATACATTAGTTCGCTTTATCATAACTGTTAAGTTACATTTCACAGTTCTCAGAACCAGCGCATATATATTTATGGTTTGGGTCTGTTTGACTCTGGGTATAGCCGATACTTTGTTCCAATCTTCTGGGTCTTCCTTCCCTGGCACATGGTGAAGGATGTTCAGAATGCTTAATTCTTTCTTTGTTAAGGTGATCTTCTGCTTCTTAGCTTTGGTGGCAAGTGATACTGCAGTTTTCTCCAAGGTTTCACACTGAGGTCCTCATATTGTTAGCCTAAAATTTATGCTTGTTTAGTAGTTGGTGATCTGTCAACTTCTATTTTTAGCAAGACAAACACATGGTTTTACATGTGGTCTCTCTTGCTTGTGAATGTTGCTTTACTTTAGGTACCCTCATCTAGCTCTGTTACAGACAGTCTTCCAACCCATCAAAGTAAAATGGATTGCTGCAGACTTTATTGTGGCCACAACCAATAACAGGGGTCCTGCTATAGAGCAGATCTGCAGCCAGACTGTGAGCATT
This sequence comes from Polypterus bichir lapradei, assembly GCA_026402145.1. NCBI lineage: Eukaryota > Metazoa > Chordata > Cladistia > Polypteriformes > Polypteridae > Polypterus > Polypterus bichir. Next base: position 34,977,901 of record JANRMT010062808.1, on the reverse strand, counting down.
GAACATATACAGAGCACAAGATTAGTGCTTGCAACTGGTTATAAAGGAATTATTTTTTGCTATTGGCTTCTTGAGTGCATATAAGTCCAGTAGATAATTAGTCCAAAGTTTTACCCATTAAGGTTATCATTTGTTGAATCATTTCCCTTTGTCTAAATGACCAGGAGCCTCATGTATAAATGGTGTGTATGAACAAAAATGTTTCATACTCCTGTTTCCACGCTCACACAGCGATGTATAAAAACTAAACTTGGCATAAAGCCACACACATTTTCACGCCAGGTCAATCCCATGCATATGCAAGTTCTCCACTCAGTTTAGCAAACTGGTGGCACCCAGTGTCAAAGCAGTGCTCTTGTTCCTGTGTGGTTTGCCTTTATTTTTTAGATTCACATCCCTGACGCAGCTTGATCAAAGACACTGAAATTAACCGTAAATCGTTTATTAGTTTAAGGCATCTGATTGTAATACAGCAGTTGATCGGATTATTGGAATACAGCATCCAGCACACACTGTTTCAGCCATGCGCACAGTCTTTTCTCATACAGTACGGCAAACGCTTTAGAGTCTTTCCTGTAGGGAACTTGAGCTAGAGAAACAGTTTCATCCCAAGAGCTCTAAATGCACTCAATGAGTCCATCAAGTGTTCCTGGTAGAACTGTTTGTACTTATAGGTATAATCACCTCACTGTAAACTTGCGATACAGTTATAATATTGCTCAACCTGAGCCACTTTATAATGCGTGTATTTACATATGATGATGACTGGCTTCTAAGTCGATTTAGATTTCCAAGCGCTTATTTTATTGGAGCTCTTGATATTATTTTTAAGATGAAATGCAGTAAAGCATGTTTATTACATTATACAGGTAAGTTTTAAACTTCATTAAAATAATGTATATTGTTAATAATTAAACATGTGAGGACACACTACTGTGATGAGCTGGCACCCCATTCAAGGATTGTTCCTGCCTCACTCTGTATGCTTACTGGGATTGGCTTGACCCTGGATGGATGGATGGATGGAATAATTAAACATGTACTATGAAGATATTTCAGTGTTCCATAAAAGTTTTGAAGAATTGACATTCTAATCTTACAGATGGCTTGGCATCTGTTACAGAGCTGATCGTGTAGCGATTGGTTACTTGGAGAAAGAAAAGGAAGGGCAGGAATTAGAGGTTAGTACATTTGAAAGAGAGAGTACTGCTGCAATAAATTATTTTAGTGAAGGTTGTGCACGGTGCAGGAAGCATCTTGTGGGGGGGCAAGAACAATCTCTGGATGGGGCGCCAGCGCATCACTATCACTGCGCCAGCGTGTTCCCATGTTTAATAACATGCTTTAACTCCTATCATCATGAAAAAAGTATACATCCTAATATTTAAAATGTGCAGAGAGCTGTAATATCATGAATGTAATGTATTCTGTGTCCTGTCGGTGGAAGAGAAAGCCTGTTTAAGAAGCACGTAGTGATTCACACATATAGAGCACTTAAAAGAACACATAGAATGAAGCATTTAATGTGCTACTTTAGCTATGATGGGATCTGAGAAAACTAGTAAATTAAACAATTTTAGGATGAAGTTTATGACATTCTACTTTCATGACAAAATAAACTACGTGATTAAAGTGGAAATTTCAAGATTAGAGTTGACATTTGGACATATTTTTCAGCTGTGTCCCTATTTTGTTTTTCCTTTCTCTGTACCCTAATACACTTCCATATGACACTCAGACGGTGAGCTACGACTCGCCTTTTCAAGGCGACTTTGATATATGGCCACTTCTTATTTATTTTGGGCATTTGCGACTTTCTGAACTTGAACATTTGAGTTTCTCCACCACTCTGTTACTCAATCAACTTCTTTTTGTTGTTTATATCACTACTTAAACCAACAAATAGTACGTTTTTCCTTGCCTCTGCTTGGTATTCACTGAAATTCTTCTTTTTCCCCATGCTTTTGCAATTGTCTTTTCACAGAACGCTGAACTTAAGGGCTATTATATTGATTTGCATATTCAAAGGAGTGTAATTCTCGGAGGAGTCTGGAACGGGTGGCAGGCGCATGCATGAGCGTTACATTTCACGCAGACCGGGATTTATGTAGCAGAAGAACATGGAAGTTGGCGTACGCACAGATTTATGCATCTGGACTTTTTTGTGCGTACTCACATTTCCATTTTTGTCTGTACACCATGTTTTAGTGTGAATTCTACGCACACCGTTATGCATGAGGCCTCAGGTGTTTGAATGAAGAGTTATGGAGACATCTCTGAATGTCTTTGCTCATGATTGATTAGTGTTATCAGATAAGACCCAGAAACTGCAATTCAAAGAGTAACCCCTCTGAGGAGAACTGCTACTTGAGCTGAAGTTAAATGTCCATGAAAGAGAGTCTGACAGTTGCTTCTTAAGCAAAGGACTTGTGTGTCAAAGCAAAGAAAAATGGGTAATGCCAGTCTGTCCTACATTTTAAATCAGTGAAAAACTGTAAAACAATAAAAGGTTTCTAAATTAAACTGCTATATTTGCTGTAATGTTGTGAAAAGCAGAATTTTACATGATCAGAAACATCCATTATCCAACCCGCTATATCCTAATACAGGGTCACGGGGGTCTACTGGAGCCAATCCCGCCAGCCCACCGCAGGGCGCACACACACACCAAGCAAGCACACACTAGGGACAATTTAGGATCGCCAATGCACCTAACCTGCACGTCTTTGTACTGTGTGTGGAAACTGGAGGAAACCCATGCAGACATTTCATGAACATGCAAACTCCACGCAGGGAGGACCTGGGAAGCGAACCTAGGTCTCCTTACTGCGAGGCAGCAGTGCTACCACTGCGCCACCATGCCACCCTGATCAGAAACAACAATTTAAATAAGGTATGGGTTGAAAGCAATGTAGTTATCTTTTAACAAATGGCTGCAGCTAGTCACATATTTATTTAACAAATTGATACCTTTCTCACAGCTGTCCTCTCCTCAATCAGCGTGCTCTGCCTCAGACTCACAGACAAACCTGGAAGAAGAAGGGAGATTAGATACAGTAGACAAACAGGATGGTACTCTGCTGACAAATTTAATTTAAATGTTATTTTTTTCTTGCATGACATTCCTTGTTACATTATGAATTTAATGTTATTTCATAAAAAAATTTCATATTTATTTTGTTGCAAATTTCAGGTGCTTAAGCACCTACAGTGTGGTCTGGTATAGACTCTGGCCTAGTCACTGAATGCATGAAGTCTGCACATTCTCACTGTGCTTGCATGGGTTTTCTCAGGGTACTCTGCTTTTCTCACCCATTCAAAAGGAGATTTAAGCCAGGATGCAAAAGTTTTTCATAATTTTGTTTATTTTTTGCACATCTGAAGAAAATTACAACATCATTTATTTATATGGCACCTTTTCATACACAAAAGTACTTTACAATAGTAATTAATACCTCAACAAGGGTGCCAAAAACAAAGTTATATAATAGGATAATTATTTATAAAACGTTATTTTAAGACTAACATCGAGAACATAAATTTCAAGTTTAATATGCAAATTCGACGGTCAGAGAGGAGAGGAAAACAAAAATTCCAGTCAGCAAGGACAATGGATAAAATAAACTCTTAATGGTTCCAAAGAGAAAAGTCTGGCAACCCTCAGTTCTCTGTAATTTATTCTGAGGGTTTGGTACATGAACCATAAAAAAATAATTGAATTGTTTAGAGTTTCAGCTGTACTGCTACATATATCAAATCACAATGTCAAAAATGGTAAATTGTAATATAAACTTACAATATGAAGTCTCACTTACAATATTACATTTAAAATTACGATAATACTTCAGTTTACAGTATGTACTGCAAAAATGCATCTATTACTCATTTACTCTTATGTAAGAAAACCTTAACAAAGACTTTTTTTAGTCTTCATAACACTTATAAAACATCAGTAGACCGGTTGTTTACCTCTGTGCAGTGTGGGATATTGACATGATGGTAAAATGTCCAGTTAATATAAAGGATTCACAGGTCTTATACTAAAAATGTAATATCAAGAAAAATGCATCTCAGCTAAGCTATCTCAGACCACTCCTAAGTGAAGTTTTGTTAGTAGGTCACATTACAAAGATTAATAAACACCTTACTGATGTTTTGTATGTGTTATGAAGACCCAAAAATGCCTTTGTTAAGGTCTTGTTACATAATAGTAAATGAGAAATAGATGCATTTTTGCAGTACCTAAATTAAAGTGTTACGAAAATTACAAAATTACTCAAAAGTACACAAGTATAGATATTTAAATAACAGAAAGCATTTTTTTGTTTGTGTACATATTTTAATTGTGGTAAAGTAAACACTTTCTTATTTTAACAAGTTAGAAAATATACACATACCGTAAACTTCAGGTGGGTTTGGGATGCTTACTGATTTGAACTATGGAGAATTTTCTGTTATTTATTTGCTTCATCACAGGCACATATATCACTTTTTTTTAAAGTTCTGTCCCAGTGGTATTTGTGAATTGTGCTAGACTTTTGCCCAGATTGCTGCACTGCTGTTTGTATAGACAGGCATAAATGCCAGACAAAGTGTATGAAAAACTCTTTGGTCCAAGGTGCTGTGGTACGAGGTACAATACACTTATGAGCAGAATTAGCTATCTTACAGGTGCTGTACTAGTCCATGCTAATGAAGCAAGAATTGAGTCTAAAGACAAAACTTTTGGTTTACTGGTCAGATCTACAATCCTGTTCTCACCTGTGTTCATTATCTGTGGGCAATGACTGAAAGAATGAGATCACCAGTACACCAGGCAGAAATGAGGATTGTTCGCTGAGTCACTGTACTGACACTCAATGATAGGGTAAGGAGTTCTGAAATTTGAAAGATCGAGAGGAACCAGTTGACGTTTTTTTGAAGTGTCATAGGGGTGCCCCTCTACCTACCAACCAACTCTCGGATGGCTCACCCTCTAGATGCTATAGGTATGTCTTACTGAGCTGAGACAGTGCAGCACACGCAGGACAACACTAAAAGGATTACATCTCATGGCTGGCTTGGGAACACCTGAAAATTCCCAAAAAGAGATGGCTGTGGATAAAGATAATGAAGTCTTGGGATGCTGACCTGCTGTTTTTGTGAACCTTACCAGGAAAAGCAGCCTAAGATGATGAGATGATGATGTTTTTGCCTCCTGTTCCTGTGTGATATCCTCTTTTGGATAGTCGGTAATAAAATACAGTAATATTATGACTAGCCCTCATACTTTCACCATCCCTACCTTGATCTTCTTTTTTTTAAACTCCAGTCTCTTTGAACATACTTTGGTACTGCTTAGTTTCCTACAACAACCCCACCAACATTCAGTTTGTTCTGTTTTTGTTTTTGGTTTTCTCTTGGGCAATGTAGTATTTGGACTAACTGCACCACTTCTTAAACTCTACATACCTAATATTTTTTCTTGTAATGCAATCATGAATATTGTGCATGAGCTGAATTTTGTAAACTGCCTTAAGTAAAGACAATTGCTGAATAAGGAATAATAATATTGCTTGAAAATGCAAAGGATTAAAATTGTGGCAGTTAATCACACAGGTGGAGATATTTAATTATTATGCTGTGTCATTGCTACTTTAAGTTTTGCTGATCTTGTTACTTTATCTTAATAAATATATTGCTTCTATTAGTAATTTGGAACAAAATGGTGTCTGCACACAGTGTACGGAGAATGAGGTGACGTGATTGGCAGCTGAACTCAGTCTTGCTGTGGGAAAGTAAAAAAAATCGATTTACAGCAGACCTTCTCCAATAATAAAAAAAATCAAAGTGGGAAACTTGTATGTGAGCACCTGTTGCAAGTATTTAAGAGAACAAAAGTGGAGGATTTCAGGATATAATTATTATTTTTAACATAAAAATGTTTTTTCATAGCTCATATGTAACTGCAATTAAATCATAAATAAAGAACAAATTTTGTGGATTTAATGGAGATGTGATTGTATGTATATATATATATATA
>JANRMT010062808.1:34930164-34971479 GCA_026402145.1 Polypterus bichir lapradei | reverse complement strand
ATCGGTGTACCAGGAAATCATGCATTGACAAAAGTTCCCCTTTGATTGTAATGCAAAGTGTGATTAAATGCATTATTTTTTAACGCGTTATGGAGCACATGCATCGAAGCTTCTCAGCTGTGCTTGTGCTAAGAAAATTAAACATTTTAAAAATAACGTAACACGATTGTCAATGTAACCTTTTGTAAGTAGTGCCTGGAGGATTCAGTGTGGAGAAAGTCTAGAGACAGCGTGTGTATTAACTTGGTGGCAGTGTGACGAAGTTGCTTCGGAAGACGGCGTTAGCCGCGGAGCTCAGCTCAGAGCGAAATGAGGTAAATGGGTGGGGATATGATGACGTGACTCCTCCACCCGCCTTAACTGTCAATCCCCCACAGACACAGTCTCTCGGAATTTGCATAAGCACACCCCTTCACCTGCAATTTTAACTTAGTTACAAAGTGATCAGAACTCTCGTTTATATCCTGCGTTCTCTCATTAAACTTGTATCCCGCATTACCCGTGGGCATGGGATGCGCCAGCGGCAGCCTGTCTATTAACTTAATTTAAAGTTTAAGTTTATACCTTGCTTTGTTTCCGAAGTAGCTGCAATGATGAATATGGTAGTATATGTCACTCGCTCGCTTCTTATTGTTTCGCTGCCTTCTCAATTATATAATGCATGTTTTCTTCAGCGTATTTTGGAGCTCTTCCTGGTTTTCTACATAGTGCCTTGACAGTCAGTTCACGTGATTACGTGGGCGGCGTGATGATGTCAGACGAAACTCCGCCCCCACGGGTTTCAAGCTCATCTCCATTACAGTAAATGGAGAAAAACAGCTTCCAGTTATGACCATTACGCGTAGAATTTCGAAATGAAACCTGCCCAACTTTTGTAAGGAAGCTGTAAGGAATAAGCCTGCCAAATTTCAGCCTTCTACCTACACGGGAAGTTGGAGAATTAGTGATGAGTCAGTCAGTCAGTCAGTGAGTGAGTGAGTGAGTGAGGGCTTTGCCGTTTATTAGTATAGATATATATATATTTGTAATGGACGGCCGGCAGCTCATCCCGGCCGACACATCCAAGATGCTAGATGGTGTCATCCCTGCAGCCTAGAGGTGTCCCGGATTCCCGCAGAACATCATGGGAGATGGAGATCTGCTTCACAGTCCTGCTGGGTGCCGTGTGACGCTTCAGGGAGACACGGGGATTTTTATTTGCCCTATAGCCTGGAAGTACTCCCAAGTCACGAGGACGGAAGAACAGAAGTACTTCCGGGCTGAAGAAAAAATATAAGTCTTCATCTGACCCAGAAGTGCTATTAGATCACATGGATAGAAGGACAGGAGCACTTCTGGGTCAAGGACTATATAAAGGACTATGCAAGGCCCAGCAAGGGGAGCCGGAGTTGGTGGTAGAGTGACGGAGCTGCTGGGAGAGTTATTGTATTTTGATTATTGATTTATTTGTTTACTGTATGGTGGTGTTAGTGGTGTCTATTGTGGCACAAAATCAAAGAGAAGAAATTAAAATATTTCTAAGTGCTTTTACTTGGGGTCTTGGACGTTTGTCTGTGGGGTTTGAGGAGTGACAGCGCCCTCTAGTGTCACACTATATATATATATATATATATATACAGTAATCCCTCCTCGATCGTGGGGGTTGCGTTCCAGACCCCCCCGCGATAGGTGAAAATCCGCAAAGTAGAAACCATATGTTTGTATGGTTATTTTTATATATTTTAAGCCCTTATAAACTCTCCCGCACTGTTTATAAATATTCCCCGCAGAGTTATACAGCATAATCCCTTTGTATTCTCTTAGATATTAGGTAAGATTCATTGAAATTATGTATATAAACACACTGTTTATATACAGTAAAACCTAAATATTATTTTAAAGATATTGAGTGTCTCCGATATCACATATGTTACAGCCATTATGATAGACAGGCCACCAGCAATAAATACGTACAATGCAAGAAAAATAGTATATAGTAAATGTGTGTACAGTGACACTAAACGAACGTACATGTACTAAGCACTGTAAGAAGAAAATTGTTCTTGTCCGATAACGAGTTTAATTTTACTGCACAACAAAGGAAAGCGTTACAGCCCTTGTAAAGGAGCCACTTCAGGCGATTGTGTAGCACTGCCGTTGTTCTTCTTCTGGCAGTCTTCAATCCAAATCCCTAAAGCAGATTCCATCCAGACTACTGCCTTATTACATCCACTTACAACTCGTTTTGCACCCTGGTTAAAAGGACACTGCGGCCGAAGATCTTATATTTCTTTCCTACTTTTTAAATAAAAAGAATCATAGCCTTCAACAAATCCAAAACGTTTACCTTTTCGGCAATCGTTAACATCTTCTTGCGCTTGGGCACGGCCCCTGAAGCAGTAGCAGATTGTTTTGGAGCCATAATGAAGGGTTTGACTATGCACAAAGATAAACACAAAAGAGCACAACTCTTTACACAGCGAAACACGTTGATGCTGAATGAGCGAGACGAGACTTCCTGGTTAACACTGCATTCAGCATGCAGGAACTCAACTGCGTGCTCTGATTGGTTAGCTTCTCAGTCAGGAGAACTTAACTGCGTGCTCTGATTGGTTAGCTTCTCAGCCATCCGCCAATAGCGTCCCTTGTATGAAATCAACTGGGCAAACCAACTGAGGAAGTATGTACAGGAAGTAAAAAGACACATTGTCCGCAGAACCCGCGAAGCAGCATAAAATCCGCGTTATATATTTAGTTATGCTTTCATATAAAATCCGCGATAGAGTGAAGCCGCGAAAGTCGAAGCGCGATATAGCGAGGGATTACTGTATATATATATATATATATATATATATATATATATATATATATATATATATATATATACATTTTTATTTAATCCTGATACTCTGTATATTCAATTAATTATCATAACTATTCATGGTGGCTCTAAAATCCGTACTAACCCCTACTCTCTCTCCTGTTTCTTTCCTGGTTTTCTGTGGTGGCGACCTGCGTCACCACCACCTAATCAAAGCACCATGATGTTCCTACATTGATGGATTAAAAGCCAGAAGTCTACATGACCATCATCATCAAGTCTTTCAATGAGAACCCTAAATACAAAGAGGACTGTTTCATTTATGTTAGGTAGAATGCCCAGAGGGGTTGGGTGGTCTCATAGTCTGGAACCCCTGCAGATTTTATTTTTTCTCTCCAGCTGTCTGGAGTTTTTTTTGTTTTTGTTTTTTCTGTCCTCCCTGGCCATCGGATCTTACTCTTATTCTATGTTAATTAGTGTTGTCTTATTTTAATTCTTACTTTGTCTTTTTTTTTTCTTTTCTTCATCATGTAAAGCATTTTGAGCTACATTATTTGTATGAAAATGTGCTATATAAATAAATGTTGTTGTTGTTATATACTACCGGTGTAAATAACAATGAACAATAAACAATGGCTTATAAAAATAAGTCAAGCAATCAATAATGGTGTACAAAATCTTATTCATCAAACTAGCCACCTTTAGCTGATATAATATCCAAACTGTGGTAACCCTTTTGATTCAGAATGCCAGTCCACTCTGTGCAAATCACCAACTCTGCTTCCAACAAAAGGACCGCACACCATCACACTTCCTCCTCCATGTTTGATAGTTGGTGTCACACTCTGAGGAACCATCCTTTCACCAGTTTGACGGCTTATAAACACCTTGTGTGTATTGAACTGAAGATTTCATATTTTGATTCATCGGTCCATAAAAGTTTCTTATAGTCTGCTGTTGTCCACAGTTGGTATTTCAAGGCCCTTTTTTTTGTCCTTTAAGGAATGGTTTTCTACTGCCACCTGCCCTGTTGAACCTGCAGCACAAAGTTTCCTCTTCACAGTAGAAAATGAAACTTGCTTTTTTCAACCACCGTTAAGCTGAGCTTCAAGCTGTTGTGCTGTGAGGCGCCTATCACACAACCTGGAGACCCTCAGAGTTTTCTGCTTGGGTTGTGGCATTGGGTCTGCCAGATCTCTTTTTATGCCAGAGTTTTTTTCAGTTTCCAATTGCCTTTGGACTGTGTAGAACACCATTGTAGTCACTAACATGTTGATTTTTTTTGCAATTTCCTTTAAGTGAAAGGCCTACACTTTGGAGGGTAATAATATTCTGTCTCATATTATCTGTTTATTGTCCTTTTCTTACCATTATCACCAGAATTTACATACATTTCTACATTGTATTATTGTCCAAGTAGTACTTCAAAGGGTGTAGTGACATAGTCTGTTCAAGCTCTGCTTTAAGACAGACAGAGGGTTTTTAAGTAATCAACAGAAGTTGTGACACCTGTGCAAATTGCTTGCTTCAACCTATGAGACTTAATTTAATTTAATTGCTGCAGAACATCTGTAGGTTGTAACCTATTAGTTGTTCCCTGAAGAAGGCCAATTTTTTTTAGGGGTGTGGTCTCCAGGGTAGTGGGCCTTGAATGAATCAGCAAATGGGATAAAAGGTCAGCCTATGCTGTTCTGCTGCACATCTTGTTAGTTGAGACTGTTATCTGTTGGACTGTGCTCCCTCTTCATCTTGTCATTTATTAACACATCAGTCAGTCACGTCCCACACTCACAGTGGTGCTGTAAAAACTAGCGTAAAGCACGTAGGTCCCATAATAAACATTTGAATACAATACACGTAGGCACCCCTTTATCTCTTGTTTCGGTCACGTCCAAAACGTATCCTTAGGGTATATAAACCCCTGGGTCTGGTTAGTTGTGGTATGCAGCAATTTGAACCTCTGTCTACGCGCTTCTCTTTGTCTTGATCCAACCGTGGAAATCACTCGCCTTGTAAGTGTCTTTTAAAGCTTTATTGTTTAATGTATACTGTCTGCTATGTATTGCTTTGTAAATCATTCTTTATTGTCTTTGGCTGTACACCTGTATATACCTGTATGTTTCTTTTGTATATATTTTAGTTTACAACGAGGTACAGTACAGGCCAGGACACACCTCCTCATTCAATGTGTTTTCTTTATTTTCATGACCATTTACAGCACTCCATCACTCTCCTTCTTGGTCAAATAGCCCTTACACAGCCTGGAGGTGTGTTTGGGGTCATTGTCCTGTTGAAAAATAAATGATCGTCCAACTAACCTGACTTCTGCACAACACAACTGCTGGTCCCAACCCCATTGATAAAGCAAGAGATTCCACTAAATAACCCTGATAAGGCACACCTGTGAAGTGAAAACCATTTCAGGTGACTACCTGTTGAAGCTCATTGAGAGAATGCCAAGAGTGTGCAAAGCAGTAATCAGAGCAAAGGGTGGCTATTTTGAAGAAACTAGAATATAAAACATGTTTCAGTTATTTCACCTTTTTTTGTTAAGTACATAACTCCACATGTATTTATTCATAGTTTTGATGCCTTCAGTCATGAAAATAAAGAAAACACATTGAATGAGGAGGTGTGTCCAAACTTTTGGCCTGTACTGTACGTCCAGTAAAAGCCTTCAAGAAAGCTCGCTCACCCCTTGTCATTTTTTATGTGGATGTGCTGAGTTGTTTAAGCTCTCTGCGGCCACATTGTGCGGACAGTGTGGAGTGAGGCAGAAAATATCCAATCTACAGATAAAACATTCAAAATCCCTTTGGATTCCCTTTGTGATTTTTTTCTCATGTCCTGCCTGGTTTTCAATTTCTTACCTGATTATTGACTGTGATTTTTGCTTTTTGTCTGGGTTTTGGTCGCTTTGTTTTATTTTTGTTGGTTTTGCCTTTTACACACATATTCCCGTTTAACTCGAGAAACTAGTTCTCTGTTTTTCTGCTGAATCAGGAGAAATAGATGCATTTTTGCAGTACCTAAACTAAAGTATTACCAGTCTTTCCTTCAGTAATAAACTATCCAGCCAATCTGTACTGTATACTATACAGTTGCTTGCAAAAGTTTGGGCACCCTTGCATAAAATGTCTTTTACTGTGAATAGTTAATTGTTTAAAGTAATAGTTTAAAGATGACACATTTCTTTAAAATTTTAAGTAAAATTACATATTTATTTCCATCATTCACAGGTACAAAATACCAAAATAATGAAAAGGGCCTGAAGCAAAAGTTTAGGCACCCAACACAGTCAGTACATAGTAACATGCCTTTGGCAAGTATCACAGCTTGTAAACACTTTTTGTTGCCAATTAAATAGTCTTTCAATTCTTACTTGAGGAATGTTTTATGTTCAGCCTGTCCTTACATGACATGGCAACACACTGTATTGTGCAAAGCATGCATCTGGAAACAAAAATATCATAGCAACCATTCCCTGAATGATGAAGCCTGAGGTATCATCACAAAGTGACTACTGGTGGCTAATTATAAAAAAGAAAACAATAAAAATGGAGAAATCCTTGGTTGGAATGTCATTTGTATGGCTACAAAGACTGCAAGCTAGAACTCCCTCATATTATCATGCACTCTGAGTCTAAAGCTCCTTACCCTCTCTGTTGAGTTTTAGAGACTCGCCTCCTCTAGCTGTAATCTGGCAACAACCAGCAGGAATCATGCCTGAGAGTCCTCTGCACATTCACTTTATTGGTAATTGAGTCAGCTACCCTTAGTGTCATTTACTTCACTCTAGAATAATACTGGAGTATTGCCTCACAGGATACCACCTTCTCTTTCTCGCTCTTAATCTTTACTAATGTGGAGTTTTTTTTTTTCTTTGCTCTTAATATGGGACTTCTTAGACCATTTTCTTTGAGACTGTAATCTGGTATTTCCAGCCCTGGTCATATAACTAGCACATTATAAGAGTTTATTTAAAGTTGTTACCTATATAACCCATTGTATTGTCTTCATTTGTAATATACAGTATTTCATCTCATTACTACTAAACTTTTTAAGCATTGGGACACCCGTTGCTTTTTGTACTACTTTATAAAATAAAAACAATGCCAGAGATTGTATTTTAAAGGTTATACAGAAATTACTCAGAAAATTGCTGTGGCTGCATCCTTTCACAAAAAATACAAAATATCCATATTAACAAAAAAAAATACCAATATGTTCTCTCATCGTTTACCCTTTTCTCTGACTAAGTTTCTATACACTATTCAATAATGCTACCTTTTGATTGTAGTGTGGGTGATGGGAGCAATGCTGTTTTTGTGTTGAGATCCTTTATGGTGATTCATCTCCTTTATTTTTGTTGGTTACAATTATGAACAGGGAAGGATACTCATTACAGCTTGCAATCAGCTGAAAGAGTGAATATTGAAGGAGATATTCCCCTTGGTAAAAGGGCACTCTAAAATGACAATTGGTTTTAAATAGAAGAGCAGTCAGGGATATCTGAGATGTGTCAGACATGGGCCAAAACAGAAGCTTATACATTGAGGAAATGAAGCTGTATTCATCTACATGGTACACGAACAAGAGAGTTCATGTAACGAGGCAATAAAGGCATTATTGTTTCTAAGATCTTCAGTACTTGCTGTAAAATGCCTTTAGTGCCTCAAATGATGTAAATGTAAGTATAATTAAGCACAACAGCCACCTATCATGTGTCTAAGGACAGAAACCTAGACTTTCAGAGAATTTAATAAATGACTGGAAACTTTTGACTTTTTACCCAGTTCTGAGTCTTTGGACACAGTGTGTTTTGAACCATAAATGTACATAAATGAACGCTTTTCTCATATTTACACTAATTCTACTCAATGTGTAGTGATTGAGCTTTATGTAGAACTAGGAAAGTTTTCACAAATGTTTACATTTCACATGTGCTATAAAATATGACCAACTTACACTCAAGAGAAATTTAATACAGCGTAGCACTTTCCAAATAAATCATAACGTGCTACAGTATTTGCACTTCATAAGTCTCTCTTACAAATTAACCAATTTACAAATGAGAATGAGCTTTTCAGAAACTTAGATCTGACACAAAATAAGAAAAAAGTTCATTTTCACCCTCTAACCAATACTGATTTGGTTTCTATAGGATCACAATCATCCACACCTTTCATTATAGCACCACAAAGAGCTGTTAGCACTCTTCTTATTGTAGTGAATGTTATTATCAGGAAGACTAGATAAGAGAGAGAATATAGCCTTTTCATTAACACACAGTCTTAAATATTACTGGAACACACAAATAGATTTTCTTCTTTCGATTAAACTATTCAATTCCTAAACCCAACTAATTCAATCACAACAAACTGGGTTAAATATTTTCATCACCAGACCAAAGGTATGAACCACACCACATATGGTGCCAGTCCATTACTGTGAACATTTGTGCCCACACTTGGACGGTCCTTGATCCCTGAGGGACAGCGCTTCCGGGACACCAGGAAGTGCAGACAGACCAAGGATGGTGTACGTCCGGAGTGCTTCCGGCTCCAAGGGCAGCACTTCCGCCACACTAGGGAGTACTGCCAGAAGTTCATCATCAGGCGCCTGGAGCACATCCGGGGCATTATAAAAGGGGCTGCCTCACTCCATTCAGGGAGCTGGAGTCGGGTGGAAGTGGACAGGGCTTGCGAGAGAGGAGTGGAGGCGTCCCGAAGGATCAAGGACTGAGCAAACTGTAAATAGTTGTGTATATAATTATAAATAAACGTGTGTGTTGTGGACATTGTGGTGTCGTGTCTGTCTGTGGCCGGGCTATCTCTTACAATATATTATTCATATATTATATGTTAATCAATTGTCACAGAGAAATATCATACAGGCAGTGTGTATTTCAAAGCCTGAGGTTGTGAGTTCAAATTCTGCTACTGACACCGTGTGACCCTGAGCAAGTCACTTGACCGGTCTGTGCTCCATCTGGAAAACCAAAAGAAATGTAACCAATCCATCTATATAAAAGCGGCCGGGATTGTCCTTCCGTCCCGTGAGTGCTACGCAGGCACGGAGTTTCACACACGCCCCGTCCATTTTGCAATGCACGATGGGATTTGTAGTTTCATTTTACCAGGTAAAAGATGATTTTCTACTCCAGACTGTGCGATATCTTCTTCTTCTTTCTTACTATATAAAAGCGGTCGGGATTGTCCTTCCATCCCGTGAGTGGAAAACCGTAGCGGTATTCCGCTTATCACAGACTTACTACTTGCAGCTTGCGGTACGAAGTGACATGATGTGAGCAGAGTTCTGGTGTTCCCATCGTTCCCTTGCTTTTGTGCGCGATGCGCTAGAAAAATAGACAAAATTATGTCTCTGGAAATAATTAATGTTGATGGAGTACAAATGCCTCACCGTGTAGTAAATATAAGAGGGGTTCAAAAGGGCGACCTCAATATAAAAAAAAAGTTTAAATTTCATCACAAAAATAACAGACACTACGAGTATTAAAGTAATACCGCTCAAATACAATATAACCAAATTATTCAGTTTGTATAAAATATCAAATTGATCTACATATTGAATTGCCTTAAGAAGTGTTCAACTTAAAAGTCGGTCGCCTTAAAAGGCGGGTGAGCCTAGTTGTATCATAAATGTTGTAAGGATGGATAAAGGCATCAGCCAAATAAGTAAATGTAAATGTAAAAGCAATCCGCTAAGGCAGCAGTGATGGCGTCAGCATGCAGCAACACCCAAGACAGCAACAATGTCCAGTTACCTGCCCTGGATATCTGTAAAAGAAAAGCCTGCTAAGCCAGCCATGTACATGGTTGGCAATGCCTATTTTTATTCTTATTTAAGGTAGCATATTTAAAAGCCTCTGTTCTGTATGCAGCCATTTGCATCCATTCAGCAAGGTGATGTCTATCTTTGGCTTTTTTACTCTGTGGTGTTATCTTTTGTTCTTCCAACTATACTTAAGTCGCTCCCATCTTTCTGACTCATAATTTTAAGTGTGCCTTCAAATAATCCAAGTATTTTGGATTGGTTTTCAGGTTTTATTCTAGTGAGAAGTTAAGCAAAATGACACCTTTTATTGGCTAACTAAAATGATTACAATATACAAGCTTTCGAGGCAACTCAGTACATTCATAATGGCTAACATGGTACAACACTCTAGGTTTTATTCTACCAACACTATTATAGACATGCTGTTGAACATGGATGCATTTCATGTTGTGCTTTTCAAATTCAGAGTTCAAGATTTGGAAGAGTTACATGCTGGTTATCTTGGGAAACTTACAATGAAGGCTTTTGTCTGGTGGCAGGGGGCAGACTACCAAACTGAACAGCCTTCCAAGCATGAATGTTCATGCCAGCAAATCCAGACTGTGCCAAATGTTTACCACCCCAGGGGATATCCTGTATTACCATGATAAAGAATTTATGTATAGTACATAGACTCATTAGGATTCAGAGGGAGTATTTAAAGAGTGTAACCTCTTTCTTGAGTCATTTGTGTTTGCTGCATCCCCCTCCAAACCAAACTCCTGGGAACTCATAGTAGTGACTATCCTTCAATATGAAGCTTGACTCATTTTGTTATGGCTTATCAATACGTATTGAAATTATGCATAATAACAATTTATATCATTATCAATAAAAGTGACCATAATTGATAAAAGCGGCTAAATGCAACAGACATATTTTGAAAAGAATTTAATTAAGATTAAAAATTGTAATCATTTAAGCACACAAGAAAGAGTGTGGTCCCCAATTTATATTATTAGTGCAGTATGCATTTTTCCTTGATATTAGTCATGACAGCTGATATTCTGCTTTTTTAATTTAACTGTAATTGCTTTCATTTTACTCACATTGTCTATAGATTTTGTGCACCATGTCACATAGATCAATAACACTGCATTTAAAAGAGAAAGACAATACATGCAAAAGTGCCTACTAAATGCACCATAAAAGAACCACTGAGATTAACAAGTAAGACGGTGTCATTCAGCATTGTGGAGGCAAGATGTTCTTTTGTTTTTAAACCAGTATCACAATATTTTCAGGCAATAGTGTATCTGAGGTCTAAAAATATTTGGGTTTGATGCTAATATTACATTTTACCTAATTTTTTTGCCTTATGGGATGTCAAATACAGCATTAGGAAAAGTAATTGTTTGCATTTCTTGAAGCAGAATCAAGAGAATACTGAGAAGATTATATAATTTATCAGAGATGTTGGAGCTCTACACATTTATTAATTTCCTGATGGTTTATTTTGCTTTTAAGTAACATTAAACCACATTCTAGCATGTTCAAGAATATCATTATGATTACTGCTACATTTTTTATTTAAATTGCACAAATATGGTATTCCACTAATAATAATATTATAAAAAAATTATAGATTCAGACATTGCTTAGACATTCATCTGTATAGCAGTTGTAGCCAGACAAAGTGAATATATACTGGCGGTGCTATTGATTCCTTCCTTTCTTAGATAGATAGACAGACAGACAGACAGATGCTGTAGAAGGACATCATAGAAGAGAAGTTAATTCTTTACATAGAAGGCTGTTCTTCGGATGTTTTTGTGATATTTTATGACTTCCTGGATGATTTTAAAATGCATCCTTGGAGTAACTTTGTCAGGCTGGAAAGATTCACTTCTGTTCTAAGTGTTATAGAAATTATGGTTCCCACTGGAAGAAATCAGGAAGGGGCTAACTTTTTTAATTAGGTAATGGGAATCATGCAGTGTACAGGAAAGGAATCCCAGAAATGTTTCATTGTGTGATTGCAATCTGATTTGGAGTAACAGTGTGGAGTGACTGCTAATAAAAGAGGTGATGCTGACGGTTTGTGTGAAAGTGCAAACGTAATTGTGTGGCAAATATACTATAAAAGTAGTGCAAATACTTTTCTTATTTGTGGATATACTCATATATTTAATTTGATTTCCATTCCACTTTTTTTAGTCATTTTTTGTGCTAATTTTAATGGTGTGTTGTAGCTTCAATATCAATGCAGCATTCTGAGCTAACCTGCTGTAAATTATTGGAAATTCAAAGAAAAGTTAAATAAAGTCCATTATAGTTTCAGCTAATGTCATCATTTAAATCAGTTAAGCCAAACAGACAATATAGGATAAAGATAGATTTTTCTTTATTGATGGCCCTTTTGTTTAACAAGATACAAACTTTACTTAAGGACTTTAACTGGATCAACATGTCTTTAGCCAAGCAAGTGTTAATCCATTAAAATGTTATCAGAAGGAAGATGCAGCAAACATAGTCTGTGGCCACTTTGAAATATAAAACAAAAAAGGCATTATAGTTTCTTGAACAAATGGTGGCCTTCAAAAAAACCTTTGCTGTAAAAGTAAAGAAAAAAATTGAACATTCATTGTGAGCAATATGACTTCCAAGTAATACAATCAGTGTATTCATTGAGGTGTCAGTAAACAGAAATAGTAACTTCTGGGAACTGAAATTGTGAATGTTTTGAAAAAGCAAAAAGCAAATCTAATAGGACAAACAGAAAAGAATGTGATGAAATTCTTATTAGAATTAAAAATACATGAAGATAAAATAGTTGGGCAGGCTGTGGTATATAAATGTGAGAAAGGTAAGCCATAAGATATAAACCAGATATGGATATGGAAAAGTAAGCATTGCCTGATATTTACAGAGTGCACAGAAGCCTCTGCATTTGTCTCAAATATAAAACGTAATAATACATTTTATTTTACCAAAGCATTTAATATTACATACATAAATGTATACAATAAAAATAGCCATGCATTTTCTTAATCCACTTAGTCTGCTGGAGCTCATGGGAAGTCACAGCCTCACAAGAAATCAGTCCTAGATGGAACAATAGCCTATACAAAAAGTCTGCATTACGTCATGAAATGGTGAACACAAAAGTAGACCAAATAAGAGAATTAGGATATTTTAAGTTGTGAAGGTATGAGTGGTGGTGACTGGTGGCTGTTCATAATCCACATAGAACACTACTACTACAGTCTTGGCACAGAACAACACAGGAATGAACCACAACAGATTTAGTAGTGCTTTAGCTATTTCTATTACCACTAGATGGCAGGGTGGCATATGTCTATAATAGAAATGGAAATGACAACCAGTACGCTACTTCCAGAATAACTGTGTGGCACAGGGAACATGCTATGGTATCTGGTGCTGATAGGGGATGATCATCAAAGACTTCATTAAGACTTAGAATGGACATTGCGTAACCCAAAGTACTTCTACAGGTTTACCTGTAAGTGTTACTGACCCCAAGGTTAGATTGATGTGGAGAGGTGCCTAGGGTTATGTTACAGTTAGGATTTATGCATATTTTCTGTTTTATTGTTGCTTTTCTACTTTTAAAATTTTCTTCATATTTTTAAATGCATTCTTTTATGTTTGCATATTAAGTACAGTCTCTTTAACACTAGAATTACCAAAGCCTACGAAAAAATCCTTAAATCCGGCCCACCTTAAATCCCTTCGCACTTCTCCATCAGTGTCTTTTGTCTTGTAAATGTGCCGATCAAAACAAGCAGCAAGCAGCCTACTATGATATCCCCCCCACCCCCACCTCCACCTCCACCTCCACACCATCGCAGAATGGCTACAAAGTTCTCCCTTTTCCAGCCTTCATTATCTGGGAGTGAAGTCCTGGAGTTTTACAATGGAAATAACAGATTGTTATTTGGAACACATGCATTTAATGTGTGTTCCTTTTCTACAATAATCTGTGTAAACACATCGTTAAAACAGAAACATTTTTCATATTTTAGTAATAAATGACAAAATGTAGACATAAACTATAGAATGTGTGAAGCCTGAAGTGCAAAGATCAAATAAACACTTTCACATAAGGTTCAAAGTTGGCACAACAGCTTCTGTGGTGCAGCGGTAAGAATTGCTGACTTTTAATCAAGAGTCCCCTGGTTCGATCCTGACTGCCTCATGTATTTACCGTTTTGAGTAGTGAGCTGCTCTTATTGTTAATATTATACAATAAACACATACATTTGATTTGCATCTGTAACAGCCGCTGTAAATTTATAGTACTTGTAAAAGTTACCGTTTTATTTTTCACTTTTATTCTCTCAGTCACGATCATGATATATACTATGGCCCCAACCCCCCAACCAACCCCCCTTGGATCTGACGCTGTTACTTTTTATCTGAAACTGGGAATAACTCTAGATGTGAGTGATGTTTTGAGACAATCACACTAGAAATTCTCTGATCTGGATGGATAAAAGCTGAAACACAAACGCTGGTGAATCTGCCTTATTCGTATCTCATTGTCAATTTTATTGAGTGTTCCTGCTTACGCTGAATTAGTATGTGCCTTATGGTCCATGATGTCAAAGCCGCACTAACAAAAAAAGACATAGGCGTATATGATATTTGGAATTATTCACTTTATGACCTGTATAGTACATTTCGGAAAACATTGTGGCACAGATGCAACATTATTCATATTATTCATATTCATTCGCGTACCTTCTTGCGCTTGTAATCAGTGACCGCATTTTTTTTTTCCCTGATCTTGCCCAGTCTGCACAGGACTTCAGAACATGCAGAGGAAAGAATGTTCCTCTTCAAGGTGAGCCATGAATGCTCTTCTTTTCTCAGTGGACCCTGTACATGCCTTGCACAGTACATGTGTGTTTATCGCCACTAGGTCAAGCTTGTTATAGCACAAGCAGCCGGCCACCCATGTGCTCCTGCTCACACTGAATAAGCTCACGCCTTCTGGTGCATGATGTCAGCGCTTCAGGCTTTATATACGTTATATAGTTTACATCTACATTTTGTCATTTATTACTAAAATATGAAAAACGTTTCTGTTTTAACGATATGTTTACACAGATTATTGTAGAAACAGAACACACATGACATGCATGTGTTCCAAATAACGATCTATTATTTTCATTGTAAAACTCCAACAATTCACTCCCAGATAATCAAGGCAGGAACTGGGAGAACTTTGTGGTCGTTCTGCGACGGTGGGGGGATGAAATAGTAGGCTGCTTGCTGTTTGTCTTGATCGGCACATTTACAAGATAAAAGACGATGACAAAGAAGTGCAAAGGGATTTAAAGTGGGATAGATTTACGAGTTTTTTCATAGGCTTTGGTAATTCTACTGTTAAATATCCACCCAATCCTTGCAATCCATCACTACTGCTGGGCCCTCCAGGCTTTATATTGAAATCAGAGAGAGGGCACTAGCAGTGGATTATTGGGTTTGTAGGATTGTTTTTGTAAGTTTTGATTTTCATTTGATGTAACTGGTTGATTAGATTTATTCATGCATTTGGTTCTTGGAGATACAACTGAATATTGTATTGGGACTTGGTTGTTTGGATTGCCTATTAGGCAAACCCTTTTCGTGCCTTTTTTATTTTTCCAATTTTTTAACATATCTTTATTTTATAAAGATTCATTGGGTGGATTGTCTTTATAATCCAGAGTTTTACCTTTCTCTCTCCCTTGTAAGACATTTTTTATCTATTTTGTAACTTGTTTTAACTTTTGGAACTTTTAAATCCAGCTCTCTATTTTTGGGCCTGTATAGACTGAAGCCTGCATGTCATCAAATAGGGCAGTGGTTTCCAAACTCGGTCCTGAGGACCCACTGTGGCTGCAGGTTTTTGTTCCAACCAGATTCACACTCATTGAGAACAATTGATAACAACTGATCTCATTTAATTAGCTAGTCTTTTTTACTCTTCTCTTATTCTGCATTCAGAAAAACACAGCAGTATGGTTTTTACGTTTAGAAGACATTTAGAAATATTTTTGTTTTTTTCTAAAGCTGTAAATGCTTAACTCTCTTTTGTTGTTTTCCTATTAATTTCACCTTTTCCTGTTTAGTTTGCTCCCTTCATTTAACTCTAATAGTGACAATTAACAACCAGAATAGCAGACACCCAGGTTGATGAAAGCTAAAACGACTTCAGTGTCAGACCCACTATTTAGTAAATAATCATATAAATAACCAGAACACGTGGAAAAGCAGAATGAAAATTAGGTTGACAATACAGTTAATAACTTCAAAAAAACTACATTTTCCCCAAATAACTGCTTATTACATTTTAACAAAAATCTAGCAAACTTAGTTTGTAATTTCTACATTAACTCCAAAACACAGAAACTGGGAAATAATAACTCACTTAATTAGGCTAAGATTCCAATGAAAAACAGAAGTTGGTTGGAACAAAAACCTGCAGCCACAGTGGGTCCCCAGAGCCGAGTTAGGGAACCACTGAATTAGGGAATTCCTTATCAAAGAATACAAAAAACTGATGCAAAAACCCACTAGTGGAAGTGTCTATCACCTGTAACAAAAAAATCTCAGAGGAGCACAAAAGCACAGAAGGAGTTGCCTCCAAAATAGGCAATCCATTAAAAAACAAGTCCAAATACACAAATCCAGAGAAAGGTAAAAACAGAGCTAAAAAGGTCAATAATAATATAATCTAAGAAACCTCAAAAATCAAAGTGAACTTACCAACACCCAGTGTATATATAGAATTTTAATCAAATATTTTTAATCAATGTATGATAATTTTTACAATTTAATATAAGCATGTACTTAAATTACGTTGTAACAATGGATTATTAAAAGCATAAGGAAAAGAACTGAAAGTAACTAATGGTTTAACTAAACGCTGTTTAAAGCTTGTGAACATGAAGCTTTTGCCTTATCTAGATGAGCCACCAAGATAGTTGCTAAAGTTAAAATAAAGTACTATAAATGTGTAATGACCCCCCCCTTAAAAAGCAAGAACAAACTAGTCAGAAAGCCCAAACACCCCTTTTATCAAGCAGTGATAAGATCAATGGGAAATCCTGCAGGACACCGATATTAATGAAGCGTGTTTAGAATAATAGAAGAATCTGCATATATACAAAGTTACTGGTGACTGTAGTTGATTAATTTCTAAACATAGAATTCTGCATATTTAGAGTCAAATGACATGATGTATTAGATAAGGTGATGGTAATAGAAACGTATAAAAGGAAATTAATTGTATTAATGATTGCTCACTCCATGGACTTTTGTCCATGACATTTGTGCATATGTATTTGCATATAAAGAACCGTTCTACATTTTTATGTGGTCTCCGAGAATGACTTCTTTGAAACCAGAGGAAAGTTTTTTTTCCACTTGTCAGGGATGGCAGGGGCAACGATCCGGCCGGGACGCCGTGAGGGACCGGATGTGGGTCTGCGCCCACCCTGGATCACGTGGGGGCTGCCGCCCTGGTTGCTTTGGGGGCCACGGGTTGAGGGCATGGAAGCCCCACCCTGCAGGGGCCCATGGTCACCGCCAGGAGGCACCCCAATGCCTTGGGGACCTGTTACCTCAGGACTTCCGTCACACCTGGAAGTGCTGGGGGGAAGATTTAAAAGGACACCCAGAGAGCTGCCGGGAGAACAGCCGGCACTTCCACCACGCTGGGGCGTGGCCAACGGGGGAGTGTCGGGAACACCTGGAGCTCATCCGGGGTATGGATAAAAGGGGCCGTCTCCCTTCATTGAGGGCTGGAGTCGGGTGGAAGAAGGACAAGGCACGAGAGGAGTGTGGAGGCGGCCCGAAGAAAAGGCATTTGTGTGGCCAGGACTGTGTGTTGGGGTTTGTGGTGCATGGGACTGAGTCTGAGTGACTTAAATATTGTAGATAATAAACATGTGGTGGTGATGAACAACATGTCCGCCTGTCTGTGTCTGGGCTGGGTCCACACACTACACATACAATGTACTAGAAGGTACTACCATGTTTTTCTTCAACCTTTATAGGGTTTAGAGCAGTTCGTTAATGGAGATGGACAGGTGGCCTGCCTCTGGTGGAACCAACCACAAAATACATATACAGAATATAATATAAACATGGGCACACAGAAATAAAATAATACACAAAACTTAAAAAATACAGAATAGCGCAATAATTAACATAAATAACATTTAATACAAACAAATGAATGAAATATGAGCAGAAAAGACAAAAAAGCTGTTTGAACAGTTGAAGACCTCTGGCTCAAACATAACACTGTTGGCAGTAGTTGAAGACTGGCTTCCTTTGTTTGAGGTTACAGTGGATTCAGAAAGTATTCAGGATCCTTCACTTTTTGCACATTTTATTTAGTTGTAGATTTCATTTTTCATTTTTGTGCCATCAATCAACACTCAATAACACAAAATGGCAAAGTGAGAACATATTTTTAGAAAGGTTTGCATATTTATTTAAAATCAAAAACTGAAATCTCTCATTTACACTTAAGTATTCAGACTCTTTTCTGTGGCACTCCAATGGTGCTTGAGATATTTCTAAAATTGATTGGACCCCATGGCAGACTGAAATGATTCGAAAGTCACACACCAGTATATATATTGTTAGGTCCCAGAATTCACATTGCATTTCAAGACAAAAACCAAACCCTGAAGTTCAAGGAACGCTGGGAAAGGGTATAAAGCCATTTCTATATCTTTCAGTGTTCCTAGGAGGGTGGCACAGTGGCGCAATGGGTAGCGCTGCTGCCTCGCAGTTAGGAGACCTGGGTTCGCTTCCCGGGTCCTCCCTGCTTGGAGTTTGCATGTTCTCCCCCTATCTGTGTGGGTTTCCTCCCACAGTCCAAAGACATGCAGGTTAGGTGCATTGGCGATTCTAAATTGTGCTTGGTGTGTGTCCTGCCTTGTGCCCTGGGATTGGCTCCAGCAGACCCCTGTGACCCTGTAGTTAGGATATAGTGGGTTGGATAATTGATGAATGGATGTTCCCAGGAGTGGGGTGGCTTCAATTATTTTGAAATGGAAGAGGTTTTGAACCACTGGAACTCCATTCAGCCAAAGTGAGTAACCAGACAAAAAGGGCAATGATGAGGTAGGTGAGCAAAAATACAATTGTCACTCTAACAGAACCTTTTGGAAGGACAACAATCTCAGCAGCACTCCGTTTATGGTAGAGTGGATGACTTTCGCTTGCAGACTGCAAGATGGCATTAAAAGTACTTTGACAGCATGAGGAAAAAGATTCTCAGGTCTAATGAGGCAGAAATTGAGCTTATGGATCGGAACCTAAATCACTTTGTCTGGCAAAGACCAGGGGCTTGACATTATCTGCCTAATACCATCTCTACAATGAAGCATAGTGGTGGCAGCAGTGTGCCATGTGGTGTTTCTCAGTAGCAGGAACAGGGAGATTGGTCAGAATTGAAGGAAGGACATATGTAGCCAAAAGCAGAGAGGTCCTTGAAGAAAACCTGCTTTAAGCTTTTGGCGACCTCAGGCTGGGATGACAGTTCACTTTTCATTATAACAATCACCCAAAGCATACAGCCAAGGCAACACAGAAGTGACTTTGGGACATGATTCTGACTGTCCTTGAGTGGCCCAACCAAAGCCTACACTTAAATTACTTAGGTTATCTGGAGAGACCTGAAGATGGTAGTTTACAGATTCTTCCCAATCCTATCTAACAGAGCTTGAGAGTATCTGGCAGGAAGAATGAGATAACTTGCTTGAATCCAGTTGTGCAAAGAGAATTACCCAGGAAGGCTCAAAGACTTACTTGCTGTCAAAGGGTCAGCTACAAAGTACTTAATTAAAGGTATGAATAAGTGTGAATGGCAGATTTCAGCTTATTGTTATGGGTTATTGAGTATGAACTAGTCAAAAAATGACAAATTCATTCATCTAAAATTAAAATATTTTTGAGACTCCACACACCCTTTGTGCCACGTCAGGAATTCCTTTTCAGCTAGTGGACAAGGATTCAGTTAGCAGAACAAGGAAAGGCCAGACAACTGGAGAATGAATGGAATCTATTGTGAAGTTGAGCTAAGTGAAGTATGATCGAGGTAAGCGTACAGGTAAACCGTGATGCAGAGAGAGCCCCATAGACATAGCTTTGGTACATCATCCTTGTGTTGATCTTACCTCTTCTATGCTGTTGGTATTTATTCTTTTTACTAATAAATTTTCCTTTTTAGGTGCATTAATATACAGTATAATGTGCAAAGCACCTATTGCAACAGTCGTATTTGTCTGTCTGTCCACATGAAACAATTTTGTTGAAATGTGGCACATTTCTTCTTCAAGAAAATTTGTTGAGACAGTACAATTTTCATTGAGATATCCTGAACAGATCATTCTATACTCAGTTTTAAAATTCCAAAATCTCCCATTGAAAAGCATTGGTGAATTTCCACACTCATTTGTCTTAAAATGGAGAAAGATTCTGTGTGACTACAAATTAGTCTACTGTGTCAATTTTACCTTGACAGTGGTTACGGCAACTTGTATATTTTTTAGATTTTCATCTGAAGCAGATGGCATAGACGGCAAACAGATCTCTAGTAAATGTTAATCAAAAACCAACAGCCTGCCTGTGCGAGGTAGGAAGTTTCTGTCATTGGTTGATTGCACACATGCAGAGTGGCAGGCCTCTACTGGCAAGTCTAGCTCAATACCTGCAGAAACCTCTATATGCATCTCCCTCCCCCAGTGGTTTAAGTCATAAGGGGTAAGTTAAATAATTTTACTAACCCTAAAAGTATTAAATGAAAGCAAGAAAAACAAAGGGTTATCTAGAAAGGAATGAAATTCCCTGTGGCATGTAGGCCGTTGTACAACTCCAAATCAGAAAAAGTTGGGACAGTGTGGAAAATGTGAATAAAAAAAGAAAAAAGCAAGTTATAAATTCTCCTCAAATTTTATTTCATTGCAGACAGTATGAACACAAAATAATTCATGTTTTTTTTTTTGTCAACATCATTTGATTTGTAAATAAATATCCATTCTTGCCATTCAGGCTTGCAACACATTTCAAAAAAAGTTGGGACAGTACAGCATTTACTACTTTGTACAGTTCCCCTGTCTTTTAACAACACTTAAAAGACGTTTAGGCATTGAAGAAATCAAGTGACTAAGTGTTGCAAGTGTTAGTTTGTCCCATTCTTCCTGCAAACAACGTTTTAGGTGCGTAACAGTACGGGGTCTTCGTTGACGCATTTTTCGTTTCAAAATGCGCCAAACATTCTCTATAGGAGACAAATCAGGGCTGCAGGCAGGCCAGTCAAGCATCCGCACCCTCTTCTTACGCAGCCATGCCTTTGTTATGCGTGCAGTATGTGGTTTGACATTGACTTGCTGAAATAAGCATGGGCGTCCCTGGAAAAGACGTCGTCTTGAAGGCAGCATTTGTTCCTCCAAAACTGAGATATACTTCTCAGCATTGATGGTGCCATCGCAGAAGTGCAAGTTACCTTTGTCGAAGGCACTGACATAACCCCATACCATGACAGACCCTGGCTTTTGGACTTGTATCTGGTAACAGTCTGGATGGTCCTTTTCTTCTTTGGTCCGCAGCACACGGTGTCCATTTCTTCCAAAAAAGATGTGAAAAACCGATTCGTCTGAACACAATACACATTTCCACTGCACAATGGACCATCCCAGATGCCTCTGAGCCCAGAGAAGTTGATGGCGCTTCTGAACACTATTTATGTAGGGCTTTCTTTTGGCACAGTACAGTTTTAGCTGGCATTTCCTAATGTAACTACGTACTGTAGTGCTTGAGAGTGACTTCCTGAACTAGTCCTGAGCCCACGCAGTTATATCATTTATTGATGAATGACGGTTTTTAATGCAGTGCCGTCTGAGGGCTCGGAGATCACGGCCATTCAGTTTAGGCTTGCGCCCTTGGCCTTTGCGCACGGTAATTTCTTCAGATTCCCTGATTCTTTTCACTATATTATGCACTGTAGAGGGAGAAATGCCCAAATCTCTTCCTATGTGTCTTTGAGAAATGTTTTTCTTCATCATTTCAAAGATTTTTGTCCGCACTTGGTGGCAAACTACCGATCCTTTGCCCATCTTTGCTCCTAAAGGAGTAGGCCTTTCCTCGATGCTGCTTTTGTACCGAATCATGATTGCAATCACCTGTTAACATCACCAGTTTCAAATCACATCATTATTTAGTTATTATAACTCATTACTACCCCTGAATTGCCCCCATCCCAACTTTTTTTGGAATGTGTTGCAAGCCTGAATGGCAAGAATGGATGTTTATTTACAAATCAAATGATGTTGACCAAAAAAAACATGAATTATCTTGTGTTCATACTGTCTGCAATGAAATAAAAGTTAAGGGAAATTTGTAAATTACTGCTTTATTTTTTATTCATGTTTTCCACACTATCCCAACTTATTCTGATTTGGGGTTGTACACAAAACAAGTAAATAAACATTTAGTTAGCACTATTTACCTTATACTATACCAGACTCATTGCTCCAATATCTGCAACTTATAATGATTTACTAATTCACAGTCAGGTAACATTCAGGTGACAAAAACATTCTCAATTTCAGGCTATGTTACCTGATAAATATGTGAACAATATCAAAATGTCCTGGTGTTAATTGGCTGCCCATCTAATAAAACATTGCTCAACCAAAACAAACATCCTCACAAAATATTTAGAACAGGTCATATGAAACTTCAAGTGGGATCCCTATCCCCCCATATTCCAGCTCCCAGTTTGATATAATATACATACAGTACTTTTTAATAGAGTGATCTAAACTCTGAAGGGGAAAGCTTCATTAAGAACTTGTGTTAAAGTGAAGTTGTACAGCATCTCAAAAATGAACAAGAAACAGACAAAAATAGACAGCACTGTCATTAATTTGTTTCCAATTCAAGCATTGTGTGGGCTCCTGTGCCTTCAGTTTTTTTCCCTGTAACCTGATGATTAAATAAAGCAGGCATTAAACAAGTGAGGGTGGGCTTTATATATGGATCTACATGCTACACAATCGGATTACCACATTCACCTGATTGCTCGCTGTAATAAAGTTTGCCATTCACTTCTGATTAACATTGCATGTTCCATTTTATGAAAGTTACTATGGTGAGACATGCTCAAACAAGGAAGAATTTAATTACAAAAGTTTATTTTTGCTTATTTTTCCTTTTTTATTTAAGGTATGCTAATTGGCAATTGCACATCACCACTGTGAGTGAATATGAGGTGTGTGTCTTTGTGCCTGTGTATGTGTGTTTATATGTGCGTGAGTGAAAGAGGTGTTTGTAATGGACTATAGTCCTGTCAAGGTCTGTTTTAAGCCTTTTGCCCAATTCTGGTGAAATAATGTTTGGCCCCCCCCAACTCTGACATGAAATTAAGAAGGTTCTAGAACCTACTTGCTGACCTCAGTGCACTGAGGGTGACAGTGCCTGCAAAGCCCTCATACACATCTGAATGTTACATCATATATACATTTTCTAACTTGTTCAGTATTACAGTGTTCTTACTGTTCATTGTTTGGACTAAGGATCAACTTTTGAGTGCCAACTAAATATTTTTTTTTTTAACATGTTCTCTAGATTCAATTTCCGAGCTTGGCTTTGCTTTATCTCACCTTATGAAAAAGTTCCCCCTTTTAACTTTCTGAAGTATAGGGAAAGTATTGTAATCGTCCAAAAATTCAATGTTGAGAATTTGATGAATCTCAACGTTTTAGACCTCCCTGACTTTCTCATATATGAAGTATAGGGAAACTACTGGAATCCTCCAAAAATTCCATTTTGAGATTTTTATGAATCTCTATGTTTTAGATCTCCCTGAGTTTGAAAATACCATTTTTGGAATTATGTCTGTGTGTCTGTGTGTGTGTATGTAAACACAATAACTTGAGTAAGCTTTCACTTAAGTCAACCAAATTTTGAATATAAGTATTAGATACAAAATGTAGATTTCTATCAACTTTTGGGCTATTTCTGCTAACCCGAAATGGTACTTTACCTTTTATTCATGCAGGTGCAGAGTCCAATTTATTCAACATTACTTTTATAATAATTGTTCTATATATTATTAATTTGATTTGATTTGTTGTTGATGGTTCTTTAATGTACATAATCTAAAAATATAATCATTGTCTTGTGGTTTATTCCACAAATATCCATCCCCATATCTGAGTAGACAAGAAAGTCTAGGGGAGACCACTCACAATTTTTATTGTAATATTTTTCTTGTTGTTGTGCTGCCATTTTGTGCTGTGTCTTTAGTATGGGGTGCACCATTTTAAGTTTATTGTGGTCGTTTTGTTTTCAGTTACAGTTGCCATTCCTATTCAGAGCTGATGCACTATAAAAGATGGTGACCCACTAGCAACTGTGTCAAAGTTTGTGCATAAATTCAATACATCTTTGTGACTGGTAGTCCAAATATAAGAATTACTTGTAGTCAGAACCCTTGCTTGTTTTTTCAGCTTTGTCTTTGAATAACATATTGGACTCTGGTGTTTTGGTGTCTCAGATTTCTTTGGTTTTGACTCAAAATTCCTTAACGTAAATGCTTTTGTTTTAATTTCAGTAAGTAGTCTAGTGTGCTGATATTTGTGTTCTCTTAGCTGTACTCTGTTATGCATTTCAGATGTAACACAAACAGCTGAGTTTCAGGAACAGTTTGTTGACATGTCTTGTGTTTAATGGTACCAGTTATACCATTTGTCTTCTAGAGTGGTTCAGAATTTATATGTTATAAAAAGCAGTCAACTTCATAATCTATACATATAAAGGAGAGTTGGGATCCGAGAGACTGTGTTTGTGTGTTTGTGGAGGGATGGAGTTTTAAGGCGGGTGGGGGAGTCACGTGATCATCTCCTCTCTCATTCACGTCATTTCATTCACTTCATTCCGCTCTGAGTTGAGCTCCGCAGCTGACGCGGTCATGCCGTTCTTTTTCCTTAGTGTTTAGTCCTCTCTCCTTTACTGATTTACTGTTTACTAGATGCAGTACTTACTGAATAGTATTTTGTCCTTTAGTGTTTCTACTTAGTGTTTCTTAGTGTTTAGTTGACGCGGTGTTGCGATTTACTGTTATTTTCTACTTCGTTTTTGTACTTTAGTGTTTAGTAGACTTTTACTTTATCTCATTTACTGTTGTTTTTTACTGTTGTTCCCGGCACTGTTGCCCTTTTTTACTTTATCTCATTTAGTGTTTGGTAGACTTTTACTTTATCTCATTTAGTGTTTGGTAGACTTTTACTTTATCTCATTTGCTGTCGTTCTCGGCGGTGTTGCCGTTTTTCCCGTTTCTATTTTTTATGTAACATGTTCACGAATTAGTCATAGAGAAAATGTATATATTTTGGCTCCAGGAGGACAAACCAAAAATGTTGTATATAAAGAAGCTCTATAAGTCGCATGTAGATACATAATTATTCCAACTACAGCGACTGCAGCGAAGCGCACATGGTCTGCTAGTTTACTATAAGATAATCTTTGGAGAGTAATGGTATCACAGAGATGAATTAGAAGTTTCATTTTACTAAAGAGTTTTTTAGTTTAGTAAAAAGTCATCCATGCATTGTGGTTTAGATCCTTATTTGCCAAATGAAAAAATCCCCAGTTCATTTATTTTTAAACTGAAATCAGTGAAGCTGGTTATATTTTCAGAGCTATATTGTTTATGGTAAAATAGTCTGTGCTTATTTTTTTCTATAAACATAAAATCCTAGCCTGGTCAGTGTTTTCTGTCAGGCTGCATGTGTAATAATAGTTTAAGAGGCCACTTAGGCTGGTGAGTCTAGTTCAGGTAGTAAATCAGAATTACATAGTAAAATGCAGAAAGAGACAATATGCCCATGAAGGAAATAAAAGCCATTGCACTGCAAAATTCTGAGGTGAAGCTCAAGCCGTCTCCCCCTGCACCGATTCTTCTTACTTATACTACAGTGTTTGGAAGGTATTGCAAAGCCTACTTAGGATACAGTATGTATTCTTATAGGAAAGGTTGTGTGGCGGTCCTTCCTCTATAGCCAGTATTACAGTCAGCTCAGCCTTGTCGAGTGTAATCTCAGTTTTGCATTTGTTAGCTTTCCTTCCCACAACCCTCAGACATACATATTAGGTTAAATCTATTCATACAGTTGGAGCCATTATTTGTGTGTGTGAGTGTGTGCGTAAGTGTGTCCTTGATGCACTGGTTTCCTGATTAGGTCAGGGTTGGTTCCTGATGTGCACCCAGTGTGGCTGAGATGGGCTATAACTTCCCACAGTCCTAAACTTTATTAAGTAGGTCTGAACAAAAATGAATACATTAGTTTCAGTGCACATTAATTTATTGCTGTTTCAGACATAACCAATTTGATACCCAGGAATCAGAAATAAGAAAACTTAATGCAAAAAAGGTTCATATTTTTATTTAAGTCTACAAGAGAGTCAAACCTTTCCCTTGAGGTTGTTTTCTGCAATTATGTCTTTTTCTGTGGGTGCACACAGTGGTCAGCTGTACAGTTGTTTGAAACTAATCTGACTGTTAATCAAGCCACTGTGTTCCAGAAGTACTGACTGACCTCAGAGAGGGATTTGCTTTTAACTATGCAAACATATTAACAGACTCAGGTCTTCTCTAATGACATGGTGTATCATGCTGTTGGCAAAGGTTGAGCTATTTATAAATCTACCCTGGGAATCTCCTCTTTCTCCACCATTAGTGATGTACAGGTTCTCACAGGCTCTTACAAAAATGTTTGTCCTCTTCTGTTCACTACAATGCTACATTTCTTTAATTGTTTCTTTAGATTTTGACCATTAACTCTTTCAAATTGAAATATAGTAGTTGTTGCATTATCAGTTATCATTACAGTGTTTATACTATAGTCAAAATTTGACAAACTAAAATACAAAGAGAGCTGTTTGTCAAGCATGTAACACCATCCTAATGACAAGTAAAGCAATAGCTTTATTTATTCTGTGGCTTTCACTATTACTTTATACTGATTTTCATTATTATTACTTTTATTATTTCACCTTCCTAATTCAGCTTACTGTAATGAAAAACCAAAGACAATCATGGAGTATTTGGTGCAGAAACCACTCCTGGATTAAATATGCATCCATTGCAGGGCTAAAACTAACACACCAATCCCACTTAAGCAATTTGAAAAAGTCAATCGACACGTCTCTTGATCGTAGGAATACGGCAGATGAAACACTTGCCCACATACGTAGAGGATTCAAAATTCATACAGAAAATAACTCTGCCACTTAAGGCAGTGGTACAATTTGATGCACCACCAATGTATTATTACTACCAATAGCAGGATTTTATTTTATTGAACTTTCAATAGGCTCACTTTGCAATTCCTTTCCAGTTTTGAATTCTTGTCATGCTTTCATTGATATATATTACAATTTGGCAGAATGTAAATTTAATTTTTAAAGGTTTTTTCATTGAATTTATCATTCTGAATTTACTGAATACAGTACCAAGAGAGAAATAATGAGAAAAAGCATACTGAATATCAAAATAAAGAAAATTTGTTTTTAAGGATTTTTAAAATATAAAAGGCAAATCAATTCTGCATAATTAGTAACAAAGTTTAGCAAATTCAAATAATATGCACAAACATGCTGATTTCATATACTGTATTTTGTTTTTGTCACTATGCATTAAGCATCTGTAGCTCTCTTTGTAAAGTCTAAATTGAAAATGTAGTGTGCTTTTTACTGCACAGGTTTCATTGTTCTTTTTCTAATTATTAAATCATCCTTTTCTTGATTAAATGCTGTCTTTGGTTTTAATCCATTAATATTGCTTCATAAAATGTTTTGAAATTAAAAAGTGTATAGCCATTTTGCAGCAGCACTTTGCTGTGCATTTTTGAGCCTTCTGATTCCTGACAGCTAAACACTAGATGGTGTAGTTTGCCTGCAAGGAATATTTGCTTTGACAAAAAAAACTAACATTCTTTATTTACTTGTCTGATTTTTTGATGTGTGATTGAGTGACATATGTGTCTATCATTTTTTCTCTTAGTCTATAAATAGAGAATAATGGAATTATTTTAAATAATTAATAATGCCACCATTTTCTGCTTCTTGAAATATTTATTTTTCTTAACAATCTCAAAAAAGATGGGATTAATACAAAAATAATTTGAACCTGTGTGATTATAGTAAGTATTTCGCTGTACTCTAGTACAGTATACATGACCCTTATGTCCCTATGTAAACCTATAATTAAATTGATATTAATGAAATCTTACAGTGTGATGTTGCTCAGTGGCATTAATTGAATTTTTCTGAGGAATATCAGTTCTTCATCCCTGCGTGGAGATGCATGTTTTCCCTTTGTCTATGTGGGTTTCCTCCTGGTGCTCTGGTTTCCTCCGACAGTCCAAAGACATGCAGGTTACGTGCATTGGCAATCCTAAATTGTCCCTAGTGTGTGGTTTGTGTCTGTGTGCACCCTGCCTGGGATTTGTTCCTGCCTTGCGCCCTATGCTGGCTGGGATTGGCTCCAGCAGACCCCCGTGACCCTGTGTTAGGATATAGCAGGTTGGATAATGGATGGATGGTTATCAGTTCTTCAACTATGCACACCATTACCTTATTGAAGTTCAATCTGATTACACAGTATAACGTACAGGGGTACTTTGTATTAGGGCCACTGATATACATTTATATTTGAAGCTATTGATGTATAAGCCTACTGAATATATTAACTGTCATTTGTGTTTGCTGCATTTTTAGGTTCATATGCATTTTCTAATATATACATTGTAAGATAAGAGTACCAATATCTGATATTATTATGAAGAACTCTACCTAAAGTGAAATGAACAGATTCATTCAACATGGCATGCTGGCCCAGTCTGCCCAGCCTGGACACCGAGCTAAAGTTGGCATATTCTCTGTTTCTATTTCATGGATTTATTGTGATGGGTCTTTGTATGGGATTGGTTGGTTTATGACTTGTGCCCAGTGCTGCCAAGACAGAAACCAGCCTCATAATCCTGACGCTTAGAAAATGGGTATAGTGAATGATTTTTTTTTTAAAGTGCATTAAATAAAAATATAAATGTATTGTAAATTCTTAAATAAATAATTTAACTTTTTTAATTTGCATATATACTGTAATTATTTCACATATAAATGATAACCGGGATATTTTTTAAATTAATACCACAGTACTTTTCAGTGCATTGATCATTCCCGTATTTATTAATAATTCAAAAAAGATATTTTCACATCACTATTTGCTCCTGACTGAACAGACAAGGAGAACATTACAAAAGAGTTGGATGCTGTGTTTTCTTCACGCAGTTTTGTTTTATTTCAAAACAGCTCTGCATATAGCAAACATGAGATAAGCTCTCCTTTT
Source organism: Polypterus bichir lapradei (assembly GCA_026402145.1). Taxonomy (NCBI): domain Eukaryota; kingdom Metazoa; phylum Chordata; class Cladistia; order Polypteriformes; family Polypteridae; genus Polypterus; species Polypterus bichir. The sequence goes on along the minus strand of JANRMT010062808.1, from coordinate 34,942,461 downwards.
CTGAGAACATCCTGTTTATTCTGCGTAACATGATGCCCAAGGGCAGAAGCTATATGCATCTTGGCAGAGTTTCAGGCAGATATCCAGTAGAGAGCTTTATTTTTCTCTGACAAAATCTCTTTATTGATTTATATTTGAACTGAGCCAGCAATATTAGATACCTGGTTTCCCCCTGTCAGAATATAAGCAAAGCTCTGTCCTTTCTCAACTTCATCATATGCCAGGAATCTTGAACAATCACACTTTTATATATACATAAACGTAAAAAATTATTTCCTTTCATTGTTTCCTTCTTTTATTTTGTAACACTTAAATAAAGGAAGGGACATGAAGCACATGAACAATAAAAATTAGATTAAAAACAGGTGTTTTTTACATAGGTGTGTCATAAAAACCATTAAGCAATTACCGTTCCTTCACAATTAAGGTCATTTATAAAAATACTGAGCAGAACCGGTTGCTCATATATGTTGGCTCTCACGACTGGATAAGAGATCTCAGTGACGTGGAAAGAGGGCAGCTTGTTGAGGTATGCATGTTACAAGCTTTGGGGAAAAAAGTATGCAGCATAGGCCCATATTGGCATGGAAGCCGAAAGGAAAAAAATATTACCAGCTTGAGACACAAATGGATGAAAATGGAAACCCGTTGACTGTAATATGAGCAGCTTCTGGATAGGTGGGAAAAATGTACAAGCAGCTCTGGATTATTTCACTACGAATGCTCATCTAAAACATAAGCAGGAAGCTACATTAGGAAAAATCCTTCATGAACTACATACATATTCTATGATCACATTGCAATGCGTAAGTCACTTCTTATACTTTAATATACATTTATTTTGGCCTTATAGTGAAACAAATCCAAACAGTGAGCAGTGGAGAAAATCACCTGTCAACTTGTTCATAACAATCAGGCCACTACTTTTATGGCATACACTAAAGGGATTCCTTATTGAATGTCTGTAGCAGGTCTTCTTACAACTACAATTTCCTGATATGATTTAGGCCAACTGGTTGTCTCAGAGGGTTAAATAAACATCAACAACTATAAATTATTTGAATCTTAAAAAGCATATAAAATCTAATGATAGTAGAATCGCCCTGGCTTAAACAGTAAACCTATACAGTATATATTATCCATGATCATTTCTGTTACCAAATGTCAATCATCTTGGCACTTTTAGGAAATTCAGGTCTTCCATCCAAGATGATGACATCTGCCTTGTGTATCCAATCTCAGTGAAGCCACAAGTCTTCTAGCTACACAGCAGATGTCTTGTTTCTGACTTGTGCAGTTGGCTACACCATCTGAAGTCACTTTGATTCCATAATATTTCTTGTATATAGAAAGCAGGGCTTAGATGGTATGGACATGTTAAATCAATTTCAAAGATAACATTGATACTATTAGGTGCAGTTCAAGCCCATAGCATTAGTAGTTATCACTACTGTCTGGTCATATGTCGTCATACCACCCAATTAAAGAACGTCTGGGTGGCACAATGATGCAAAGGTTAATCTTGCAACTCCACACCCAGGTTAGGTTAATTGATGACTATACACTCATCTTGTATAACAGAGAAAGAGCATGCTGTGTATGACCCAGAAATGACTGCACACTATGACTAATACTGTCAGGACAGGTGCTGACTTTTTATAGTAATATGTAAAATAAACAGGTTCAGAATATGAATCAATTAATAAAATAGTAAAAGGTGCACTTCTGGATACAGTGCTGCTAAGGTCAGGTGAAAGGAGTCCGCTCCTTTCACCTTGCCAACAGTCCAGTGCTGGTTCTCTCCTGGCTCTTGAGAGATCTTGGCAGAGTAGCAGAGGAGTGCTCGATATATGGAAAAGAACATAGAGATGTTTGTGGGCCCAGTTTGTGGGCCACCTGCCAAGTTTACTGGATAAGACAAATGTGGAGGTACAGCAGCAACTTATTTTCCTACACTTCAGCTAGCCACTCCTCCTTTACTATTTGCTCCTCTTTCCTTTTTAAATAATCAAAACAACTTTATTAATACTATTGTATGAACTGCTGCTTACAAAATATCTCTTTTTGGTTGAATTTAAGGACAAATAATTTTCAGTTTTTACTTATTCACTGCTTCACCTCATTAAGCAGTTAGTTATGTTAATAAAAAAAACCAGGTAGGGTGAAATAGCAGTACAATGTTTAGCACTTCCATCACAGTTTTCATGTGTTTAAATCCCGTGCCCGGGCAATGTCTGTGTGCAGTTTGCACATTTTCTCTTTTCCTAACCAGGTTTTCCTCCCATGTTCCCATGGACATGCAGGAATTTATTAACAACAGATTTCTAATTGGCCATTTTGGGTGTGTAGGACCTGCAATGAATTGGTATCCCTCCCAGGGCTAGTTCTTGTCTAGCGGTTGACATTGCTGTTCCATGCGACTATGAATTAGATTAGGTTTCAGAATGTTAAATGTTATTTTTGAAATATAACTCAGTTTTAATAATAAAAGTAATGAACTGCCACCAGCAAAGATAATTAATAATTTACAATTTTTACCATCTATACCCTCATTTATTGTTTTATTTGTACAAATCTTGCAGAAGATAGCATGGTGACCAAATGTTAAAAAAATTCGGACATAAGCATCAGCAGGCTTTGTGCCCTAGGAACCAAGTTACCCAAACTATTCCAATACATTTCAGTAATTCTTTACCGCTCTGATCATGATCTTTCTAATCATGAAATAGGTCATTACAATAGCAATTGACAAGAAGAATTCATAATTAATTGCAGAATTATGGTATCTGAGGGTTCCTCTAGATTGCCTCTTTCTCTTGCACGATTTGGCTCAAAAACTATGCAGCACATCATCATCTCATAACAGACTTAAGTTTCAAGTTTAGTATTTTTCTGTCCAACCATTTTAGCTCTAGACCGTTCTCAAGAAACTGTGACACACAGACAGACACACACCCATCACAGAGATTTCAATGTTTTCAGTATCAGGGGACCCTAAAACGTTGGAGATTGGAGATTGAAATTTTTGACAAATTTAAAGCTTTTGCTCCTCCCCCATAGATGATAGGTTATGGTGGAGGTGGGCACAAAGCAAAAAAAAGTTGTATTAGTCATTGGATAAAAGGATCTCTTTGGACAAAAGCCGTAACTAAATATACATATAAGTTGCCTGCAGAATGGAAAGATAATACAGCTTTGTTGTTAGTTATTAAAGAAAACCTAAATATTCATCTCCTGGCGTGATATAACATTACTATTTAAATTCAAATTTGAAACAGCTTGCTTGGCATAACGGTATATATTATATTGGCAAACATTAAAAATACATTATACAATAAAGAATACAAATAAACAAATAACTAAACAAAAAACAAACAAACACACAGATAAATAAATAAATGCAACAGCTAGGACTGGGAATTGATTAAAAAAATCTAATTAATTAATTGTGAATTATTGTACCTGACATTAAAATATACAATCATAAAATTAATACATAAATCATGAAGTAAATACACTGAATCACAAAATAAACATCTTCAGAAAGAATGTTTTAAAAATTTAATGGCATAGTTTAAACAATGACCTAAAACACGACCTATTAACAAAATACTACTTGAGCAAGTAGAACATGGATGATGAAAGTTGAAAAGGAGGCAATAAGAACACAAGGTCAGTGTATTAATTCTCAAATTGGTATGGCATATGAGATAAATGCAATCAAAGTAAAATGAAATGATCAAAATGGCTGTTGACTTCGAATGCAGTGCTAAAGACTTATTTAATTGAAATAAGCATCTCTTAAATGGGCATACATTAAAACTGGTGTTAAAATCCACAATTGCCATCCTCAATTGTTCATCATCATCGATGACTATATAATTCTACTCTAAACAAGTGTTTTTCAACTGGTGCGCGATGAGAGCTACCCGAGTATGCCATATAGGTCCACCTGTATGATCGGTCAAAGGGCTAAAAACAGCTAGGAAAATGTGTCCAAAGTGTTCATTAAATGCTGTGTCTGTGAACAATAACCTCTGAGCCGATTTTATTGCCAGTGTCTTTGATAGTCCCACCCCCAGGTTTAGCAAGTGTATAGAGTGTAAGAAACTCAACTCAGAGTCATAGAAAGGTTTCGGGCAGCCACCCGTATAATTGATTTCCTGGCCGCAAAGTCAATTAAATGAATACAGCACTGATGTGCACAAAACCAAGTCCAAAACAGAACTGAGGGAATGAGGAAAAGGTGGAGGCTTTTAAAGGGGAAGACAGGAAGTGAGGTCAAAGGGGTCGGATTCATGAAGGTCTTCAGCCATAGATTCAAGCCCGGACGTGACATCACAGGGGCTGGAGCCGGCAAGGTCTCCTTCCATAGGCTCGGTCCCGGATGTGACGTCAAGAGGGCCAGGTGGGATCTTCCGTGAATGGTCTACAGGAAAGGGAGAAAAAGAGTCAGTGCACTCCGCCAGATCCCGGTATGACTCGGAATTGCCTTTAGTCAAGCCCTTTAGCTGCCTCCCATGCGCATGTGTGTGACAAGAGATTTAATGCTTTTGTGGTGGGTAGAATCGTGGTGTGCCTTTCTGGGTTATAAAAGGTGTGCTGTATCAGAAAAAAGGTTGGAAAACACGGCTGTACCTAATCCTTTGCTCTCAGTAGCTGCTATCTATCTATCTATCTATCTATCTATCTATCTATCTATCTATCTATCTATCTATCTATCTATCTATCTATCTTAAAAACTGACACTGTGCATTACTTGGGTTGCTATGCTGAATTCTTTGCATAAATTAGCAAAGATATTGCAAACTGGAATAATGGGTAGGGATAATCATTGTACTCCTATTTTATAGAATTTGGTCATTATATTAGGGCAGTCAGCACTGTGACATGACTGGCAGACTGGCGAGTTAAATACAGAGGTACTAGAGACTTATTTTGATTTTAGTGCCACTCAAAGAAAACTTATTTTGCACTTATATGCTATGACATTGATTTGATCTTCTTACAGAAATTAGAAATGAAAAAAGAAAAGAGAACATATCATTTTTACCTTCACTTCTTTTCCTCAGTATTGCTCCACGACTACCATAAACCCCCCCCCCCCCCTTCCTCCCTCACCCCTGGCCCTATGTTGGTTATGTATAAATCAAGTAAATGAATACCAGTACCACGTACAGACATGTGGCAAGGCATTGTGAAACACGTTATTTTAAACTTTTAAATAAAATTGTATTTCTCAAAAGGTAGCATATAAATACAGTACTGAATGTGTATTTAATTCTTTAGGTACACACTTAACTCTTTTATATTATTGCTTCGTAATGTAAAAAAAATAGTACATGAAAATGCCACCCTGACTAAAGTACTGCTTGACACGATTGCCTCATTGTTGGCCCTCCCTGGATGTGACAATATTTTTTAACGCGTTAAACAGGCCACATTAATCCCAAAAATTAATTGGTTAACTTTCCCAGGCCTAGAAGCAGCATAAAACAAATAGATTACAAAACAAAAGACCAGTTTACAATAAAAGGATCTGAACATCCTTAGTACAAGCCAGATAAGTGGTGTGGTTTTCATAAGCTCACTCCTCTTCATATTCCTGCTTGATGATCCGAGAGCTTTCATGGAATTTTCACCCTATAATTCCAGCCATACACATTTCAAACCCACAGAATTCAACAGCTACATTCCTTTGGCACAAGATGGACAAATGTTCTTATAATTGGTCAGTGCTGTCACCCACTCTTTTTCCTCCGCTGAAAAACACTTACATTTCCAGGTTAAAAACATTCGGCTTTTTATGTCTGGTGTCTTGCTTCACACAGGATTGACCCACCACCTCAGTTTAAAGGCATAACAGAGAAAAACAGTTCTGCCGAGTCACACATATTTAAGGCAACATTAAAAAACACAAACACTTTAGATCTAACCAAATATGTTGTACTGTTGCATTTTTACTCAAATTTCATCCAGTGGATTTGAAAACTGATGGATTCACGGTTACTAATAGATGGATAAACTTGTATAAGAATCTTTTTCTAAGAGAACCAACTTGAATGTAAATACGTTGGAAGCTGCTTGTACCCTTGCCACTCAGTACTTCACTTGTGCACTGATTTTGCAAATTATCAATGACCATCACACCCTTCTCTTGTCAGATGATAAATAACAATGTCACATCTTATCTAGATTACTGTTGCATCAATATAAAATAAGTTGAAAATGTATCATCTAGAGTCTGATTGTTACCATGCCCGAAGATGGTTTAGCTATCCAACTGTTGGTTAATATTTTTTCAGTTTTGTGATTTTTACTCTAGTAGTGTAAATCCAGCAAGAGTTTCTGGCTGCAATAATTTTGTCAGTACAGAATACCTGCTGTTGAGTTTCACAAGAGAAGGCAACTCAAAATGCAAAGCAGGAAATTACTTGGTACTGGCTGTGCCAGTGATGAACTCATTCAGTAAGGGATTAAAATTAAAAATGAACTTGCCATCTTAGGTGTGTTTGATCAACACAACCTGTGCTTGGCTCATTGCAGTGCAATCTTGTGGTGTTGAGTTGTACAGGATGATGTACTATTTTGCTGTAATCTGTTGATTATGCATTCCCAGGTATATTTGTTATGAATCTCACATAATGTGGGCTTTATTTGTATTGCAATTATGCATCAGAAAAATGCAAAAATGTGAAAATCCTATGCCTCCCAGTTAAATTTGTCCTGGCACTGACCTTGCTTTGCAGCTGAGTTATGTGCAGTACATACCGTACTTTTCGCAGCCTGCAGAAGATGGAGTGGGAATGTCAGAAGTGTCCTCTTTGCAGTGTATTTGTTTTAATTAATTAACTCAATCATATTAATATAGTTCAAATACTGATACTTTTCTGCTTGGTTTCATGTAATGAGGTTTCAAAGTGGTGAAAATACACCTCATTGCACTTAGATGAAACTCCCTGCTAAGATCTGTTCACAACACTCCTTTAGCTCTAACATTTAATTTATATCAAGCCAAAGCCTACATGTTCAGCAAATATTCTCTGAAACTAATCTTACTTGAACTTCTTGAGAGAGAATGGAATCAGAAGATGGCATAGAATAGTCTGAATCCAAGCAAGGATTGTATACAGGACGGTCGGGAGCATGTGCTGATAGCGCGTTGCCACACCCACCACACGAAGAACCACTTGGATTGGGACCCGAGTGCAGTGGGTGACACCTCAGCACCACACAGGAACACTGAGAATTTTTTACTGTGACTAGATAAACAAAGATCATGATGTAAAGACGGAATCCTGATCAAACAGCAGAGTGGTAATCATAAGCCAAAAATGAAACAAATAACCAGAACCAAATACTAAGCGAGACATAATCTGTAGTTGGATGGCAGAAAATACTCATATAAATTTTAAAGACAAACAGTTGGAAAAAAATTAAATCAATAGCCTGATCAAGACTCTACCATATCACAACTTCTTCACAGCACATTATTCCGTCTTTTTGATGTTGGGTCATTTCTAAAATCTTCCTGTCATTAGTACAATTCTCTGACATCTCATTTTACTTCTTAAATTCTAATTCTACACCATTCTTATAAAGAAACCTGTGATGGCATATGCTGTTAATAGTGGTATATAAGGACCAACTGACAGATGAACTGATTTGGGCAGTAGTTAACACTAGAATCCCTGAAGCCTACGAAAAAAGTCGTAATGCCGGGCCACCTTCGTACCTCTTCATCAATGTCTTTGTTTTGCAAATGTGTCAAACAGCAACTACAGCAGGCAGCCTGCAATCCTATTCCCCCCACTGACGCAGCTGAAATTCTCACAGCTTGAGTCTCTTTATCTGGGTGTGAAGTGCATTGAACTATATAGGGTAAATAATATATGGTTATTTGGAATACATACATTTCATGTGTGTTCCGTTTCTACAACGATCTAAATGTTGGTTGGCAGGAAATATGAGGCGAGAAATGTTGTTTAGTAATAATGATGTGAAGTATATGATATGTGAAGGCTTTAGTCCAAATATCAAATAAACACTTTCACAAAAGGTATAGCAAAACAAGTGTGCTTTTCAAGAATATAACCAAAGAAAAAAAAAATCATTCAATTTATATGTTGCTGTCAATGAGTTAAAAACCCAAGCTCAAATGTAAATCAACAGAAACTTGACAACGCTGGTGCAGAGGTAAGAACTGCTGCCTAGTAATCAAGAAGTTGCTGGTTCAAGTCCGAGCTATTTCTGTTTTGAGTAGTGAGCTGTTGTTATTATTTCTATAATATAATAAAAACATACATTTGATTTGAGTCTGTAAATTTTGGCTACTTGTAAAATCTAGCATTTTTTTAAATTTTTTTGTTCAGTTTTATTCTGTCAGTGACGTTCATGTTGTACAAAGAACTTGCCTCTCCCGCTCTGAGATGGATGGCATTTATCTCCATTCTTTTCACAAGAGCAGCAATGACCACAGTTGCTGTGCTGTGGTTGATGCCTTGTCAGAACCATTTGTTGTATCGGCAATCAAAGATACAATGCCCCGTGACCGCTATCAGACTATTATGTGGCATTTACACTTTGACAACAACAACACCCATGCAGAACGTGTAAAAAATGTCAGATTTGCTGTGATCTCAGACATCAGGCAACATTTTGTTGAGGACTGTGTTTTGAATTACAACCCAGGGCAACATGTTACTGTTGATGAGCACTGTTTCCAACCAAGGTCCATTGTCCTTTCTTGCAATACATTTCAACCAAGCCCAATAAATTTGGCAAAATGTTTTGGATTGCGGCAGATTTGGAGACAAAGTACATGTGCAATGCCACTCCTTATTTAGAAGAAAATCCCAGTCATCCTACAAGAGAAAGACTTTCCGGAACTATGGTCATAAAGCTTATGGAGCCATTTCTGGACAAAGGCAGAATCTTCACGTCACTTTCGCTGACTAATAGACTGTTGCACTGCAACACAACTCTGCTTGGCACCATAAATAAAATGGGATGGGAACTTCCACCTGCAGCTAAAGTTACTTTAGCATGTAAACAATTCTCCACACTAGTGTCTAGATCTGGCAGTGCCATGCTGATGTTGTATGTGCCCAAAAAGATGAAGCCTGTCTGCTTTCTCACTACTATGCACCATAACGTGGAGTACAGGCAAGTCCAAAAAAAAAACATGTTCAAATAACAATTAATATTTAAATTGCACAGTGAGCAACCACTTCCAACTGCCCTAGGTGTTGACCAAACACCCCTGCTAGGGCTCAACTGTCCAGCTGCCTGCCTGTGAGCCTTCACTCACTCGCACCGGCTCTCTCTCCACGTTGCTTCCTGCAACCTCCATCTTTCATTTTCTTTCCTTTTTGTTCTCCTCCCCTAGCCACCTCGCGCTTCTATTTATGACGGGGACATGATTCACCTGTGGCAATCAGCAGCTCCCGGGAACAATTACAGATGCGGACAACTCCTCACCTGTGCACTTAAGTGAGACTCGCCTGCACCGCAAATCACCCCAGGAACCACTTTAGCCACACATCACCACACCCCCTCACTAAGCCATGAGTGCAGTGATTATTTATTTTAAAAATGGCCCTTTGACATGAGCTGTGGACCCACTATACCACAAAAACCACAAGAGAGCTGAGTGTCAACATTCAAAACGAAAAGCCAAAAGTAACAGTCTATCATATTTCAGCCAGGGTTCCTCCCCTGACTGGGGTTCTGATGTCCTTTATATGTCTTTTAATTTTTATTTATTTTTGCTTTGGTTATATTAATATTGTTGATTATTTAGTTTCTTTATATCTAAGCTTCTTTTACTATGTGCCATGTGTTTTCTGGGTGGGCCTTCAACAGGTGGGGCGACCGGTCTGTCGCCATCAAGGGACTGCCCTCAGCCCTATAAAGGTTGAGAAAAACTCACAGTCCCTTGTGCTTCATTTTTGTACTCGGTTGTGGTGAGTTCTGTAGTGATTATTTGCATTGTGCATTTTTTGTTTTTCAGATTTTATTTTAATGTGTGCTCTGATTTTTGACAACTGTTTGGATTTGTGATGATGGTTTGTTTGCCTTGGATAGCCTTTGCATTTTCAGGCATTCTCTGTTGTGCATTATGTGCTCTTTAAAAGAGCTTCTTGAAAAACAAATTTTATTAACAAAGACTCTTTGTTGCTCTTTTGTGATTAGCTGGGATATGATAATGTTTCCCCCATCACTGGGCATTTTGAGCATTTTTTGATATTTGCGTGCTTGGGAACTTTTCTCGTTCATAATACAAAATTAGATAACAATGTCATAGGCCTGGTCTAAAATCCTTATCCTGACTAACTTCAAAACTAATATTTTAAGAATCCAAAGAACTGGATATGCCATATTGAATGCTGCCATCTTATGAGGCAGTGGTATGACGATTTCATATACCACGCAAACATGACACCATGTGCCCTGCTTACATGAATAGCAACGGCCATCTTTAATGTAAACAACACTGTGGTGTTAACTTTAAGATACTGTGAAATGGTGTTACTCATAAGAAAACTGCCAGAATGAACTACATATATAAATAAATAACAATAATAATAATTGATAGGTAAATATTAACTACAGATATAAATTTTGGAACAGGCGTGTTCTTGACATTGAGACATACATTGATAGCCAAAAGGTGAGTCAAAAGTCTTGCAGACTTGCAATAAATATTGAAAGGCTACTTGGGTTTGCATTAAGGTTTAGTGAGTTATAGGCACTTTTTATTTAATTTCCGAAAATAATGAAAATGCAGATAATTCACCTTATAAATCATGCATGTTCAGCATTATATGTGGTTAACTTACTATTGTTTTAGTACTGGTGGACACTGATAACATCAGTTCAACCAAGTTATAGCAAATGGATTCATTGCAATGAAACAATAAAAAGAAACTCGTCAGGATATTCTGTAGTAATAATGACAAATGTGAGGTTAGTGAAACATTGGAAACCAGATGTCATAACATGAGCTTCCCAGTCTTTTGGAAGTGCAAGTTCAAATAGTCAAAAACTAGACAACTGGTATGCAGACAGAACACAGCTCTTCAGGGCTTTCCTAACTCGAGGAGTTTGGGTGTTTCTTCTGCTCTTGCATCCAAGGCATTGAAGTAGAGGAATTTGCCTTGGCTTGTGCTGCTCACAGTACTCCGATATGCCTGCAGGTGGATTTTACAAAATTTAAAACTTAATCCTTTTTTCTTAGAGTACGGATATCACAATATTCTAAGTACTGCTTGAAAGATTCTGAAATGCTTCATTCCCAAATGTGGTACTGCACATACTTAAGCATTCCACTTGTATGCTGCTAATGCTACATTTTTTGTCTTTTTCAGTATATATTTTGAGCAACAATGCATAGGCCTTTTCAGGTTCAGTATGCCGTTTAATATTCCCATTTACATTGTGCCGTTTGGCTATATCAATTTGTTTTTTAATGCTTATCTAAAGGCAGTCTTTATGTCTATCTAAGGGCAGTTATATATATATGTCTATAATGAGCTATATCATTTCAAATTAATAGTGGTGTTATACTGTGTCTGTTATGAAAATGATTTCAAAAGAAAATTACACAATAAAGGCTCTTGATGTGCTCTGCAAAGGTGAATGACCCAACAAGAAATGATGATGATATTCCTCAGCTGCATTTTTGCTGCCAGCAAAGTCCTTTTACTTCATCCTTCTTTAAATGACTCACTGTGAATTACAAAATCTGCCTTCAGGGAAGAGGTTGAGAGCAACTGCACTAGCAATGTGGAATAGGATTTGGCATACTTTTTAGAAATAGGCCATTCACACCTTTGAACATTGCAAGTCGCGTCAAATAATGCACATCCCCAAAAGGGATAAGGTATTTCCTGAATGTTTGCCATCAGGAAATGCTTTGGGATTGTGGTTTTAGGAGGGCAGGGAAAGCTCTCTGAGACATGATGAAGAGCTCAACAATCCAGGAAAACAAAGGAGTGGAGGCAGAAATTCTCTAAACAGGGAGCCGCCAGCTAATGTGAAATGGAAAACTCACTTTAACTAAATCAATTTTAGAATATAAATGTAGTTCATTTATTTATTTCTTTTGAAAACCGTCCAGGCCAGCAAAAACAAAGGAAAAATGCCTTTAATCAGGCGACTATTCAGGTGTTTGAGTGTGAGTGCAACAACAACAACATTTATTTATATAGCACATTTTCATACAAAAAAATGTAGCTCAAAGTGCTTTACATAATGAAGAATAGAAAAATAAAAGACACAGTAAGAAAATAAAAT
>JANRMT010062808.1:34878712-34929764 GCA_026402145.1 Polypterus bichir lapradei | reverse complement strand
TCAAGTACATTAGTATATTGACTACAATCTACTGTGATAAAGATCATCAATAACTAGTTTACACCACAATAACATATACCACACACTGCTGCATTTCTGTTGATGATGAAAAAGGTACTCAAAATCTTTGATTCTACATTTAGAAATTCTAAAACCCAGTCCTACAGTTCATGTGACACTACGTTTTAAATATTGAGGCTAACTTGCACTGTTCTGCCAGCAAAGAAATCAATAATTTTTAATGATGGTGCGAATATTTTATTTTTCATCTGTCTGAATATTAAAGATAAACATCATATTTGTGTACTTTGAAGTATAAATAAAATAATCTAATAGAAATAAAATAATCAGTGATAATTAAAACAGTATGCAAAAAAAAAACCAAGAGAAATACTCTATTTAGATTTATTATTCTGTAGTAATCAGGACACAGCTGATTAAAAAAAATCTAGTAAAAATAATACATCTACAGTGTTTTAGTTTAGTGTATATTGTGGCGGGCGGCTGGGTCCCATGTCCAGCTGGGACGCCCCTGCTGCATATGTTCCGGGGAAGCAACCGTGGGCAACTCAATACCTCCCCCGGGGTGCTTGGTGGCAGCCTTGCAGGTGATGCCTCATCCTCCCACAGGGCTCCATGGGAGATGGAGTCCTCAGCAGACTGGTTGGAAGTTGGGGTGGCCACCAGGGGGTGCTGCATGGATTCCACAGCCCAGCTGGACAACTCTTCAGCCCCATCCGGAAGTGCAATTGGAACCAGGTGGTCAAGCACCTGGAACTCTTCCAAGTGGACTATAAAAGGGGCCAGCCACCACCACTCAGTGACTAGGATGAGGTTTCAGGGGAGGAGTGGTGGTGCCAGAAGGGCGTGTTACTTGGTGGTTTGCTTTTGTTTTGTGCTATAATTGGGACTGTGTTGTGGCTGGGGGGTTCATGGGGAAGACATGCCTTCCAGCTGAAGAAAACAAACTTTTGTGTTCTTTTTACACTTGCCCTAGTGTGAGTCTGTGCCGGGTCGGGTGCCTATATAGCGCCTTTTACCACAATATTCAGAAACTAAAAGTAATCAATTTATTTTCAGCAAGCCATTTTTAGTAAATACCAGAAAGTCTAAAATAAAGATCAATTTTGGCAACGAAGAACAAGTCTACCCCAAAATTTAGAATCATGAAGAAATTAAGATGAACTCCACAGTGGATAGATAAGAGGTTACAAAAGAAATTGAAAACCTCCTCCTAGCAGCTACAGGGACTATTAAAGAGATATTTTGTGATTTAGAAATTGTAAATAGAGAAGTGCTTCTTAGATTAAAAAGGCTAAAATAAATCACATTTCCAAGACCAGATAGCATTTATTCTTGAGTGTCCATATATTTGAAAAATCATATCACACTCCTACATAATGGTACAATATAATTTACAATTTCCCCAAAGTTTTATAATCTGTGGTTTTTCATCATTTTTTGTGGGTTTCCTTGAGCAAGTGCACTTTTATTCAAAACTATAACTGAAGAAAAAATAAAGCAAGTTACAGTACTTTGTATATAAGAGCCAGATCGAATGCTATTTATTTGGATTTAGTTACTTACTTCCTACAGCCTAAATTCACAAGTATAGCGCGTCTTTATGTGAAAACAACAGTGTCAGATGGAGGAGGGGGGCAGGGGTAGGGTAGAATCGTGAACGCGACTAAGAGAATGAAACTGAATAAAAAAAAAAAAAGCTAACCTTTACAAGTATCATACTTTTACATCAGCTGTTACAGACTGAAATCAAATATATGTTTTTATTCTAAAATAGTAAGAATAAAAGCAGCTCACTTCTCAAAAACAGACTCGTCGGGGATCAAACCCGTGAAGTTTTGATTACCAGTCAACAGTTGATACAGTTGCGCCACCGAAGCAGTCATAGTAAATGTATGTCAATGTCACACCCTGACGCGTGTTGTTTTTCTGCAGTTATATTTGTACCTTTTATGAAAGTGTTTCTTTGATATTTGGACTTCAGACTTCACACATTATAAACTTCATGTCTACATTTTGGCAATTATTACTAAAACATGAAAAACGTTTCTTTTTTAATGATGTGTTTACATAGAACGTTGTAGACATGGAACACACATGAAATGCATGTGTTCCAAATAATGATATAGTATTTATAAAAGGTGTGATTTTACTTGACTTCTCACTCTATACAACTCCAAGCAACTGACACAGAGGTAAACAGACTTGAGCTGAGAAAACTGTGCACCAGTGGGGGCCGTAATAGCAGACTGCTTGCTGCTTATCAACACATTTAAAGGACAAAAGACGCTGACGGAGAGGTGCGAAGCGTTTTAAGGTGGGACGGATCTACGAGTTTTTTGTAGGCTCTGGTAATTCTAGTGATAAACAGGCCAGGTTGGGACTGAAGCAAAGGAATGAATTAATGGATAAATTGGAGAGGTTGGTGTATTCAGGGCAATTCCTCCCCCAGTCTAATAGATGTCAGTACTCCACTGGTGTGGACCCAGTAGGGACGCCCACAGGGATATATGGGAGTTGTAGTCCTAAGGGACGATCTTGTTGGGGTCCTTGGGTGCCATCAGGGGGTGTGGCAGGGAGATGGACTCCCTGTTTCAGGAGGTTCCCATCTGACCTGGAAGTGCTTCCATCAGGCTATGCCCCGGTACTGGAAGTGCTCTCAGGTCTGAAATAAAAGCGATCCGTTCAGCCTCCTTCGGGGAGTCGGGAGGGAGAAAGACAAAGCTCACCTGGAGGTGAACAAAGATAGAAAAGAGAGAAGAGCTATTGTGAGGGTTTTAGTTGATAAATGAAACGTTTATTTGATTGTGTCCATGTGGTGGTGTTGGAAATTGGGAAGGCTAGAGTGCCCCCTACTGGTCAAAACATCTATTTTGTTGTTTTTTTTTTAGGATTGAGTATTCAAAAAATAAGAGTTTCTTGTTTTAGAGTGATTAAAAATGAAAATTAGTACTGATATATTATTAGTGAAAAATATAAATATTGCATAGGTTGCTTTTTTGGATGCATGACAGTTCAAGCTAGTATCAGATGAATCATTACAGACCTACCTATTGAAAAGAATTGTGGCAGGTGAATTTCATTTAACTGAAAAGTATTTTACATAGAAAATAAAAACATTAGATAGACTTCTATGATTTAAAATTGGAAGCTTATCAGAAGAACATGTAAGGCATAGTGAATTTGTCACTCTTCACCTCCAGACAATGCAGAAAAGTGATCAAGTAGGCTACTAGGTAGTTAAGTTACTTAGCACTATGCATAGAGTACATGTCGAGAAAGGTTATCCTTGAGCTTTATAACACAAATACGGTTAGAATTCCAAATTCTCTTTTTGTTATGAAAAAAGAATTTCCCTATCTCTAACAAATACACAACTATATGTACAAATTATAGCAATTGCAATTGCAAATAGACCATAGTTTGAATTTAATTAAATTCATATTATCTGCTTACAATGCACCAAGATGGCCTAAATAGAGGTCTTAAACCAGAGCTCCAAATCTATTGATGGAATTTTAAAGGTGCCCTACTCTTTTAATTCCTAAAATTATTTGACAATGATTTACCATACTTATATTAGTAAAGGTTAAAATTACTTCATTAAGGGAATATCTATTAAATAAAAATGAAGCAAAACAGATTAATCTAAAAGCAAAATAACAAATAATTAATATTAACAAAAGCAAAACAATGAATAATTAATATTAACAAAATCTTTAAATCCATATTACTAATCCATGTATTGTGTTGTGGGACAGCTGGATTCTGTCTCAGCAGTCATCAGGTGCAAGGCAGGAACAGCACTTGGGCACTATGGCAAATTTAGTAATGTCAATTTACATATCCTGCAGGTGTTTGGACTGTGGGAGGAAACTGAGGTACCCAGAGGTAACCCATGTGAAAAATTGGTAGAACATGCCAATTCCACACAAGGAACACCCAGAACCCTGGTCTCCTTATTGTGATTCAACAGTGCTAACACAATGTCACTGTCTTAACTAATATGAAACAGTAAATCCCTTATCATTGGATTAAGGTAATTAGTTGAGGCAGAAACCTTAACAACCTTCAAGAAATGTCTGGATTTATTAACGGAACATCTTAGCTATTGGCTAATGAGCTTGAAAGACAGAATAATCTCCTCTCATTTGTCAGTTTTCATATGTTTTATGTAATTGACCTGTCTCAAGAAGGAAATCCATAATATTAAACTAATACATAACCGTTTAATTAACACCTGAAACACCTAGAGAAAAAACGCCATTTCAAGGAAGAAAAGTTTAACGTTAGGTAAAAAATGAAAAATACTAAAATACCTCAAAATGAAAAACCCCAAAATCCAACAGCTATTTTCTTAATCTAGAATAACAATTTTAAATCATATAAGAGACAGAGGTCCAATTTTGTAGATACCTTACTCCAGTGAAAAGGGTCTTACACCCGAAAGAAGAGCTTGTGACATTCTTACTGGAAAAGCATGAGGTCCTGCGTAAGAATCAGTGCATCTTCTCACTGCATCAGGATGTACTGAAAAGCTTGTAATTGACTGAATCTTTTCAATCAGTGTGGCAGAGAGAAATAGCTGTTTTTCTACTCATCATATCCTTAAGACAAAATATTCTTCAGTAGAGATAGACACACCACAGCAGCAAAGGCAAGCAAGTGTATAAAATACAGTATATACTGTATTAACAGAGTAAATGAGAAGAAAACAGTAAAAATACCTTTTAAAAAAAGCAGGTGTGGGGAAGTGAGTAAGGGCTCCGTAGCAGTGTGTGAGGTTTTAAATAAAAACAGTATGGCTTGGGCTCCATTGTTGTAGGTGTGTGCAGCTGCAAAGTTACACAGACCCAAAATCATTAATGAGGAAACTGGCTGGGAGTGATCAGCCTGGTCACTGTCCTAATTGATGCTCTGCGGATCATGATCAAGGCAGAGAACACCTATAATCACATGAGTTTAAAGTAACCTAGGAAAGTTGAGGTGTGGGGAGAAAAAAAAGAAAAAAGGACAGTACAAGAGCTGATGGTTTGGTAGAGCTCAAGGTTTAGTTTGATAGAATGCTGCTCTACTAAGTGATCAATAGAGAGGAGCAGTTGACCAGTAAATGGAAGGTGTGGAGGTCGAGAGAGGGAGTGCTGGACATCAGTGAATGCAAGTGCTGGTGGCCAAAAGCTTACTGGGCTACAGATCACTAGAGAGCTAAAGATGACAGATTGCCAGCTAAAGCAAGTGTCAATAGCCATGGAGCCACCTGAGCTTTATATCACTCGGATACTGAAGGAGGCAAGTGTGGATGCTGGATCACTGATTGAGGTGAGTAAACATTGGCTAAGGATGTAACAGAGCCAAGGTGGCTTGATGAAAGAAAAGATCTTCAACTTTGTGTTTTTACAAACCAGATTTTTATCATGAAGTTTTTTGTTTGTTTTTTGTATTGATTGAGTTTTATCCCCCATCACGAGCACTTGTTTATACCATAGGTTATTTATTGGTTATGTATTAAAACACTGCACTGCACTTTGTTTTCAACACTAATTGTTTTACATAAATGCACAATGTACGTTTGCACTCTACTTGCTGTTGTTTGAGTCCTGATTGCACTAGTCCATCTTGGTTTCATGACTATTGATGACCCAGGTTCAAGGAGAAGTATGCCAGCTACAGGCAGCGCTGGGCATCACAGCAGGACAGATATACTCCAATGCTCCATTAAAAGGTAAACCGAAAAGCAGTGCACATGATCAAATAAATACAAGTTCTAGTTACTCAAACAATGCCTTGGTAGAGGTTATTTTAAGAAAAGTCATGAGAGATGTACTAGGAATGAGTGTTTCCTCAGTAAGTTATTCATTTATACAGTGCCCAGATAGCCACTGCACCACAGCGTTTAACATGATTCCCAGAGATTACAAAAAGTTTTTAATGCAGTTTGTGGGTTTCTAAAATGATTGGTCTTTCTGACTTGAACATATTAGAACTGAATAAAACTCCCCTTAACAAGACTCAGAACTTTGTAATGAAGAATATCCTTCCCTAAATGTGCAAATCAGCTGGCAGCATTTGCTTGAAAAATGGGTAATGACATCGCTATATATTACCCCTGACGCCAAATATCAGTCTACCACTGCCAGCCACAGTCACTTTCTGAGCTATTTCTACATACTCTGACTATACCTTTACCACTTATTAGTAAGTTATGCCTGAGCTTTACAATTCTGTCACTAGTACAGAATTAATTAATTAGTTATGAATGCTGTGCAGAGTGGAGGCAGAACCTCTAGGACCAAGCCTGGCTGAGCCAGGCAAAGGGGACGCTCACATAACACCTGGCTGAGGCAGATGGATAGTTATTTCCAGAGGGCGGGACTGGACTGCGGGTCAACCAGGATCCCCAGATGTTTTGTCGTGTGGTTGGTGCAGTGATGCACTGTACCAGTGCATGATCCCCAGCCTGACCTGTACAGAAACTGCATGTTTATTGTACATCTCCCTTTGCAATACCTAAGCAATGCCTATACCAAAATAAGATAAAAACTTCCACAAAGCAGTACAGACCAAAGTCTAATGTGCTAAAAGACAAGCTAGAATTTGTCCAAATGATAAAGATGAAATAGGAAAAGAGAGTTTACTAAACAGTGTTAGGGAAGTGTTTAGATGTGGCAGTGCCAGGCTGACACTTCAGTATGCAAGCAATGGTATTGAGAATGCAGTCAGACTTCTTTTTTGAGCACATACACCGTCAGCATGGCACTGCCAGATGTAAACACTAGTGTGGAGAGTTGCTTGCGTACTGAAGTGTCTATAGCTGCAGGTGGAAGCTGCCGTCTCAGTTTTTGTAACTGATCTTTTACTAAATAAGGTGTGGCACTGCACATGTACTTTGTCAGCATACCCATGTCGATCAAACACAGGAAGTTCTGCAGTCTACTTGTGAGTTTACGCTTTAAGAAGATAAGTAAATAAATATAGGTAAACAACATTCAATGTGGTGTTTATATAAGTAACATATAAATGTTTTTCAAATAAAGCCCATCAAGAAACATAATCGCAAACAGAACTTTGCATTAGACTTTAGTGAGTTCTGTAAGTCCTGCTGTTTCATTGAAGGACACATGTGAGGCAGACTGACTGGCAGGATGACGCCCAACCTGTTGCTAAATCCAAACGGTGCCATCTTTCGATTTTAGGGCTGGTGCAGCTACGTTGTTCTTATGTGTGAGTGGATGTTTCTTGCGGGGAGGGTTTCTATTCTCTTTCTCCGATGTTGAACCCTCCTCTTCATCTGAGTTTACCTCTGTTATAGCATTTATTTATTTGAAAACAGCAGTGTCAGATCAGGGGGTTGGGGTGGGTGGAGCGTGAACGTGACTGAGAGAATAAAACTGAATTAAAAAAAAAATGTTAACCTTTACAAGTACCATAAATTTACACCAGCTGTTACAACAACATTTATTTATATAGCACATTTTCATACAAATAATGTAGCTCAAAGTGCTTTACATGATGAAGAAAAAGAGAAAAAAAAAACAAAGTAAGAATTAAAATAAGACAAAACTCATTAACATAGAATAAAAGTAAGGTCCGATGGCCAGGGAGAACAGAAAAAACAAAAAAAACTCCAGACAGAAAACATAAAATCTGCAGCGGTTCCAGACCATGAGACCGCCCAGCCCCCTTTGGGCATTCTACCTAACATAAATGATCAGTCTTCATTGTATTCAGGGTTCTCATGGAAGGACTTGATGATGATGGTCATGTGGACTTCTGGCCTTTAATCCATCAAAGTAGGAACATCATGGTGCTTTGATGAGGTGGTGGTGGTGTAGGTCGCCACCACAGAAAACCGGGAAAAGAACAGAAGAGAGAGTAGGGGTTAGTACGGATTTTGGAGTCACCATGAATAGTTATGATAATTAAGTGAATATGCAGAGCATCAGGATTAAACTAAAATGAAGTTATGAGAAAGTCATGTTAAAGTAATGTGTTTTCAGCAGTTTTTTAAAATGCTCCACTGTATTAGCCTGGCGAATTCCTATTGGCAGGCTATTCCAGATTTTAGGTGGATAACAGCAGAAGGCCGCCTCACCAGCTTTTGGAATTCTAAGGAGACACTCATTTGAAGATCTAAGGTTACGATTTGGAATATAAGGTGTCAGACATTCCAATATATAAGATGGAGTGAGATTATTTAAGGCTTTGTAAACCATAAGTAGCATTTTAAAGTCAATTCTGAATGACACAGGTAACCAGTGTAGTGACATCAAAACTGGAGAATTGTGCTCGAATTTTCTTTTCCTAGTTAGGATTCTGGCAGCTGCATTCTGCTCTAGTTGCAAATGATTTATGTCTTTTTTGGGTAGTCCTGAGAGGAGTGTGTTACAGTAATCTAGTCGACTGAAAACAAAAGCGTAAACTAATTTCTCAGCATCTTTCAATGATATAAGAAGTCTAACTTTTGCTATATTTCTTAAGTGAAAAAATGCTGTCCTAGTGATCTTATTAATATGCGATTTAAAATTCAGGTCACAGTCAACAGTTATCTCTAAATTCTTTACCTCCTTCTTGACTTTTAATCCTAATGCATCAAGTTTATTTCTAATAACCTCATTATATCTATTATTGCCAATCACTACAATTTCAGACTCAAATCAAATGCATGTTTTTATTCTACAGTATAATAGTAACAACATGAGCAGCTCACTCCTCAAAACGGTAAATTAAGGAGGTGCCCGGAATCAAACCCGCAACCTCTTGATTATGAGTCAGCAGTTCTTACCGCTGCACCACCCAAGCGGTCGTGTCAACGTTGTACCCTAACCCGATTTCTTTTTCTTCAGTTCTATTCTTGAATAAAAGTGCACTTGTTTTGTGACACTTGTACCTTTTGTGAAAGTGTTTACTTGATATTTGGACTTCAGTCTTCACACATTATACACTTCATGTCAAACTTTTGTCATTAGTACTATAACATGAAAAAGGTTTCTGTTTTAGGTATGTGTACAACATTTCATGCCTCACATTTCCTGTCTTCCTACATTTACCCAGATCATTGTAGACACGGGACATGCATGAAATGCATGTATTCCAAATAATATATTATTTACCCTATACAATTCCAGGCGCCTCACACCCAGATTAATAGACTTGAGGCTGGGAGAACTTTTTGCTCAAGTTGAGCTGCGGTAGTGGGGGGAATGGGAGTGAAGGCTGCTTGCTGCTTGTGCTGATCGACACATTTGCAAAACAAAAGATGCTGATGGAGAGGTGCAAAGGAATTTAAGGTGGCCTGGGATTACACGTTTTTTTGTAGGCTTCAGGGATTCTAGTGTTAAAGGATAGGTCAGTTCTCTTCAATTAGAACACTTCAGCGTGTAGTTTGCTAAAAAGTTTTGGTAATCATGGCATCCAAGCTCTAAATGTTTAAAGAAATAGACACAGACACCATGTAGACTTCATCTGGTGTATGTATTCAGTCCAGACTTGGAAAACAGCTTTGTAGATCTTTTTAATAATACATTTTCCATCTCTCATAAGGTTCTAATGAGCAATATCTGGTATTAACTAAGACATGGTTAAATTTGGATGCATACTGTCTGTTTTCTTCAGCCATTATGATAAATTACATTTAGTTGGTGTTTTTATTATAAACTATGGCTTTAGAAATTCAAATTCTTAGGAAAAAAGATTTGTTCAAATTCTCACATATTTTGCTCAGATTATGAAAACACCACTTAAAAATGTATAAATCTAATCATACAATAGCTCTTATTATCAAAATATTCACCACACGTTTATTATTTATTGTTCATTGTATAATGCCTCCTCAATTAAACAAATCACGCAGATTCAAATTAGGACAATTTTGCAAAACTGAAAAAGCATTTTTTTTTTCTTCTTTTCTCTTATGCACCTTTTAATTTTGTAATCTGTGCTCTAATTATTATAAATTTATTATGTCACAGTGCAAAACCCAATTTGAGATCTCTTTTTGATGTCTGCATAAGAAATTGAAATCTATCAGAAGCAGATAGCAGGATATTTAATTTTAATGTTTGATTTTGTTCTCCTAACTTTTTTACCCCATATTGGAATAGATGGGTTCAGAAAATAACATATGAATGAATTACCATTTTCATGAAGTGCATCCAAATGCAATCTGACCATTGATTCCGGGAATGCCTCCTTAATACACATAAAAATAAGATGGCTTTCTAATGAAGAGTTTCACAAAATAATATCTGAAATGGTTGCAGACAAAAAAAAAAAGAAATTAAAAAAACAATGCACTTTTCACATCTCAAAGGGAAAGCAGATGCCTGTGCCACTACAAAGGAGCCTCACAGCAACTGTTTGGAACATCTCACTAACATTTGACTAGGCACAGGACCTCCAACTGTAAAAAGCACCTTTTAGATGAATACTGCAAATGCAAACATTTAAGAAGTCATGAAAAGTAAAGTTAAAAGGGACATGGAAAAAGTAAAAGCATTTTTTTTATTGCTGACTGATATTTCCCCTATGATCTCGGGTTGTTTGTTCAGTAAAGTTCTTAATGGCTTTGCAAAACACTTTATTCTTGCATAATATAAAAATAAACAATGACTGATTTTTTTAATGGTCTGCAGCATATACCTGATGCACAGATAGAAAGTCAGATCGATACATTATTGATCACAAAGTAAAACCACAGTGTTTTTAGCAGTTTGTATATATTAACAGCAGACAGTGCAGGGAAATAAATAAATAAATTGCGTGCCCATGATCTACTTAAAATTAACATATTATATTACAGACTATGTTTAGTAAAATCAGACAGTAGGTGGTAAGAAAGTTCCCCAGTAGGGATCTGAAGGGGCTGTGACAAAATCAGCTGTGAGCCGGTGGTCCTCTGCAGGTTGATTGAGGTTTTCATGCAGTGCTTGTAAGAAATTGTTCATGATAGCCAGCAGCTTAGCTAACATCTCTGTTTCTGCTGCTGCTTCCAGATTTCAGGCTAGTCCCTGAAACGGTAGCAGCCTTCCTGACTAACTTTTCGTGTCTTTTGGCACCTCTTCCTCTCATGACTTAACACATCTTTGCTTAAAAGAGAACATCTGCAACCTCAGACCCAGAGAACACATACAAAAATGTTTCATCTGTGTCAAAGAGCCTCAGCTATCACTGGAATTATACTGGACACTGGCCTTTTTTCTGTAATATTTTATTTCACATGTAGTGCTGCCTTTGTAAGTGCTAAATAAGAAAACTTAACCTTTGATGACGACCATTGGTTTACAGTAAATATTTTTTTCTTCTGCTGTTTTTTTTTTTGCCTGGTCATAATGTATACATAATGTACAATGCTGTGATGGTCTATTGAACATATATACTGAATAGTAATGAAAAATTACAACTGGCATAAAAAATGGCTTTAGTGTTACATAATTAAGCAGGCAATGTGGTGTAGTGGCTAAGACTTTTGACATCAAAAACTGAGGCTGTGGGTTTATATTTTGCTGATAGCACAATGCGACCATGAACAAGTCACTGGAAAAATAAAAAAAAATTTAACCAACTGTACCTCCAATGTTGTGATTCACCTTGGATAAAGGTATTAGCCAAATAAGTAAACAATAATAATAATGCTACATGCATCAAGTTTACTACGTAAATTGTACATAATAATAATAATAATAATAATAATAATAATAATAATAATAATGCTCAGATAGCTGTATAGCTAAAAGCATTCTGATTTTAATATAAATTCTTTAAGGGACCAAAAAAATGAGATGCTTCAAATTAGCAACTAACATCTTCTATGATGAACAGGAAGTATTCTATTCTTATGTTAAAATCAGTGTAATTGGTAGGGCTAGGTGTTTCAAAGTATGACAGATATTGCCAGATCATTGGAAAGTACATAGTACATCATTACTCCAATGAACAGGGTCCACTGTGTGGGTGTCTTGTGGAAGACTATTACTCTAAATTTGTAATAAAGCACATTTGTAACTGGTATTTACAGAAAAATGTTTTTCACATTTGTTAAAATCAACAAAAGATGTCTAGCCAGTTGCCTACCATTTAACATAAACAATATAAAATCGTTCATGAAATGCTGTAACTAGGATACATATGATTATTACACAGTTAAGTGAGCACAGATGAAAGTGTTTGCTAATGGAGCTAAAACTCAGTCTGATAGCATTACAGCAACTATGGTAAGTTGTTACTTGAAGGAAATAGGCAGCATCTCTTCTGTTTTCATTAAAAATATCCAGGTAATACATAAAATTGTTTTCCACTTCCAAGCAATACACAATAATGTTTTCCATTTATATTATTGAGGTCAATAGGCAAAGTTGATCCATCATAAAATGTAGTTAAAGAAAGACGATTTATTGCAACAACTCTAATTCATTAGTAGGTTTAAATTGTAGTCCAGTAAGGTGTTGGCCTTGAACAAAACTAAAATAGTTACTCAGGGAAGTGAACACTTGAAGACATCTCTCGTAGATGGAAGCTAATCCAGGGAAAACGTTTCAAAGTCTACAACAACAGAGATCACTTTGATCACTTTGTGTTCAGGGCATCATTCATTATCTGAGAATCTAATCCTGAGATTCCATTTCCAGTTCTGTCTTAGATTATCTAAAGTATTGTTTTCATAAGAATTAGTATTTTGAAATCACTTCAGCTTTTTTGTCAGTCACACCCTGACTTACCTGCATGAGAAAATTCCAGCATATGATATAACGTTCATTTTGTCACAATGTCTAGTTACACAAGGCATCAAGCTTTTTGAAGGTCATTCTATTTTTGGCCCTCTAGACCATGTTTTGTGCAGGAAATAATACCCTTATGGTAAAGAGTAAACAAATACAGTGGAACCTCGGTTCACGACCATAATTCGTTCCAAAACTCTGGTCATAAACCGAGTTGGTCGTGAACCAAAGCAATTTCCCTCATAGGATTGTATGTAAATACAATTAATCCGTTCCAGACTGTATGAACTGTATGTAAATATATTTTTTAAAAGATTTTTAAGCACAAATATAGTTAATTATACGATAGAATGCACATCTAATAGTAAACTAAATGTAAAAACATTGAATAACACCGAACCTTAAATAAAACCTTGAACAGAGAAAACTAACATTGCAAGAGTTCGAGCTATAGCCTTATGACCCGATCGCTGTAAACACTTTTTTTAAATGAGTTTTAAGCACAGAGGAAAAAAAAGGAACATTTGAACAAATCCGAACTTTAATTTAAAAACCAACCACAAGCAACCAAAAAAGTAACATTGCAGGAGTTCATGCTAATAGCCTTACAGCCCGATCGCTGTAAACACTTTTTTTAAAATGAGTTTTAAGCACATGGAAAAAAAAGGAACATTAGAATAAATCCAAAATTTATTTAAAAACCAACCACAAGCAACCAAGAAAATAACATTGCAGGAGTTCACGCTAATAGCCTTACAACCCGATCGCTGTACAGTAAACACTTTTTTTAAAATGAGTTTTAAGCACAGGGAAAAAAAGGAACATTTGAAAAATCTGTAATTTAATAAACCACCGAGAAAAGTAACATTGCAACAAATCACGCTACGAACTACTCCCTGTAAACACTTTTTTTTAATGAGTTTTAAGCACAGGGAAAAAAAAACGAACATTTGAAAAAAGAGAAAAGTAACATTGCAACAATTCAGGCTACGAACTGAAAAATTAACTTTTAAAAAATCCGTAATTCAAAAACCATAAACCACCAAGAAAACTAACCTTGCATGAGTCGAGTTCTGGCATGAAGTAAGGAGGAACTGGGTGGAGAGGAGGTTACAGTTTTGAGGGAGAGTCCGGCTCCACGATAGAGGGATGTTTTCCTTCAGGTGTTTTCTCTGTTGTGGTTTCTTGGGTTTCTGGTGTTTTTAGCTGTTAAGCTGGTGGATCAGTGTGATCAGTTTTTCATGAATTCTTTCGCAGCTTCAGCGTCGGAACAAGCAGCCTCTCCATGCCTTACCACACTATGAATGCCACTTCTTTTGCGAAACTTTTCAAACCATCCTCTACTGGCTTTAAATTCCTAACTTTCGGCACTCGTAGAAGGATAGCTTTGCAGCAAATCGCCATGAATCTTCCTGGCTTTCTCGCATAACATCGCCTCGCTTACACTATCCCCTGCAATTTGCTTCTCGTTCAGCCACACTAGCAACAGTTTTTCCACCTCTTCCAGCACTTGAGGCCTCTGCCTGGTTAACGCTGTAACTCCTTTTGCAACATCAGCTGCTTTAATAGATTCTTTCTGCTATAGAATAGTCGAAATCGTAGATTTTGACTTCTTGTACTCAGCGGCAAGATCAGTAACACAAACGCCACGCTCAAACTTTTCAATAATTTCTTTCTTTAGTTTGATTTCAATTTTCTTCAAAACTTTCTTCTCACCACTCTTCACTTGCTTAGAAGCCATGGTTAACTGCAAAAGCACATGAAATACTGTAGAGCACAAAGAGATCACAGGTAAAGCACGCACGTCTGACTGAGAACAATGAACAGGGAGTGGCTCAACACGTGCTTAAATACAGTAATCGGCGCGTACGAACCAGAAGGGAAATGGAATAGAGCACAAAGAGTTCACAGCGAAAGCACGCACGCACGTGCAAGCACGCACGACTGACCGAGAACAATGCAACACGTGCGGAAATCATTGGCGCGCACAAACCGAAAGGGAAACTGGCTTGTTCGTATACCGAGTGTATGGTCGTGAACCGAGGCAAAAGTTTGGCAAACTTTTTGGTCGTAAACCGAGTTGTACGTGTACCAAGATGTTCGTGAACCGAGGTTCCACTGTAGGTGTCTTCAGCAAAAAAAAACAAGTTGTGCATGCCACATCAACCAGCTCCAGTGGTTCCTCCCCAATGGGATACAAGGGGTCAAAGTTACTCCTTTACACATTCATTTGGAAAAATGGGGATTGTTAATATAGGCAGGTGGAGTTTTTTTAATGCTTGTTATGAGCTTGAGAATTCACCAGGCAGAAAGCCCATGAAAAATTCCAATATGCCCACTAGAGTGGGAATCATCAAAACGTGGTTAATAACAAGGGCACAAACATAGGATCTTTATAACAGGACAGATTTATTTTTATAAAAATGCTCTGAACAAAAACTAAGCTCTCTGCAGCACAAAAGAAAATAATGAATTGCCTGAAAGCACAAAGGGAATCCAAGTAAACAAATACCAATACAGAATCCAGAAAGTCAAAAACAGAGCATGAAGTTAAAACACAATAAATCACAAAAGTGCAGAAAAATACCAAGATACACTTACCAACTCCCTAGCACATTCAAATAAACTGCAAGGGACAATGAGTTGTCCCTGTATTTATAGTTCGAAGGGCTGTCTCTTGATGGTGATGGGTAGGTGGCCCCACCTCTTGTAGACCACCCACTAAACACACAGAACATAAAAAGGCAATACATAGGTACATAAAAACTAAACAATCAACAATATTTGAATCATAAATGAAAAAATAAACATAAAAAAGGTATTTGAACCCAAGCCAGAGAAGGAACCCTAAACAAAATATAGTAATACTAATTTGAGGTTGCTTATCAAGAATGTGATAATATTTTCAATATTTGATTCTTTAACAGGTGTCTTAGATCTCTAAGAGCCACTTCCAGAAGGTTAAAAATGACAAATGTCAAACAGAAGTGTGTTATCGTATCATTTTAGACTATTTCAGGGTCAGTGATTATTACAAATATGACATTATTTTTGATTTTTGGTCCTTTACTAGCGATCTACAGTAGTCCACTATGGGCCTCTGTCAGAGGGTGAAAAATGACAAACCTCTCTACAATGGACGGCGAGGTGGTTCTGAGGTTAGGGATCTGCGCTGGCAATCAAAAGGTTGCCAGTTCAAATCCCGGAAACACCAGAAATGACTCTACTTACTCTGTAGGGCCCTTGAGCGCAGTTGCTTCATCCTGGGTATGAAGTTGATTTGCATCCTCCAACTTGCAGGGAAAACCTAGGGGGTGGTGGCAGGATTGGCACTCCAGCCACCATAAAACACCTCATGCTGTTCTAGTGTGGTGCTGAGGTGTCACCGGCTGCACTTGGGTCCCAATCCGGGTAGTTCATCATGTGGTGGGTGTGGCAACATGTTATCAGTTCATGCTCCCAACCTCTCTCTTTCTCTATTACAATTGAGAATATTTAGAGTTTAAACATTCAAATGGAAGCACACATTTACAGTAAATATTTGAAATATCTGACACAACTGTTCTTGTTTATTACATAGAAGAAATAAATAAATGATTACATTTCTTATGAACACCGTGAACCTGACTGACACTCGCATTCACATGTGCACACACAATCTGCCAGGCACTCCAACCGTCCTCTGATCGAAACGCATTCGCATTCACTTACATCTGATCGAAGTCTGCAATTTATGGGGCATGATTATTTATTTAAAATCAGCACAACGCCACGGACCACTTATCACACTTTCCAGATTAGTACTTTGTCACAATTGATAGATGACTCAGACAGCCGAGAGATACAGTTCCTATAAAAAGTATTCACCTCCTTGAAAGTTTTCATATTTTGCTGTTGTACAACATTGAATCACAGTTGATTTAATTTGATTTTTTTACACTGATCAACCGAAAAAGACTCTTGAATGTGAAAGTGAAAACCAAGCTCTATAATGTAAGCTATAGTAATTACAAATATCACACATTAAATATTTGAATTATCTAAGTATTCAACCCCTTCATGTTAGTATATAGCAGAAGAAATTCCATCCTTGAGTTTGTGTGGTCACGTCCCCATTCCTGTTTGCAAATCACTCAAGCTCTGTCAGGTTGCATAGAAATCAAGAAAGAACAGTCTTTTCATAAGTCAAATCATACATTCTCAATTGGATTGAGATCTGAACTCTGACTTGACCACTTCAGAACATGTTTTTAGGCCTTCTCCTGTTTAACTTTGGCTTTAAGCTTGGGGATGATGTCTTGCTGGAAAACAAATCTTTACCCAAGGTGTGGGTTTCTTGCATACTGCAAGAGGTTTTCCTCCAGGATTTTTCTAAATTTATTTTACCCTCTACCCCCCCAAGCCTATCATGGCTTGCTGCAGAGAAGCATCCCCACAGCATGATGCTGCCACCACCATGTTTCCTGATGGGGAATATCTGTTTTTGATAATGTGCACTGTTTGGCTTTAAGTCTGATGACCCAAAAGCTTAATTTTTATCTAATCAGACTAGAAAAGCTGCGACTGCTGAAGTACCTGAGCAACAGTTGTTGTTGGCACAGTCACAGGTCACACTGACACATCATATAACTATATTTGCTCATTCTGTGGCAGTTTTAGCATTACCAGTCAACCTAAGGTCATGTGTATGTTGTGGAAATTAGAGTAAGCAGAGAAAACCCAAGCTAACACAGAGAAAAAACTGTAAACTTCACACAGGTAATGACCTGGAAAAGAATGTATCTTTAAGTAGTGGAGCTATAAGGCAGCATAGCACAATCGTGCTTCCCTCATTTTTTTAGCAATTTCATTGTAAAAGTCAGTGTTATTTGTGGCGAATTACTGTATAATGTCATTATAGCTTCAAAATATGACTGTGAAAGTGAAGCATAGCACTCTTAAACTCCAAACATTCTTAAATTTCACATTTAAAGAGTTAGGTGTCAGGCTGAGGAGCAGAATTGACAAGGTATTCTCTGAAGTTCTACCTTTGCCATGTGTCAGTCCGGGTAAGACTGGGGAAATTAGAAGGCTTCACACATGGCTCAAATCTTGGTGCAGGATAAAAGGGTTTAGGATTATGTGGCATTGGGACTCCTTTTGGAACAAATGGGACCTGTTCTAATGTGATGAATTACAGTTGAACAGGAAGGACATCAATGTGATAGGGAGGCATATGAGTAGGCTAGTGAAAAAAAAAGAGTCAAAATGGAGGTAAAGTGCATCAGGATTAGTAAAGAGAAATTAAAAATATAGACAGTGAAATAAACCTGCACTTTTCTGAGGTCTTCACATATGAGGAAATGGATAACCTCCCAGGGGCTACTAAGGAGGTACTGAGGGATCTGGTACTTGTACAGAGTGAAGTATGGCTCAGATTATATAGGCTGAAATCAAACAATCACCAGGACCAGATAATATTTGTTGCTTAAGGAAGTTAGTGAGTACATACATTATGTATACCCTTGGGGAAATTCTGAAGGACTGGAAAATGGCAAATATTAAACAATTATAAGAAAAAGGTTGATCGGGCAGATCCAAGTAACTATAGGCCAGTAAACTTAATGTGTATCACAGGTAAATTAATGGAAGAAATTATTAAGGATAAGATTGAGCAACACATGACAGAAACAGGTGTTTTACTGAATAGTCAGCATGGGTTCAGACAAGGGAGGCTGTGTTTTTTTAATATGTTGGAATTCCATGAGTAAGCAACAAAAACATATGCATATGATATTATTTATTCTGACATTCAGAAAGCATTTGACAAGGTTCCAAATGAGAGGGAAACTAAAAGCAATGGGTGTTCAGGGTGTAGTGTGTATATGGTTGCAGAACTGGCTAAAACAGAGGATGATGGTGTGAGGAACCTTATCAGAATCAGGGCAGTGGTAGAACAGCTACTATTTTTAATAAATATACTGTAAATGACTTGGATAGTAATATAAATAACAAGCTGTTTGAGTTTGCACGTGATACCAAGCTAGGAGGATTGTCAGATAATTTAGAAACCACTGAATCATTACAGAAGGACTTGGACAGCACACAGGCTTGGGTAAATTTGTTGCATATGAATTTTAATTTAAGTAAATTTAAAGTATTACATGTAAGAATTAAAAATATTTGATTTGAATACACACTGGTCTGACAATTGAAAGTACACCTTATGAGAAGGATTTAGCAGTTGTAGTGGACTCGTAAATTTTAACATTCAGACAGTGTCCAGAATCCATTTAGAAGGCTAACAGAATATTAGGTTATATATTATGATGTGTAGAGATCAAATCCAAGGAGGTTATGCTCAAACTTTATAACGAACTGGTCAGGCCTCATCTGGAGTACTGTGCACAGTTTTGATCATCAGGCTACACAAAAGACACAGAAATGCTAGACAAAGTCTAGAGATGAGAGATTTAGCTGATTCCAGGATTGCATGACATGAGTTTTGAGGAAAAATTAAAATAGCTGAGCCTTTTAAGTTTAAATGAAACAAGATAAGAGGTGACATGATTGAAGTGTCCAAAATGATGAAAGTATTTAATATAGTGGATCGAGCTCAACAAGAACAGAGGGGCACAGTTGGGAAAATAGGGTAAATTTTGCACAAACATTAGAAAAGTTTTTCTTTACACAGAGAACAATGGACATATAAAATGACTTACCAAGTAGTGTGATAGACATTAGGATATTAAGGACCTTCAATACTCGACTTGATGTTATTTTAGAAGAATTCAGAACACAGGACTGACATGCTTTGTTGTGCTGGATGGGCTGTTATTTTCTGAATCTATCTAATGTTTTAATGTTCTAAACCCAACCTATAATTCACAGTCGTGGAATGCCAGCATTGAGTGCAATATTAGAATATTAATGGACAGGGCACCAGTGCTTTTCTACATAAAATATTTAAACAAAATTTACTTTAGAACATTTTAATTTCAATTATTGTTTGACAGCTTTAGTACAAAAATAAGAGGTCACCTGACAAGGTTTTATCCAAAATGTTCTTTTCAAATCCACCGTATACCAACAAGTCCCAACAAGTCAAGTCAAGTTGGGGAGCATGCACTGGTACAGTGCATTGCCGCGCCCACTACACACTGAAACAACTCAGGATCCCGGTTGGCAACCCCCCATGCAGACATGCAGTTCAGTCCAACCCTCTGGAAATTACCCTCTATCTGCCACAGCCAGGTGTTACGTGGGCGACCCTTTGGCTTGGTCCAGCCACTCAGGTCCCCAACAATGAGGATCTTACGAGCTGGATCACCCTCGGGGAAACGTGCCACATGGCCATAGTGCCATAACTGTCACTCCCTCACAATGCAGGTAATGTGCCTCATTTGGGACTCCATGAGCAACCACTCATTCGACACAAAGTCAAACCAACATTACCCAAGGATTTTCCAGAGAGACACAGTACCAAAGGATTCCAGTCTTCGTCTCAGGTCACTGGATAGCGTCAATGTCTCGCAAGCATATAGCAAGAGAGGCAGCACCAGGACTCAAAAACTTAGACCTTTGTCCTTTTGCATAGATATCGGGAGCGCCACACACCCCTCCCTTTCCAGCGACTTAATGACCCCCCATGCTCTCCCAATCCATCTACTGACTTCATAGGAAGAGTCACCAGAGACATGAATGTCACTGCCAAGGTGTGTAAACCTCTCGACAAGGTTTACACTCTCTCCGCAGACAGACACACTGCTGATGGCTGTGCCCAAGAGGCCATTAAAGGCCTGGATCTTGGTTTTTATCCAGGACACTCAGAAGCCCAGACACTCAGACTCCACGCTCAGTCTCTCTAGCTCCCTGATCAGAGCCTCCATTGACTCCCCGAAGATCACAGCATCGTCAGCAAAGTCAAGATCCGTGAATCTTTCTTCACCAACAGATGCCCCACGACCTTACCCAACACCCAGTCCATACAAGCATTGAACAGAGTAGGAGCAAGAACACACCCCTGACGAACCCCAGAATCAACTGGGAAAAACACAGAGGTTCTGCCTTCAGTCTGCACAGCACTCACATTACCAGTGTATAGGCCGACCATGATATCCAGCAACCTCGAGGGGATCCTGCGAACCCTCAGGATGTCCCACAGGGCAGCTTGATCAAGTGAGTCGAACGCTTTACAAAAATCAACAAAGGCTACAAAGAAACTCTGCTGATATTCACATTTGCATTCCATGATAACCCTCAGTTCCAGGATGTGGTCAATGATAGACTTCTTAGGCGTAAAACCAGACTGTTCCGGTCACTGGTAGGTGAGCAAGTGATCACGGATCCTATTGAGGGTGACCCTAGCAAGGACCTTACCCGGCACCGAGAGCAGTGTTATCCCCCATAGTCGCTGCAATCCAGGCGATCACCCTTCCCTTTCTAGATAGGGATGACAAGTCCTGTTTTCCAGTCAGTTGGGATGATGCCAGTCACCTGAATGGAAGCAAAGATTGCTTGCAATGCCAGGAGGACAACCTTACCACCAGCCTGGAGAAGTTCACCCCGGATACCACATATCCCTGCAGCCTTTCCTCCCCTCAGCTGGTTCACCACCTGTGCAATCTCAGTGAGATTGGGTGGTTCACAGCTAATTGGAGGATCAGCCTCAAGAACTGTGGACCCAGAGATATCCAACTCCTAGCTGGAGGATCAGCTTTGAACAAATGCTTAAAGTAGCCAGCCCAGCGGGTCACAACTGCAGTGTCATCCGTGAGGACCGTTCCATCAGCTGCTCTAACTGTGACTCTCCGAGGAACAGCTTTGGATGTGCGTAATGCTTTGATTCCTCTGTAAGCAGGACGTGGGTCGTTAGACCACAGATGTTGTCAATGTCAATTTATTTATATAGCACATTTAAAACAACATAGGAATGCTGTGGCCAAAGTGCTTTACAATTAAGGAAGAAAAAAACATAAAATTAACATAAAAACAGAAATAAAATAAATGAACATAAATAAAATCTATACTAATAAAAGGCAAAGCCCTCAC
Organism: Polypterus bichir lapradei; assembly: GCA_026402145.1. Lineage (NCBI taxonomy): Eukaryota > Metazoa > Chordata > Cladistia > Polypteriformes > Polypteridae > Polypterus > Polypterus bichir. The sequence goes on along the minus strand of JANRMT010062808.1, from coordinate 34,908,000 downwards.
TGAATGACTGACTCACTCACTCACTCACTCATCACTAATTCTCCAACTTCCCGTGTAGGTAGAAGGCTGAAATTTGGCAGGCTTATTCCTTACAGCTCACTTAGAAAAGTTAAGCAGGTTTCATTTCGAAATTCTACACGTAACGGTCATAACGGTCGATAACGGTCGACAACGTCCGCCATGTTGAACTTTCTTATTTATGGCACCACCTTCACGAAATTTGGTAGGCGGCTTCCCTGCGCTAACCGAAACCGATGTATGTACTTATTTCGATGGTATGACGCCACTGTTGGCCGCCATATTGAACTTTCCAACGTCACTAATTTTCCAACTTCCCGTGTAGGTAGAAGGCTGACCCCATCTTCACGAAATTTGGTAGGTGGCTTCCCTGCGCTAACCAAAACCGATGTACGTACTTATTTCGGTGGTATGATGCCACTGTCGGCCGCCATATTGAATTTTCCAAACATCACTAATTCTCCAACTTCCCGTGTAGATAGAAGGCTGAAATTTGGCAGGGTCATTCCTTACAGCTTACTTACAAAAGTTAAGCAGGTTTCATTTCGAAATTCTACGCGTAACGGTCAACAATGTCCGCCATGTTGAACTTTCTTATTCATGGCCCCATCTTCACGAAATTTGGTAGGCGGCTTCCCTGCGCTAACTGAAACCAATGTACATACTTATTTCGGTGGTATGACGCCACTGTCAGCCGCCATATTGAACTTTACAACATCACTAATTCAACAACTTCCCGTGTAGGTAGAAGGCTGAAATTTGGCAGGCTCATTCCTTACAGCTTACTTACAAAAGTTAAGCAGGTTTCATTTCGAAATTCTACACGTAACGGTCATAACGGTCGACAACGTCCGCCATGTTGAACTTTCTTATTTATGGCCCCATCTTCACGAAATTTGGTAGGCGGATTCCCTGCGGTAACCGAAACCGACGTATGTACTTATTTCGATGGTATGACGCCACTGTCGGCCACTATATTGAACTTTCCAACGTCACTAATTTTCACAATGTCCGCCATGTTGAACTTTCTTATTCATGGCCCCATCTTTACGAAATTTGGTAGGCGGCTCCCCTGCGCTAACCGAAACCAATGTACATACTTATTTCGGTGGTATGACGCCACTGTCAGCCGCCATATTGAACTTTACAACGTCACTAATTCTCCAACTTCCCGTGTAGGTAGAAGGCTGAAATTTGGCAGGGTCATTCCTTACAGCTTACTTACAAAAGTTAAGCAGGTTTCATTTCGAAATTCTACACGTAACGGTCATAACGGTCGACAACGTCCGCCATGTTGAACTTTCTTATTTATGGCCCCATCTTCACGAAATTTGGTAGGTGGATTCCCTGTGCTAACCGAAACCGATGTACGTACTTATTTCGATGGTGTGACGCCACTGTCGGCCGCCATATTGAACTTTCCAACGTCACTAATTTTCCAACTTTCCGTGTAGGTAGAAGGCTGACATTTGCAGGCTCATTCCTTACAGATTACTTACAAAAGCTAAGCAGGTTTCATTTCGAAATTCTACGTGTAACGTTCATAATGGTTGACAATGTTCGCCATGTTCAACTTTCTTATTTATGGCCCCATCTTCACGAAATTTGGTAGGTGGCCTCCCTGCGCTAACCAAAACCGTTGTACGTACTTATTTCAGTGGTATGATGCCACTGTCGGCTGCCATATTGAAGTTTCCAACATCACTAATTCTCCAACTTCCCGTGTAGGTAGAAGGCTGAAATTTGGCAGGCTCATTCCTTTCAGCTTACTTACAAAAGTTAAGCAGGTTTCATTTCGAAATTCTACGCGTAATGGTCATAACGGTCAACAGCGTCCGCCATGTTGAACTTTCTTATTCATGGCCCCATCTTCACGAAATTTGGTAGGCGGCTTCCCTGCGCTAACCGAAACCAATGTATGTACTTATTTCGGTGGTGTGATGCCACTGTCAGCTGCCATATTGAACTTTCCAACGTCACTAATTCTCCAACTTCCCGTGTAGGTAGAAGGCTGAAATTTGGTACTTATTTCGGTGATATGATGCCACTGTCGGCCGTTTGTTACTTATGGGCCCATCTTCAAGAAATTTGGTATGCGGGTTCCCAGCGCTAACTGAATCCTACTTACGTACATATATACGTCCATAGCCTGCAGCTTGGTCACCGTGTGAGGCGGCGTTGGGTCCCCCATCCCAACGACTCCCACGTTGTTGGCTGCCTGCCTATATAAGGCCGTCTGTCGCTCCAGTCTCTACATTCCCTTCCTTGCTTCGCCACGGTATTCACATCTCCCTGCTGATAACTACAGCCTTTTTATTTAATCCACGGCTTCTCCACTGTTTTATTGTTCATTTATTACGATTATAGTTATTGTGTAGGTATTTTAGACTTACTTTACATTGTTCAGGTACCCATTTCCTTTATCATTCCAACCGTACCCCCATTAACATGTCTATCGAGGTGATCACCATCAATCAAAGAACTGTCACTTACCAAGTGGTTTCCATGCCCGGAGATGGCACCTGCCTTTTCCATTCTCTTTGTTACATATTGCATGGCCATATCAGGCTCACTCTTGATATCCAGAGGAACATTGTGTCTTATGTATTGAATGACTGGGACAGGTTCAAGGTGTGGACTGATGACGGTACAGGAGATAATTATACTACACAGGAGCACTAGAAGAGTGAAATGCTTAAGTGTACCGAAATGGCCAAATATTTTACACCTTTGGACAACCGCCAATGCCTCTTAAACATCTTAGATTCACAGGTGACGATTTCAGTAGTGGACACTTTGATGTTTAGAAATGTTTAAACTCTCAAAAGCTCAATTGTATACGACTCCTTTATGTGATGAGGTAAAGAGTTCCACAGGCGAGAAACAGCAGCTGCAAAAGCCCTGTCCCCCTTAGTTTTTCACTTGGTACAAGAGACAACAAGAGACAACTGACCTGAAGATCTAAGCACTCTAGATGGCTGGTGTAAAGCACACAATTCAGATAAATAGGCAGGAGCAAGCCCATGTAAAGGTTTAAAAACTAGCAATAAGATTTTAAAATCAATTCGAAAACTGTCATGCAGCCAGTGTAAAGAAGCTAATATTGGAGAAACAGAATCATACTTTCTTGCCCCAACCAGAAAGCGAGCGACAGCATTCTGGACCAACTGTAACCTGCTAATCCCAGATTACAATAAGTTACAGTAATCAAGGCGAGAAAAGATAAAAGCATGAGTATCTTTCTCAAGATCCCTAGAAGATAAAAAAGGCTTGGTCTTACCTAAAAGACGAAGCTGGAAAAAGCAACTCTTGACTACAGAATTAATCTGTTTCTCGAAAGACAGGTTACTGTCAAAAATAACACCAAGATTGCGGACTTAAGGTTTGAAAAAGACAGAGAAAGAACCGAGAAGTCCAAGACCAATTTGAGCTTTAGTTGATGGACCCACTATAAGCACCTCCGTTTTATTTTGATTTAGATCAAGAAAATTATTAGCCATCCAGGATCTTAGTTCAAAAAGACAGTTGTGCAATTGATTCATTGCAGATTTGCAGACAGGAATATAAACCTGTGTATCATCAGCATAGTAGTGAAAAGAAATGTTAAATTTCCTAAAAATAGCTCCAATAGGGTGAAGGTATATAGAGAATAAAATAGGACCCAAAATGGATCCCTGAGGAACACCACATTTAATAGGAACAGTAGACAAAAAAGAGGAATTTAAAGTCACTGAAAAGTGTCTACCAGTTAGATATGACCTGAATCAGTTAAGAGCAGCCCCTTTAAGCCCAACAAGATGTTCAAGCTGCAACAGCAAGATCTCATGATCAATAGCGTCAAAGGCAGCGGACAGGTCAAGGAGGACAAGGACTACAGCGCCACCCGAGTTAGTAATAACAGAGTGTCACTTGCTCGCAGATTCCTCTAACAAATGCCTCTTTTATCTGCTCTCAGAGCCCCTGGAGCCGTCCTTTTCAGTTCCCGGTACAGACGAGAGTTGCCATTGAGTCATGAGCTGCGACTCCTCTCGATGATATCCAGGGTGCCCTGCAAAATGAAACACCTCCTTCTGGGAACACCGGTAACAACAACACAGCCCTGAGCAACCTTCAGGGTTTTGTCTATATGTACTGTCAAATAAAATCCTATAAGCATAAAAAGGGATAAAACTTGCCTTAGATATAAAATGAAATAAAAGCATATGGAGCCAAAGTCAAGAAATTCAATGAAAGTGTCCATAACAATATCAACACATGATGAAACTGAAATAGAGGAGATTTATCAGGAAGCTAAAAACTCAATGAGATGAAAAATAAAATAAACAATCTTTGGTATTTATGGTCCATGCAGAATAAATTGCAGAGAAGTAAGGCTGCTTCACTGACAACTGGTAACAACAAACTCATTTTTCAGCTGCAAGTTTTCATACTTTGAATCATAAAAATTCATTGAGTTCACTTTCTTACACTTATAGAAATGTTTCATTTATTTTCAGGGTCATTATATTCACATCTCATGCTCCAAAGATCAAGGAAGACAACAGAAACTCAAAGACTTTTATTTTATTTTTAAACCTCAGCCTTTGTCTCACTGTGCAATGCATATTTACATTCTTTATGCATGTCATAAAATATTGTGTCATTTACTTCTGCAAGTTACATAATATTCTTAACTCAGTTGGGTGGCTCTCTTTTAGCAGTAAATATAGTAATAGCCTCCATATGAAAAAGGAGACAGTAAGAAGGAAATTTATTTTTTAAAAGAGAAATATACCTGCTTAATTAAACTTTATAAAAAAGTAATGGAAGACAGAATACCAGCAAAGGCCCCGAGAACCAAAATAAAGTATCACTTGTTAAAATGCAAAATGAAAAATGATGGCAATAACACTTGCCTTATTCCAGATTCTGCTAAGATAGGTGATCAGTGTTTGTGACCTTCAAGGTGGAAAAGCAAAATTAGAAATCTCGATAAATGGATTACATATATGTTGGAATTTACTGAGCAAATAAATAGAGGAAATATATTCTTCTAAATAGGAATTGACAAAAACTGTCAATGCATAATGTCTCGATGCATGCTCAATAATCCAGGTAAGGAAATTCTAGAAAGTTGATTCAGTTCATCTGGACATAGTTCTTTTCTAGGGAGATATGTTACATTACTCATCCAAGTGACTTCCTCAGTCTCAATTGACTGCTGGTTTCTCCAACCTTATAAACAGTACCTTTGCATAATAACCAAAACTAGCACCATTGACTAACAATGGGCCGTGTGATCAATGATACGCAAATTGTCCATTAATTAATGGCCATGAGTACCATTCACAGAGAATTGGGGAGTGGCTGTAATCACAGAATTGTAAGATGGTGAAAGGTCCCCTCCTCGGTTCTGAGATGGTCGTTCCTTTTTCATGTAAATGGCCTCCTTGATTCCCCGCTCAAACCAGTGTTCCTCCCTGTCCAGGATGTGCACATCTTCATCACTGAAAGAGTGACCACTGTCCTGTCGGTGTACATAGTCTGCGGAGTCCTGGCCTGACGAGGTAGCTCTTCTGTGTTGTGCCATCCGCTTCGCCAGTGGTTGTTTGGTTTCCCCGATGTATACTTCACGGCAATCCTCTTGGCACTTAACTGCATAAGCTATATTACCCTGTCTGCACTAGGGCACCCGGTCCTTGGGGTGGACCAAGTTTTGCCATAGCGTGTTTTGGGGTTTGAAAGCCACAGAGACCTGGGTCCTCATGCATAAACGGTGTGTACGTACAGAAATATTGCGTAAGAACTTTTCCACGTTCAAATCGCGATGTATAAAACCTACACTTGGCATAAAGCCACGCACTTTTCCACGGTACCTCATACCATGTTGTACACAAGTTCTCCGCTCGGTTTTGCAGACTGGCGGCACCCAGCGTCAAAGCAGTGCTACTGTTACTGTGTGGTTTATCTTTATTTCTTAGAGCCACATTCCTGCCGCAGCTTTATAAATACACTGAAACTAACCGCATATTGTTTATTAGTGTAATGTATCTGATTGTAATTAACTTGTAACTATATAATGGTCCGGGGAATAGCCATAGTATTCCAAATATCATAACTGCTTTAACGTTGTTACTCTCACTGCACCTTTTTTTTCTTCTTTCAACTGCTTCCATTAAAGGTTGCCACAGCGGATCATCTTTTCCCATATTACTCTCACTGCACCACTCAGAGTATTTATATCACTGTATCTGAGTGGGGAATCACAGCAGCAGGTGATCGGAAACAGAAATATCGGTATACAGCATCAAGCCCACCCTGCCTCAGCCACGGCAAAACGTTTCAAAGCCTTTCGTGTACGGTACGTTCAGAAACAGTCAATCAGTCCATCAAGTACTCCTTGTAGAACTGTTTGTAATTATAAGTACAATTACCCCACTGTAAACTTGCACTACAGTTATAATATTGCACAACCTGCACCGCTTTTTAAAGCGCGTATTTACATATGATGACGATATCATTTTTAAGATGAAATGCAGCAAAATATTTTGATTATATTATATAGATAAAACTTTAACTTCATTTAAATAATCTGTATTGTTAATATTTAAACATGTGAGGACACGGTTCTGCAGCGCTAGCTAGTTCACGGATTGATCCTTCCTTGTGCTGTATTCTTTTTGGGGCTGACGCAACACTGGAAGGATAGATGGATAGAATAATTAAACTTGTACTACAACGATATTTCAATATTCCTTAAAAGTTTTCAACAATCGTCGTTGTAAACTTAGAGATGGATTAACGTCTATTACAGAGCTGATTGTGCGGCGATTGGGTATGTGGAGAAAGAAAAGTAATGACAGGAATTGGAAATTAGTACGTTTGAAAGAGACAGTACTGCTACAATAATTTCATCAAAGGTCGTGCACAATCACACAACGTATTCCCCTGTTTAATAACATGCTTTAACTCCTATCATCATGAAAAAGATATCATGTATACATTTCAGTATTTTAATTATTCAAAGAGCTATAATATCATGAATGTAATGGATTCTGTGTCCTGTTGGAAAAAGAGAAAGCAGAAGCGCATAGTGATTCACACACATAGAGCAAAAGATCAAATACAAAACAAAGCATTTAACGTGCTACTTTAATTGTGATGAGATTTGAGAAACTGGTTAATTAAATGAGTTTAAGATGAAGTGTATGATGTTCCACTTTAATGACAAAATAAACTGCGTAATTAAAGTGGAAATTTCGAGATTTAAATTTCGAGATTGAAGATTGACATTTCGTGCTTTTTTCCTACTGTGTGCCTTTTTTTTTCTCTGTACCCTAATAAGCTTTCATATTACACTCAGATGGTGGGCTACAACTTGCCTTTTCACGGCGACTTTGATATGTGACAACTTCTTTTTTATTTTGGGCACTGTGCGACTATGTCAGGCGATCAGCTTCCTTTTTTTGTTTATACCACTGTTTAAACCAATGAATAGTATGTTTTTCCTTGCCTCCACTTGGTATTCGCTGAAATTCTTCCATTTTTCCTCTTGCTTTTTCCATTGTCTTTTCTCAGAAGGCTGAGCTTAAGGGCAATTTATATTGATTTGCATATTCATAGAGGTGTAATTCTGGGAGGAGTTGGGGGCGGGACAGAAGGTGCGTGCACGAGTGTTACTTTTCACGCTGACCGGGATTTATGGAGCAGAAGAACATGGAAGTTGGAGTACACACAGATTCCTGCATCTAGATTTTTCTGTGCATAAGCACATTTCGGCTTTTGTGCTTACGTCATGTTATAGTGCGAATTCTACACACAACGTTATGCATGAGGCCCCTGGTGTTTTGAAAAAATGCATCTCAGCTGTCCCAATACTCCTGACACATAAGGGATCACCAAAGGTTTTCGCTTAGGCGGCGAATGTCCTTCCACTCTCCTGGATTGCTTAGAGCATTCTTTAGGTGTCTTCCATGCTTTGACAAAACTCCAGCTGGGATAACCACAGTTTCTCAGGGCCTTTTTGATATGATGTTCTTCTGCTTCCCTGGCCGCTGTGTCTGTGGGTATGGTGTGTTGTAGAGTCCTGATGACATCTATTTTGTGCTGTAGTGGATGGTAAGAGTCAAACCTTAAATACTGATCTGTATGTGTTGGTTTATGGTACACATCAACTTTGAACTTTCCCCAACTCTCTGTGAATGGTACTCATGGCCATTGATCAATGGACAATTTGCATATCATTGATCACACAGCCCATTGTTAGTCAATGGTGCTAGTTTCGGTCATTATGCAAAAGTACTGTTTGTAAGGTTGGAGAAACCTGCAGTCAACTAAGACTGAGGAAGTCACTTGGATGAGTGATGTAACGTATCTACCTGGAAAACAACTATGTCCAGATGAACTGAATCAACTTTCTAGAATGTCAATGCATAAACAAACTTCAAGTAACTGAAAACTGATTGTTTATAAGAGACTATGAAAAAGTTATACATTAGGAGGATGGACTATTGCATTAATAATTTACACGATAGAAGTGGTACTCCAAAATGGACATACTTGACGTAGGAAATGAAAAAAGATTGCCATTTCTGAAAAACAATTGAAAGAAAAATAATACAAGTTGATCTTGAAGTGACAGTCTCTGATCTAAAGATGGTTAAGACAGAAGACTGAACTAGATAATATGTTAAAGTAAAGTGGCTAAATATGTACATGAAAAAGACTTCACCTAATCAGTGCAGTGCAGTACAACAGTGACAAAAATGGAAATTCAATGAATGTGTAGATCACACTACAATCAATTTTAAGCTGAATTGACATTTAGAGATGCCCTTTAAATGCATTTTAAGATATTCCCAGTTTTAAAATATCCTACAGTGGATTCAGAAAGTATTCAGATCCATTTACTTTCTACACACTGCATTCCCTTGTAAATTTAAATTTAAATGGATAACTTTGCCATTTTTGTAAAAGCATGTTTCAGAAAGAATTGCGTATCTTTCATATTTTCATATGAAAATTATATTTTCGGATATCGCGAATACATTTCAAAATATTTATCCCAGACATTCCGATTACTCTCAGATATATGGCATGCATATAAAGATGTCTCAAATGCATTTCAAGATTTCCTAAAATAAGTGTCTATGGCTTTTTGAGATATCTCGGACACATTTTGAGATTTCATCAGAAATGCAATTTAAGATTTCTTAGAATGATTGAATATAAACTTATCTATGTTTTCATTATAACTTCTTGGTCATTTCAAAATACCTTTAAATAAATAAGAAATATCTTGAATTGTACATAAGTTATTTAAAGTTACCTTAAAATCAATCTGAGATATCACAAATCGAGCAGGAAGCTATTAAAAGATAACTAGAAATCCATTTAAGAAATATAAAAAAATATAATTTTTTTTCCAAGATATCTTTAAATATATCAAGATATCACAAAGCTTTTCTAATATCTTAACACTGAGCCATATTTGTGATATCTGAAAAACATTTTTAGACATCTCATATGTATTTTCTTATATTTTAAAATATGTTTCCGTTCTAGTTAAGATATAATATTCAAAGATATTTGTCTTTTGGGATACATTTAAAAATTTGAGATATTTCAAATGTATTTACAGATATATTTCAATAGATAGGAGGTTTGACAGAAAGAGTAGGAAATTTAATGGGAAGTGATTTTGGGATATCACAAAGTTATTTTCAGATATCTTAAAATGCATACAGGGCCAACTTGAGATATCTGAAAGTGTGCAGTTCTAGAGATACATTGGAACCTCGGTATACGTCCTTAATTCGTTCCAGACCCTTTGACTTATACCAAACAGGACGTATACCAAACAAATTTTTCCCATAAGAAATAATGGGAAAATGATTAATCCGTTCCCATGAAAAAAAAAATCCTATTGCTATTGGCATATTATACATTGATGGGGTTGTATAAAATAATTTAAACACTGCTTAATATTAAAATACATAAATACAAAAGCAATTAGATGAAATAAATTAAAATTTTACCTCACTTTACTTTTTAATAACATCTTTGTTTTTCACAATCATAGATACCGTCGTTGTCGGCAAACGGTATGCAACAGCCATGTCCCGGATACGCATGCCACCTTCATACTTTTCAACAATCAATTCAAATTTACATGAAAAAAACACAAAATCATGTTGTGACGATGCGGGTTTGCTGTATGATCCCATCTGCTGCCGGGGAGCCCTTGAACCCTACACTGTCGGTAATGTGCCTCACTGCTAACCTCATCGGTAACAACAAATCAAGGGGATGGTGAAAAAGTGCAAAGTGCTTTTATTAAAACAATTAACAAAACAAGGTGTTCAAATTAAAGTGTAGTCTCCAAAGTTCCAATAAATAATCCATAAAATCAGAAGTGAAACGTGGAGGTTAAAAACAATAGAAAAAAGTCTTCTTAAAAACAACGAAGTTAAAATAAAGCAGGAAGCATTCTTTTAAAAAAAACAAAAAACAAGAAGAAGCCCGGTGCCTTTTTACCTGGCGGCCCCCCTGCTTCCCAACAGGGGAGTCGCCCTACTTGCAGCTGACGTTAACTCTGCCTATTTCAGCTACTTCACTCGCTTGCTCTCGCGCTCTCTCTCTCTCTCTCTCACTCACTCACTCAACCTCCCGTCCGTTCTTTCTTTTTCCTTCCCTTCTAGCCGACTCGCGCTTCTGTTTATCAAGATAAGTAGCCCCAGGAACAATCATGAATGCAGACAGTCCCTCACAAGTGCACTTTGCCGAGAAACGCCCACATCGCTAATCGCCCTGACAACCTTCAGCCACATAACCACCACGCCCCCTCACCAAGCTGCGAGCGCGGTGATTATTTATTTTAAAGCTGGACTTTGACAGGAGCTGTGGACCTGCTATACCACACATGTGAAAGTTCACGGAGAGTTATAGCACGGGTTGTTCACTGAATGCTAGCAACTGGCGCACTAATGCACCAAAGCGCCAAAGCAGTCGTGGCTTTGTCTCAAGAGAGGTAAACAAGGTTAGCACGCGAGTTGTATTCCAAACAAAGGTCGTATACCAAGCAAAATTTTTTGTGTCCAAACAGGACGTATACCAAGTTGGACTTATTCCAAAGCAGACGTATACCGAGGTACCACTGTATTCTGAAATTAACAGGAGACTACTATGAGAAACATGAAGATGTATTTTTGCCATCTTGAAAAGCATTTCAGGTATTTCTAAACATGTTACAGATATCCTAAAGCTTAAAGGAACTACTATTGAGTTACTCAAAAATATCTGAAAAGGGGAACTGCATTTTAAGATACATGCAGTTCATTTAAAGGCAGCACAAAATGGTAATTTGGTTAACCGTAATAATCAGTCTCATTCTATGTGCATCAAAGTAATGTAGATGAGACTCATTAATAAGTTAGCAAGGAAGACAAGTTGTTTTATTTATTCAGTTTAGTTTACTTTTGTATAACAATCTTTAACAAATGCAGGCTCAGAGCAGTGTATTCATAAAAACATAACTTGGATTTAGAAAAAGCTATTGGGAGAATATGAAAAATCCACAAAGACAGCAACCAAGCATGGCATTCAAACCCAAGAGACAGCAGTACTACCCACTCTACCATTCTAATTACTAGGCGCAATAAAGAATTTGTTTAACACAAACAGCTATCATCTGCAATTAGAAATTGTAGACAGACACAAAAGCAAGCAGAATTAATAGCAGCAGCAAGCTGAGACCTCTCATCTTAGAATAATAAGTCACAGAGTTTATGCCTGCAGGAAAAGAAGCCTGCTTCTTTCACTGGTAATAAATGGACAAGAACAACAGGCATTCCTGTTCCTCTGATCTTCACTAAAATAAACAACTGTAGTCTCACTGGTAAATTCTGACCACTTCATTTACCTTTTATAGTTTTCTAGTGTAATAGCCAAACCAAACCTTGACATATCCAAGGCTAAGAGATATATTAAAAATAAATAATTAACTTATTGTTCTATTATTCATGTAATGTTCACATATTTACTTGATCTTGCAATATAAGACCAATAAGAGACTGAAAACAGAGGTGCTTGAAAAATTTAGATGTGATGTAAAAGAAGAATACTTGCTTTCATAAATGTTATTCTTGATTTACTCATAAATGATAAAGATTGATATGAAAGGAGAAAGAACTGGAAGCAACCTACTGAAAACATTTATGATTGTGCCATCATAGTTGGTTCTAAAATACAAGAAAACTGAAGATAAAGGCAAATTAGTAATGTAAAATTAAGATGAATAAGACAAATGTCATAAAAGTTTGTGGACTTAATAATTAGGAATAATAAGGTAATAATCAAAACACCACAGCAGACGATGGAGAGTCAAGCATTTTTTTTTAATTCACTCATTCCACAAAAAGGTGTAGCTGCAAGATTAATGCTGAATCTCAAAGGCCACTAATGTGGTAAATAAGACAACAGAAGTATTAGTTAAATTTATTAACAAGAATCCCAAGTAGAAGAACAATATCTCTGAGTTGCAAAACATATAGATGTTAAAGATGAAATAAAAAAGAAGGTTAAAAGCAACTGAACTATTAACAAAAATATCATTAAAGGAATGAAGGGGCCAAAAACAAGATAAGGAAATATACATTGCAAATAGTAGGTTAATACTGAAAGCTGTAGAGCAAAAGGACTTTGATTTTCACAACTTTTAGATGAAGAATGTCTGGAGAAAGGAAACAATCAAAAGCAGGGAAGAAAAAGAAACCTAAGAGAACCTTAAAAGAAAGTGACTTGAATACTTGCATGACATTATGAGCTGTACACAGTGTCGTGTAAATGACATGGAAGACACACTGTAACCACCACCCAACGATAAGTGACTTGATTTTTGCTTTTTAAACACTAATGTAAAAGTTCAGATTTTTTTTTTTTTGCCAATTAAACCTAAAGCTTCAAACTGAACAAAGTGACTACTTAGCTCTTAACAAACTGTGATAGTACTAAACAGCCTTATGACATTTTTCCTGGTGTTCAATCTTCATGTGTCAATTCTGTCTTCATTTTTGAAAAGTAAGGCATTTTTCCTATGTTAATAGCCATTGTAGTTAACTAAATTTCCTATAAATGTGTTTCCTAATTAAGCGTAATGAGTTGGCAAGATTATGTAATGAATCCAGTGATCAACTTCTTTGGAGAGTGGCCATAAGGCTCAGATCCAAAAGTTCAGCATACTCAGATTTTATGTATCTTGATGCATAAAATTATTTAGCCTGTCATACAGCATTACAATCTGCTGCATCACATAGAAAAAAAAATAATTCTTGTTTTCCTGTTGAGACATCTACAAGTTTCCAAGTTGAAGTGACCTTAAGCAAAATTTTAAACAGTTAACTAATTTGTAATTGAAGTCACAAAGTGCATTTTTCTGTTTCAAGGATAAGAGATATTCATTAGGTGCTTAGGCTAGAATGGATTTAACTGTTGTACTTGTTGATTGACATATTTACATTAATTGTAACCTTATAAAAAAGGTTTTTGAGAAATGAAGTACCCTTTATTGCAGATTAGTAACATAGTACATTCTCGGGGGGCGGGGGGAAGGAGTAGGCTGCCTCTTAAGCTCTACCTGTGGCCATTTTGGCAGGTCAGATTACTCTCTACAGATATCTTAAAATGAATGTTAGAATATGTTGAAATGCATTTAAAAATGCCTGAAAACAAATTACTGATAAGGTAGCAGGAAATTGGAATATTATTACCTAAGACATCCCAAATGTATTTTGAGATATTTTAAAATAAATATGCCTTTCAAAAATATGCCAAGTTATCTCAAAATGAACTTCAGGTATCTAAATATATATTTTGATATAGAAAAATATCCAGGAATTATTTCAAGATACTTTATAACAGAGACATTTTAAAGCATTATATTGATTCCTACTTGAAATACCTGAAATATATGCATAAATATATGAAATTTCAGTCAGTCATTTTCCAACCTGCCATATCCTAACACAGGGTCATGGGGGTCTGCCGGAACTAATCCCAGCCAACACAGGGCGTAAGGCAGGAACAAACCCCAGGCAGGGCGCCAGCCCACCGCAGGGCACACACACCAAGCACACACTAGGGACAATTTAGGATTGCCAATGCACCTAACCTGCATGTCTGTGGACTGTGTGAGGATACTGGAGCACCCGGAGGAAACCCACGCAGACATGGGGGGAACATTCATACTCCATGCTGGGAGGACCTGGGAAGCAAACCCAGGTCTCCTAACTGCAAGATGTATTTTGAGATATTCCATATTGCCTCGAAAGTTCTTAGAATTGTATTTTAAGATTTTTTAAAAGATGCAAGTTATTTGGTGATTTCATGTTAATACAGAGAAATTTGTCTTGTATAAATTTCAAGATGTCCTAGAGTGACATCCTGCTTATTGGAATATATCTTAAATTAAGTTGGACATGTTTTTAAAAAGACAGAGAATTATTTAAAAGAAAACAGGAAATTTGACAGTAACTAGTTTTGAGGTATATTAAAATATATTATAGACATTGTTTTATGTATAGAATGTTAAAATACAACATTTCAAAATGCACTGTAAATATCTTAAAACACACTGAGTGTCTGACTTCCTTTAAATAAAATAAAATATATTTGATATATTCTTGAATATATTTATGATATGACAGACTGTAATACAGAAAATTTCACAAAATTAATTTCTGAAGCCCAAAAAACTGAATTGCACCTTAAGGTTACTCAAATTTACTTTGAGTTATCTTTTGTTGTTGACTTGCCGTAAAACTTATGGCTGTTTTTCTCAAAAAAGAAATATGTCAGGAGGTATCTAGTATTTTACTCAACTGTTGCCATCACACTGTCATATCATTTTGAAACAATAAAATGCGTAAATTAAAAACACTCATGAACAGTGTTGCCAGGTTCACAATTTTCTTGTCCAATTGGGCTATTTTTGATCGTTGTCCAAGGGAAAAAATGGGCTTTTGTGGATTGTGGCTTTTTGGGCGACTTTTTAAAACAATGCAGTTATTTGGGCTATTTTTTAACCATCTTCCACCACATTTTTATGATTTTTTTCATCCATCACCCACTCCACCTACACACACTATTTTCACTTGAATATGTTCATTACCATTGTAAAATCTTCGTGGGTGATACTCCATGGGGACCCATACCTCTCTCATTCCCCCTTTGTGTGATGGTATAAACCCATTCTATCACTCTGAAATATCTCTGAGGGGAACTCCCCCTGCCAGTGGGATTTGATGGTATGTACCTAACCCTCTCACTCTGAAATTGCCCCCCATTTTCATGTCTACTGTCTACCTCAGGTACTGAGACTTTTTTTGGCAAATTCACTCTTTTTAAGCTGTCTTTGGACTATAGTTTTTAAGACCTGGTAACCCTGCTTATGAAAGTCTTTTGCAAATTGGACTATAGTACTGCCAAATGAGAACAGAGCCAACCTCTATTATACTGTTCTTGCAAAACATCTGCAGCAAGATTGCATTATAGAGAACAACTAATTTAGTAAGCATTGTCAGTTGGACTTGGAGCATATAAATGAATTTCCACCTGCAGCAGAGTGACAATTTCCTTAATTTCCCGTACTGTATATGTCTAAGATGAAGAAATTACATTTTACTAAATTTACATCAAGACATTTTTTTTTCCTTTTCAGTTAATGAAAACACTGTTGTTAATTTCTGTCTATAAATAAATGCTATGTTATACCACAGAGAGAACTTAAGGTGACTGTGTCAGCCCAGTACTCAGGCTAGCATTATGAGCATTGCTTTAGGACAATTTCCTTCAGCTGATTTAAAGCGTATTAGTTAAAGATTGCTTACGGAAGCCTCTCCCAAATCAAAAACATATTTTTGTATTATAACAACAAGAATATGAAACAAAATAATGCTGTCACAGATAGCAATCAAGTGACCACTGCTAGCACTGCACAAAAATAGGAGATGTGCAATGGGTCTTAGTATTCTGTATCTGCAGCAGAAAGCTGAGATAGAGTTTGCATTCTGTTAAATTCCCTAAAGAACTGGAATGACTACTTTTGTTTAGAAATATAAACTGTCCAAGTAAAAAAACAGCACATTTAGCCCCGCCCACTTTGGACAATGATTACAGTTGCTTAATTCTGTTTATAAATATGAAATGGTAGAACAGATGGAAAGAGAATTTCAAGAAAAGATTAAAAATTAGAAGAATAAAACATGCTGTAAAAACAAGAAATTTGCAAGCAAGTTTGTTTTGTGGCCATGTATTATTTCTTACTGTGTAACATTGGTCAATTTATAGTATCATATTAGTCTAACACATTGTTATGATGTCAAATGATAATCTGGAAAAAAACCAATGTATACCCAGTAAGATCCTGCGAACTCTGCACAAACAGTAACCAGGAGCTGGATCCAAACTTGAGAGTCAGATTCATAAGACTATAGCACAACCACTTCTCTGTAATTTTATTAAAAATAAAATAAAATTACAAAAACTTTTTTCTATTGTATATTTTATTTTAAATGAATCAAATCTGTTTCAATAACAATGCAATGCTTTTGTGCACGTAATATTTCTTATTTGAAAACATTTTTCTAAAACAAATAAATTTTAGAATAGATGTAATTAAATTAAGTTATATTTATGCATATGTTATGTATCTATGTGTTCATACCTTTGAGAACATAATAATGTTATTGAGAACACATTTCATCTTTATTTTCAGTAGTTATAGCTTATAACTTGTAGGCTTGACGAGAGGTTGATTTTTATTTTTGGTTAACAAACTTTGCACAACTTCTGACATTTTTTCTTTTGATCCCTGTTCATAAATGTCTGCTTCAGTAGTTTTTTGTGGCAAAGTAGCCATCTCTTGATCCTTTAGTTTAATTCTCCTAACTCTGCCTCTGTTTCAGCAGTGGCAGAATGTACAGAATCTTCTAAAGTTTTTTTGTGCTTATTATTTTTTTAACTTGGTCTGTGACAGTATGTCCTTGACTTGTAAGATTTTGTTGATGTATTTCAAACTAGCCGACGCCCGCTGTAGCATATGGCGGTGTAATAATAGGAACGGAAAATGGTGAGAAAGGAATTCAGAAATCAAGAAGAAATAAATACTTCTTGAAAGACACAGTGTGCATATGGAATTTCCAGCCAAGCAGGATTACATGTGAAAGTGATAAATAAATCAGGCTTTCCGAATTTACGTACTATGGTCATGGCATCCTAATAGTTTTGTTGCATGTATCTTGGACTTCCTGGAAATAATGGACGGTAATATGATCATTTTGCCTACAAAAACGTTGTTATTTTCAGTGTTTGCTTGCAGTGTGTCTGAAAGTCCTTTGTATTGTTCCACGCACAGATCTTGTTGATGTAATCTGAGATAGTTGAAACGTGTGCCCTCTGTTTTAACATATTGTACACATCTACATCGTACTGTTGGAATAGTTTGCCGCTGGAGTGCAAAATACTAAATGTATTCCTCGTTGCTAATATGTACGCGTAAAGTTGGCATTGAGTATGCCTTATTCGCTTGGCGGCTCTTTTATCAGGAATATGTTGTAAATCTTTGTGCCAGCCAATGTCTCTGTAAGAGAATAAAAGTGGGTAAACCATAGGATCACAATTCATATTGAGCGTGGAAATCTGTTTACAGGAGTTGCCTCCTTTCAGCAGGCGTTTCGCCATCTTCTCCGACGAAAATCGCTGCAACATCGGTGTGACATGTCGGGGCATTGTATTGTCGTAAATCCTGCCTAGGGGTTTCCCTGAAAACCATTCATACAGATGCTGTTGGATTGGACTGAGCGATTTCATGCATGTGTTTGTATGATTTAGCAAAGGGGTTGATGGTTCTGAGCATGGAATCTAGCTGGAGAAGTACATTTTCACTGCATGCAGAATTTGCTTTATTTTGTAAGCGTACTTTAGTAGCTTGCTCTGTGTCAAAAAGATACAACTGTCCATATCCTGGAGAAGTAGAAGTGTTAGTGTATAGTGGAGAGATTTGGTGATAAATTTGCCCGTGTATTTTAAAACAGTATGGTCTGTGGCCAGGAGGTTGAGTTATCTGTGCACCCATGGAAGCAAACGCTAGAGAAGGGTTGTATTCTTGAATGTGTTCACAATAATTTTTAGCTTCTAATGTTTGCTGTGTAAGAAGCTGTTGTAAAGACACAGGTGGCTCCCGCAAAGGTGGTAAAGCTACTTTACCATCGTGGCAGCACCTCGAGTACTTGTTGGATGTATTACGCTCAGCAGGCCAGTATAGTGCATGACATGGAAGAAAACGAATAGGAATCAAGAAATGCCATGTCGGCTGCGTGTGGGCGGGACCGGTTTTGAAGTGGAAGCAAGACGAACCAGAAGAGAAATATATATAAGAGATAGCTAATGTATAATAAATACCTGAATTGTGACATTTGATTTTTGTTTGTTTAACTCTGGTCTTAAAAACTTTTGACTTCCTGCTTTTTGACTGTTGTGTGTCATTCTGAAATACATTTACCTTTTAAACCAAATGCATACCATTTACCCATTTGCTTTCTGCACCCTTACACTGGGCATAATTCATAATATTATAGTATATTACAGTATTATATATTAGAGTGCCCTGCAGTGGGCTGGTGCCCTGCCTGGGGTTTGTTTCCTGCCTTGCACCCTGTGTTGGCTGGGATTGGCTCCAGCAGACCCCCGTGACCCTGTAGTTAGGATATAGCGGGTTGGATAATGGATGGATGGATGGATGGATAAATTAGAGTGTATCTGGGTTTTTATTTTTCTCAGTCATTCTACATTTTGTGATTCAGTTTTTTGTTTATACAGTAACATCATGATATAGGGTAAGAGTAATTGAATGAATACTGATTGTCAGCTTTATTTTAAATTATATCTTTAAAGTATCGCCTATGAGATACGATGTGCTGAAGAAACAGATATGCTAAAGAAACACTTTTTATATATGTGTGTTTTTAGTGACAACTGTACATTATTTAGCATTTATGCAGTAATGTCTACAGGTATATATTTTACAGTAATTCGTAGCAAACTATAGAACATCTAAATAGTAACTTACTTGATCTCTAGCATTGTGAAATTCTCAAACCTAATCTTGGAGGCTAATAATATACACCTCATGAATAACAAACACTTGTGAAACATAGTCAGATAAATCAGCTTCTCTCTTTGCTAAAGTAATTAAAACGGTTAATCTTCACGTGGTAAAACAAGATCACATATAGTCTTGAATTACAGTTCTAAACAGGAAATTTAAAAAGTCCAAAATAAAAAAGGGCCTCAGATGGCAATCCTTGGGAGTAATTCAAACTGGTAAAATAAATTCAAAAAATGATCTATAAATGATCTATAATCACATTGTTAGTACCAAGCATCTCTTGGCATTTACAAAGTTAACCTGTCTTTTGTGCAGTGGATATAAACAAAAAAATGGAATTGTGTCTCACTATTAATGACTACACCCAGTAGCTTAATAGTGCCAGACACTCCAAGCTGCACACCTTTAGGAAATTAAGGTGGGTAGGAGGGGACCAAGGTTCTAGGCCTACTTATAATGATAGATTGAGAGTTTGTAGGATTTAATTTTACCACGGCATACATACCCATCTGACATTTAAATCAAATCCGTATTAACTAGGCAAGCTGAGGAGAAAGGATAGAAACATAAAGGGTTGCATCACCAGCAAAAATGACTAGACCCAACAACAACACACCCAAAGTACAATGCAGCCTCAGTATCCAGGAACTCAAGTGTATGTAGTAAAAGTCAAGTGTATAGAGTCAAAATCAGAACTAAAGCCTAAAGAAACAAAGCTAGAGTCTTGGCCGACATCAACAGATGACTGTAAATTAAGAGATAAAAGGAAAAGTACTGTACGTTACAGGTACCTTCAACACTCCTAAAGGCAAACAGAGTAGGCTGCAAAGCTATCATTAACATAAATAAGGTAAGTGAGGTATCTTATAAGTGAGTCCTAATCAAAAAGAATCTTTTAATATGGACCACAATTTATTAGACTGAGAAATTCCATTGAGAGTGTAACAAAGGTGAGCATTATATATATATATATTATAAACTCACTGAATCTCAGCCCAAAGATGAACATAATCCTGGCAACTCATTTATGCTCTATTTCTATTCCATGGGAAATAAGTAGTCTGCTTAGCATTCAAAATTCTTTAGCATTTTTTGTTAAAAGAGATTTTATCTTGAGAGCATCTCTTAATGACTCTAGACATCACTAAGAAATTAAATCTGGTTAAAATAACTTGTGTGGATGTTCAGCCCTTTTACACAGACAGACCACAGATGTCCAAAATCACACACGTTTAATTTCCTTTATGCTTTTACAGCACCACACAATGCGCTAAACACCTATAAATTGCTCACAGTCCCTTCTTTTTTTTCTCTTTCTAATATTCTTCTGCCACCTCTACTCCTCTCATCGTAAGCTCTGTCCTCTGCCTTCCGACTCCGGCTCTCCGAATGGAGTGAGGCAGCCCCTTTTGTAATGCACCCATATGTGCTCCCTGATGACCTTCTTGCAGCACTTTCTGGTGTAGCGGAAGCATTGCAATTCATGGCTCCTGAACCAGGGGGGCTGTAGCCATGGGTCCCATCAGGGTTAAGCTTCTAAGCACCGATGCAAAACAGGGCAGCTGCCCTCTCGTGTCCTGTGGGAGATATTGCCTGGGCGGGCAAGGGTCCCAGACATCTACCACACTTGTTAATTTATATTAAAGATATCTTGATAAATAAAAGGCCAATTCTTTTTCCTAATTCCGCCCAGGCTATGTGCAAACTACAGCCCTTTTACAGAAGCTCTGTATGTAAGCATTTTGTCTATTTTTATTGCCACGACTGCTGCTGTCAGCTTCATTCTTGGAATCGTGACCTATTTCAATGGTGCAACTCTTGACTTGCCCATCAGGAATGAACAATGCCTTTTGCCCTCTTCATTTGTTAAAACAAGATAAGTGACAGTGCTATATCCATCTTCACCAGCATCTGCAAAATGGTGCATTTGTACTGTCTTTATGGTTCCAAACCCAGTAGGTTTGAAGCATCTGTTCACTTTATAGTTTGTAAGTAACTTCAAATCATCCATCCATTTTTTCCATTTGTGAATGTGTTTGACTTCTACTTCTTCATCCCACCCAAATTTCTCTTTGCATAAGTCTCTTAGAATAAGCTTTGCTGGCAGTAAGGCAGGTGCTAGAAAACCAAGTGGATCATAAACTGAGCTAACAACAGAAAGAATACCACGCCTTGTAGCGGGCTTGTTTTGCAACTTAATCTGAAATTTGAAACTATCAGTTTCTGTGCACCACTGGATGCCAAGGGCACACTCTGTAGGAAGGAGACTGTGGCTCAAATCTAAGTCCTTTTGTTCATGAGCTCTGTCTTCTTCAGGTATGGACGATAAAACTGCTCTGTTGTTACTCATCCACTTAGTCAAATGGAATCCCCCTTTGAGGCATAGAGCTTGGAGGTCCTTTGCCAGCTTTATAGCTTGTTCTTCTGTTGTCACTGACCTTAAACAGTCTTCCGCATAGAAGTTGTTGAGAACGGTGTTAACAGCTTCCTTAGGAAATGTATCTCTGGCATCTTCAGCTGTTCTACGCAAAGCATAAGAAGCACAACTGGGTGAAGAAGTAGCACCAAAAAGATCAAAAGTCATTTTGAATTCTTCTAGGCCTTTACTTAGATTACCTTCAGGCCACCATAGAAAACGTAAAAGATCTGTGTCTTTGTCTGGTATATTAACTTGGTAGAACATTGACTTAATGTCTGCCATTAAGGCTACTGGCTCCTTTCTGAATCTTGTAAGGACGCCAATGAGTGTGTTAGTTAGGTCAGGGCCTTTTAGTAATTGTTCATTAAGTGAAATCCCCTGGTAGGTGGTAGTGCAGTCATAGACTACTCAAAACTTATTTTTCTTTGGGTTATACACACCATGATGTGGGATGTACCACACTCTACCTTCTTTGCAATTCAGGCTTTCTTTGGGTACTTTAACAGCATAACCATTGTCTATAATGTCTTTCATGAAGGCTTTATAGTCTTCGTGGAAACCTGAATTCTTGCTCAATTTTCTTTTGAGGCCAATAGCACGCTGTTCAGCAATACAGCGGTTTTTCGGCATTTTAAGTGTTTCATCTTTCAAAGGCAAATTTAAACAATAGTGGCCACCTACCAGTTTTGCAGATTCTGAAGCTATGCGCATGAACTTGATGTCTTCCTGTGACATTTCCTCTTTTTCTTTACAGTTGCGCTCTGGAAAATCTGTGTTATACTGTTGCAGCAGCATATCTTCAATTTCTGTTATTGACACACGATTGATTGAATGTTTAGGCATCTTACCACTTTGTTTTGCGAGGTCATCTATCTCTTTGTATGGTCCACGAACTACCCATCCAGGTTTAGTCTTCATGGCGTGAGGTCCACCTCCTTGGCTAGGTATAATTCGTGACTGCTTGAAGATTTCTGGATAGTTGATTCCTATTAAAAGATCAACTTCAGAGTCAATATGAGATAGACGTACCTCTTTAAGATATGCCTACTTATCGATATCTTCTTGTAGTGGAATACTTTCTCTGTTCACTGGAATGGAGACCTGTGTGAAGACTTTTGGCAAATCAATATATTCAACGTCATTGAGATAACAGATTTGTAAATCTGATAAGACAGAACATTGGGTTAGCATTTTTGAATCATCATCGTAATTACTCATAGTTTTGAGAAATACTTGTGTTCTTCTCCCTTGAAGGCATAATTGTCTCTGGAGCTTCTCAGTGCAGATTGTTACTGTACTGCCGAGGTCTATAAAGGCGTATGTTTCTACATACTTTTCACTTTTCTTAGATTTTACTTTAACAGGAACTACTTGAAGTGCACATTCTTCTCCGGCCTTAGCAAGTTTTCTGACGAAAACTTTTTTCTTTTTTTTTCTGCACTTATTTACTAGTTACAGATTTCATTTAAAATTAGAATTGATCTGGCTTTGGCTTGTCACCAATAGTAGCGGCTAGAAATCAGATAAATGTCCAACTTCATAGGAAAAGGCAGGCTCTGCATTCAGAACTCAACCTCTTGAAAACTAAAGAAACTGAACAACTCATTTTTAAATCAAGATATCATTACTGTGAACATGGAGAGACAGCTAATAAACTTTTAGCTCAACAAATCCACAAGCAAGAAGTTCGCAATGAAATCCCAGCAATTACTAACAAAAATGGAGACATAATCATTGACCATAAAAATATAATGCACACATTTAGAGACTACTATAAATCCTTATATTCTACTCAGTTTAAAGAAGACAAGACACAATGTAATGCATTTCTGGATGCATTAGAGATGCTACAAATAGATACTCTTATTGCAGAGGAATTGGATAAACCGTTGACACTATCAGAATTATTAGATGCTATAAAGTTACTTCAGAGTGGGAAAGCAGCAGGCCCCAATGGCTACCCTGCCGAATTTTATAAGAAGTTCTCCACTCAGCTAGTTCCCCTCCTATTAGCAACATTCACAGAAGCTAGAGACAATACAATTCTACCTCAAACTTTTCATCAAGCATTAATCACCATCTTTCCTAAACAAAATAAGGACGTATTACAATGTGCATCATACAGACCAATTTCACTTCTGAATAATGATGTTAAGATACTCTCCAAAGTCCTAGATAGAAGGATGGAGAAAGCATTGCCTTCAGTAATATTACAAGATCAAACTGGAATTATTAAAGGCCGGCATTTAGCGTCCAATCTTCGACGCCTGTTTAATGTAATATACTCACCCGCAAAGTCAAACATCCCAGAGATTTTATTATCCTTGGATGCAGAAAAAGTATTTGATATGATTGAATGGAACTACCTTTTCACCCCATTGGAGAAATTTGGGTTTGGCCAGAACATTTGTGCATGGATCAAACTACTGTATACCAATCCAGAAGGTTCAGTTTTTATTAACAACATTAATTCAGACTACTTTAAACTAGAATGTGGTAGCAGGCCTACTTTTTGCAATCGCCATTGAGCCACTGGCAGTTCACTGTCGAAATGCTTATGAGATAAAGGAGTTAATCAGAGAACGACTAGAAAAGAAAATTTCTCTATATGCAGATGATACGGTATTGTATATATCTGACCCACAAAATACTATGCCTGCTGTCCTAACAGCACTAACAGAATTTCAAAAGTTTTCTGGTCTCAGAATTAATTTGACTAAAAGTGTGCTCTTTCCAGTGAATTCTCAAGCATATAATATTAGATTGGAAACCTTCCCTTTTATCATCGCAGATCAGTTTAAATATCTAGGGGTAAACATCACAAGTAAACATAAAGCTCTTTATCAACAAAATGTCACTGCCTGTATGGAAAAAATCAAGCAAGACTTGCATAGATGGTCAACCCTTCATCTCACTTTAGCTGGAAGAATTAACATTGTTAAGATGAATATCCTCCCTAAGCTTGTCTTTTTATTTCAAAATATTCCAATATACATCAATAAATCATTCTTTAAGAAATTAGGTTCAACCATAACCACATTTATTTGGAATTCAAAACATCCACGTTATCAAAAGAGCGACCCTATAAAGGCCAGAGGCAGAAGGTGGCCTGGCCCTACCTAACTTTCAGTTTTACTACTGGGCAGCAAACATACAACATATAAAACCTGGACATTGACACAAATAGATGAACATACACAGGCTTGGTCTGCAATTGAAATAAAATCCTGCAGTTCTTCTTTATATTCCTTGCTTTGCAACCCAATAAATGCAAATTATCGCCAAAATACTAATAACCCAATAGTGAGTCACTCACTAAGAATATGGAAGCAGTGTAGGAAGCATTTTAAGATAGAGAATCTTTTATCCATGGCACCTCTGCACGAGAACCACCTTTTTCAACCCTCACAAACATATAAAGTTTTTAATGTCTGGAAAACATTTGGGATTAAATCACTTAGAGGTCTGTAGATAGACAACGTCTTTGCATCCTACGAACAATTATATTTTAAATTTAACTTTCCAGCAACACATTTCTTTCACTATCTTCAAATTAGAAACTTTGTTGAACAGAACCTGCCCAATTTTCCTCACCTCCCACCTCCCTCTATGCTGGAAAAAATATTGATCAGTTTCAAGGACTTAGACAGCATCTATGCAATATATAAAACCATTTTACAGTCCCTTCCTTTCAAAGATCCAAGAGGACAATGGGAAAAGGATATCTCCCTCAAAATATCAGAAAAGGAGTGGAAGGTTGCAATGCAGAGAATTCATTCGAGCTCAATATGCACAAAGCATACAATTATTCAACTCAAAATTATATATCGAGCACATCTGTCTCGCTTAAAATTGTCCAAAATGTTTCCAGGGCAAGATCCACCCTACGAATGCTGCAATCAAGTTCCAGCTTTACTGGGTCACATGTTTTGGGCCTGCACCAAATTAACATCATTCTGGACCAAAATTTTTAAATGCCTTTGGTGTCACAATCCCTCCTAACCCATTAACAACTGTGTTTGGTGTACTTCCAGATGAGCTTAAAGTGGAGAAGGACAAACAAACTGTAATTGCCTTTACTACACTACTGGTACCCAGACTTATCTTGCACAACTGGAAAAATCCTAACTCTCCCCTTTTAAGTCAGTGGGTAACTGATGTTATATACTATTTGAAATTGGAAAAAATCAAATTCTCACTTAGAGGATATGTGCAGAACTTTTTCAAAACCTGGCAGGGTCTAATCAATAACATTTTAGAATAAGCTTTTAAAGCACTGAGGAAGCAGATTCTCTCCCTATTCCTTCTTTTTCTTCTCCATTCATCTATATTACTTATTTTTACTAGGTTTAAGTTTTATTCTGCTGCCCATGCTGTCTTTCTCAGGGGTGGGGGTTGATTTGTTTTCAATCCTATTCTTGTAAAATTGATCTGTTTGTATGGATTAATGTGCGATTTCAATAAAATCAATAAAATTAAAAAAAAAAAAAATAGTAATCAGATAAATGTACTTTAAATGGGTTTTAAAATTATCACCTGAAATACTATGAGATACTGAGAAAATGAAACCAGGCCTGTATTAGTTACCCCTGTAATCGGCTACTTGTACAGAGATCTTGAAGCATAAGCAGCTCAGTTACACTTTACTGCAGGAGTTGTTTGTCTGCACATGGAGAGGGCAATGTGCCAGCTCGGGAGTAAAAGAAAAGCAAAAATGTTTTAGAACTGGTCTACCATCCATTGTAATGGGAAATGTTTGATCGTTGTCAATAAGATGGATGAACTGTCTGCACTTATAGCAGGCCATGGAACATGCAAGTACAGTAGCGTTTTGTGCTTTACGAAGAGCTGGCTTAAACCTAAAATACCTGACACTATGTTAATGCAGGACAGATTTCATCTTATTCGAGCAGACAGACACCCAATGAAGTGTGGAAAAACAACAGCAGGGGGACTGATCATCTATGAGAATGTGCAAAAGGGAGCATATTACAGTGTAATAATAATTCTTTATATAGCACTTTTCTCACTACTTAAAGCACACTCCAAACAGGGAGGACCTAGGAAGTGAACCCACAATCTCCTTACTGCAAAGCAGCAGAGTTACCACTGCACCACCTGGAAGGGTTTTGTAATTGAGACATTGAATTTATGGCTATTGAAATTCGTCCACATTATTTGCTCAGGGAGATAAATTACGTATCCTTATTAATGTTTATATTTGTCTCTCTGCAAATGGGGACCTAGCCACAGAAATGATTAATTCTGTTGCCAACAATTCAATTATGACTCATTCCAACTCTACAGTTATATGTATGTATATAACTTCAACAATGTAACTATGGAAGGAACGATGACAAATGTTTTTCAGTTTCTGACTGGTTCCAATCAAGGAAATAACAAGCTGGGCCTTCTTTATTCAAATGTTAAATATGCCTTTAAGTGTCATCTACTGGCGCCTTTAGGCAGATCTGACAACGACCTGATTAATTTTATTTCAAGCTACAAGCCTGTTATTAGACAGCAACCTGTTACCGCTAGAACAGTGAGGAACAGTAGCCTGGAGGCTGAAATGACTCTGAATGACTGCTTCTAAATGACGGACTGGGAAATGATGTGTGAGTCTCATGGGGACAATATTGAGGGACTCTTGTCACTGCATCACAAACTATATTAACTTCTGTATTGACACAATTATACCCACAAAGACAGCGTGTTACTTTCCAAACAATAAGCCCTGGTTTACTAAAGAGCTGAAAGGTCTCCTGAATGATAAAACGAGAGCATTCAAATTTGGTAACAAAGAGGCTCTAAAGGACATAGAGCGTGTGCTAAAGAAAAAGCTGAGTGCTAAAAAAACCTTAAACAGAAAACAAACTTACTCAAAATAACATGAAGAAAGTTTGGAATGGACTGGGTATAATTACGGGACTTAAGCAATCCAGGGCTCAGGTGCTAGAAGGGGATGTGGACAAAGCTAATGCACTGAATCAATATTTGAATAGATTTTCCCTCCCTCTTCCTACTTCTTCCAATTACCAATCTTCACACATCATCCCTACTACAGTACATCAACAACTCCTACCATGTCAACTGGAATGGCCAGTGACAAGTCCACCTATGATAATCAGTGTGGACTGTCTATAACTGAAGACCAAGTAAGGAGACAATTGCTACACGTAGGAAAATCTGCAGGACTAGATGGATTCAGTCCTCAAGTTCTTAAGGGTTGTGCTGCCAACTTTGTGGAGGACTCCGTCATCAGTTCAGCCTATCCCTGTACCATGGCTATGGAAAGTATCCTCCATTTTTCCTGTTGCAAAGAAGGAAGGCGCCTCTTCACCAAATGAATAAAGACCAGTGGCACTTACGTCTCACATCGTAAGGATTGATGGACATTTTCCTGGACTATAGCAGTCCTCTTGTGGTAGGCCACCTGAACCAACAGCAGTTTGCCTACTGGACAGAGATTGGAGTTGAGGATACAATTATCTGTCTCCTCCACAAGGTTTATCCTCACCTGGACAAAGCTGGCAGCACTGTGAGGTTATGTTTTTTTATTTCTCCAGTGCCTTCAATATCATTCAATCATCTCTGTTAAGAGGTAAACTTAGAAATATGCAGGTGCATGAGCCTGTGGTGTACTGGATAATGGACTATCTATTGGGAAGACCACAGCTTGTGACACTCAAGGACTGCATTTCTGATACAGATGTGAGCAGCTCTGGAGCATCATAAGGAACAGTCTTGTCTCCTTTTCTCTTCACTCTGTGGACCTCCAACTATAAATATAACACTAGGTTACTTCACTTGCACAAATTCTCAGATGATTCTGCACTTACAGGGTGTTGCGATAAAGGGGATGAGACAGAGTATAGGGCTGAGGTGGAAAACTTTGTTTCTTGGTGCAAAGAGAACTGTCTGCATCTTAACATCACCAAAACCAAGCAACTGGTTATTGGATTTCATCAAACCAAAGAGTATTCAAGGAGTGGATGTCGAGATGGTCCACTCCTACAAGTATTTGGGAGTTCACATTACTCACAGGTTGGAATTGTCTTGGAACAGAGGAACTGTATAAGAAAGGACAGAGCAGGCTCTTTTTCCTTAGGAGATGGTATTGCTTTAATGTGGGAAGTGACATCTTTTACATCTTCTATATTCTATGATGGCCAATGCAATTTTCTTACAAAGTGGTGGGCTAGGCTGGTAACATCACTTCAGGAGAGGCCCACCGAAGTAACCAGCTAATTTAAAGAACAAGCTCATCCACTCTGAACCCTGAAGGTTGTAGCAAAGGAAAGAATTAAAAAAAACTGAGTGTAGTTATTAACAATGTTGCACATCCTATCTATGATGAAGTAACACTGAGTACTTTCAGCCAATGAATTATTCAATAGAAGTGCATTAAGAAACACTACTGGGCCTCCTTTATACCAACAACAATACGTCTGCAAAATGCAAGCCAGAACTTTTCTTCCTTCTTAATTTTCTTGCTTTTCTTGACTTACAGTTATTCTAGTGTGTGTTGAGACCAAACTGTGTGTGTTTATTTATTCATTTAATTATTTTTTATGTATTATTTTATTTAAAGAGCTTTTGTAAAAAGTAAAAAGCCAAATTTCCCCTGGGGATAAATAAAAACCTATCTATCTATCTATCTATCTATCTATCTATCTATCTATCTATCTATCTATCTATCTATCTATC
>JANRMT010062808.1:34858837-34878702 GCA_026402145.1 Polypterus bichir lapradei | reverse complement strand
ATCTATCTATCTATCTATCTATCTATCTATCTATCTATCTATCTATCAGCATTAGACCTTAAGAGGATTTTTTGAGAAAATGTTACATAATATACAGAGAAGCTGCTTATAATGTTAACAGAGATAATGGTCTAAAGTCCACAAACGAGTAAAATGCTGGCAGTAACAACACCAAAAACATCAGTAAACAGAAGTACTGTAAATAGGAGATCTAACTGTTGCCAGAATAATGTGTAGAAACAGATGCTAACTGGTTGCAATCCAACATTTCAGAAAGGTTTCGTGTCTCAGAATCCAGCCGTTGTTGGCAGTGAATATTAAAATCTGCAACTAAATTAAAAGACTATATAAGTTCAGCTTCCTGATTTGAAGCCATTGATACAAGGAGACAGTCATAAATAATATGACCTACAGTTGTGCTTGAAAGTTTGTGAACCCTTTAGAATTTTCTATATTTCTGCATAAATATGACCTAAAACATCATCAGATTTTCACTCAAGTCCTAAAAGTAGATAAAGAGAAACCAGTTAAACAAATGAGACAAAAATATTATACTTGGTCATTTATTTATTGAGGAAAATGATTGAATATTACATATTTGTGAGTTGCACTAACACCAGCCTTTATTGTGTATTCAAAACACAAACTCTAAAAAGAGTCACTAATAAGCAGTGTAGTTCAGATGTTTGCATGGAGCTAAAAAGCAAAGTTTCAGAGCACAGAATAGCATAATAATTGTTAAATGTAATAGTTAATTCTTGAGTTTTACTGTGCAATCTTTTGTGCAGTGCTAACATGCAATAATTTACATGTCTGAAAATCTTTGAGGACCTATATTTAGCTCAACATCTCCAAATAAAGTAATACGTATGCAAAAAGAAAAGCAACAAAAATAGGCAAAAAAAACCCAATTTGACTTAGATAAATGTAGCACAAAAAAAAACAAGACAAAACAGCAAAAATAACCACATTTATAAAAAGAAAACAAAAGATCCTTCAGACAAACTGACTGCTTAGGAGGATATCATATAATTATCCATAATTTATCCTAAGAAAAAAATGTTAGTATAAGAAGAGTATATTAGGAATGAAAAAAAAGTAACAAAAATAATGGTGTAGGAATAGCGTCTTGTCACTTACACAAGCATTGGGAGCGTCTCCTAGGTGTTGGTCAAGGGAAACGGGGGGGAGGGGGATTTTGGGGAGATGATTAAGGATATAACACAGGAGAAGTCACAAGCAGCACAAGTAGAAGCCTGATGCCACTTATGACCAAGTCTGTCAAGCCTCATCCTTTCCAGTCTGAAGATTATTTAAATCGCTGCCCCATCAGAAGTTTTGGTTAAGTTCAGAACCATCTTCAAAGAAGGAGAGATCTCCCAATCTGTAACAAGCACTTCTATACCAACAAAAAGCACAGCACACCATTTGAATTGTTTTGTTAAATTTTTATCCTAAATGCAACCAGAACATTAAACTGGCATTCCTTAGGGGCCTAATCTCTACATGTGTTTGTGTTCTATTCATTTACAGTGGGCAGTTATCATCCAGAATCCAATCATTCAACAAAAAAAGACAGAATGTGCTTAATTACACACTACCAGAATAGAAATATAAAGTGTCATACAGAAGCACAGGTCTGCAGTGGTATAAACCAGGGGTCCTCAAACTTTTTAAACAGGGGGCCAGTTCACGGTCCCTCAGACTGTTTGGGGGCCAGACTATAATTTGAAAAAAAAACATGAATGAATTCCCATGCACACTGCATATATCTTATTTGTAGTGCAAAAAACATGAAAGAACAATACAATATTTAAAATGAAGAACAATTTTACCAACATTAACTTTCCAGTATTTCAATGAAAAGTGTGGGCCTGCTTTTGGCTGATGAGATAGTCAATGTCTGGTTACATGTTTATCACTGCCAGTCGTAACAAGTAATGCAAGGGTGCATCAGTTAGTCTGGATCTGGTTGGAGATTTCATATGTTTCATTCGGGAAAAAGTCTGTTCACAGACATAGGTGCTGCCAAAGATGGTTGCCATTTTAAGTGCATGGTTCCTGAGAATAAGATATGTCTCAGAGGGGAGAGATGCATAGAAATTAGTAAGGCTGCTTGACTTGAACGTGTTTTCAGAGAGTCACAATTCTGTAGTTCGGCCAGTTCCATTTGGTAAATCGGATCAACAATTTCAATGTCAACAGAAAATGGGTTCCGGAAAAGCTGTATATCCTGTTCATGGAGATGAAGCTCATTAAATCTCATTTGAAACTCCCTTTGCAATATTTCCAGTAAATTCCACCCATTTTTTGTTTGGGAATGCAACTGTTGGTTTCTTAGCCAACAGCTTTCGAGTAATGGGGAGATGGCAGAAGATTTTCTCCTTCACTTGTTTAATGAGGAGGTCCAATTTTACTTCAAATGCTTTACATGTGAATGCATAACACAGATGAGCTTCCCTTTTCCATGAAGTTGCACATTAAAACTGTTGAGTAGCTCTGTTACATCTGTCAGAATGGGAAGGTGCCATTTCCATTCTGCATCTTTAAGCTCTGGTACTTCTTTGTTTTTTGAAAGCAGAAAAGCAGAAACCTGTGGAAGTAAGTCATAAAAACATTTCAAAACTCTCATTTGACTTAGCCAACGGACTTCTGTGTGGTACAGAATATCTTATAGGCAACATTCAGCTCAGACAGAAATTCCTGAAACTGTCTGTGGTTTAGTGCATGAGCCCTAATGAAGTTAACACAGGACACCACAACTTTCATGAGACCCACTTCAGTGATTTACAACACAGCACTTGATGCTGGATGAGGCAGTGTATGGCTATTGGACGTGAATGGTTGTGTTTGTCTATCTCTTGGTTAATGCGTGCGGAAACTCCTTTCATAGACCCCATCATGCTAGGAGCACCATCAATTGTCACACTGACTAGTTTAGTCCAGTCCAGCTCCAAATCATTCACAGTTTGGCAAACCTTTTCATAGATATCCTCTCCAATTGTTGTTCCTTTGATACTTTGCAGTGCAGCAAGCTCCTCTGTGACTTCGAAATGATCATTTGTCCCACGAATGAAAATTAGTTGTGCAGAATTACGAACATCATTGCTTTCATCAAATACCAACAAAAAAATAGCTGCTTCTGCTTCACAAAAGCATATTGCTGAGTTGTCAATCCATTTTTCAGTTTTAATATTTTGTCTTTTCTCACTTGTCTGTCCAAACAATCATACTTTGTATTTGTCTTTATGTCGAGTTTCATAGTGTCGACACAAATTGTATTCCTTGAACACAGCCACTGACTCCTGGCACACCAAACAAACACCGTTGGCAGGGCAGTCAAGGACAGAGCAGAACTTTGCCTAAGTTGGGTAATAAAGAATTTACATTTCTGTTAGTGGATCTGCTTGTATGTTTAACACTCACTTGAAACTGTTTTTCATAGGTTTAAATCTCTAAGAGTGTCAGTCACTTGATGGTTTAAACATATATTTAGCTTAATTTTAATAGTTTGATTGAATATGTTAAAAATTAAATCTCGGTAACTGGTCAAATTACTACATTAACACTACCCAGGAGAATTTATTTTATTAAGAATAAATATAACTTAAATGTTATAGTTTTTTCTAATACACTCCAGTTTATGTTAAACAATCCTTCTTTAAAACTAGATCCAAGTAAAACAAAGAACTCCTCGTAGATTAAGGTACTGTATAAGGGAATATAGCTTTTCCTAATTTTTTTTTGGGTTCCAAATAGTGTCAGCTTGTAATGTGGGGTACTGTGGCAGGTACTGTTTTCAGAACAAATTTATTAAAAATTAAAAATTGAAATCTCTCCTTCATACAAGTATTCATATCTGTAATTCTGTACTTTGTAGAAGCCCCTTTGCCAGCAATTACAGTTTCGAGCTTTCTTGGATAAGTCAGTACAAGCATTACACACCTTGATTTTGGCGGTTTATCCAATTTTTCCTGGAAGATGACCTCTCAAGCTCTATTAGATTGCAGACTGCCATTTTCAGGTCTCTCCACAGATGTTCTATGGGGATTCAGTCTTAACTTTGGTTGGGCAACACAAGCACAGACAGAAACATGTCCTGAGGTCACTCCAGCATTGTCTTGGCTGTGTGCTTTAGGACTGTCATCCTAGTCCATTGTTGCATGCTATCTAGATCAGTTTTTCTTCAACAATCTCTGTGTATTTGGCGGCATTTACCAATCCCCGTCTCTTCTACTGAGAAACACCTCCATAGCATGATGCTGCCACCACCATGCTTTCAGTACAGAAAGTATGTTAGGCAGGTGATGAGCAGTGTTTCATCTTTGCCAGACATTGTGCTTGGAGTTCTGCCAAAGAGTTAAATGTTTGTGTCATTAGACAAGAGAATATTTTTCCTTATGCTGTCAGAGTCCTTTAAATGCCAGCAACCTCTATGTGAGTTGTCATATGTGCTTGATTGATGGAGTGCTGCTGAGATTTTCATTCTTCTGACAGTTTCTCCCATCTGAGTGGAGGACTTCCGAAGCTCTGTTAAAATGACCATTGGCTTCTTGGTCACTGCACTGACTAAGGCCCTTCTTGCTTGGTTATTCAGTTTGAGAGCCTTGGCTGTTACAAACGTCTTCCGTTTCACAATCGTTTACGATACTGTGCTTCTGGGAACACTCAAAGCATTAGAAGTGATTTTATATCTTTAATCTAATCTGTGCCTCACTACATTTTTTGTGGAGGTTTACAGAGACCTCTTTGAACTTCATAGCTTGGTTTTTGTCCTGACGTGCAGTGTGAATTGTGGGACGTTATATGTACAGGTATGTGCCTTTCTAAAATATGTCCAATAAATTCAGTTTGCCACAGGTGGACCCCAGTTAAATTCTAGACACATCTTAAGAACAATTAATGCAAACAGTATGCACATGACCACAATTTGGAGTGCCACAAGCAAAGTGTCTGAATACTTATACAGATGATAGATTTTAGTTTTTGATTTTTAATAAATGTAAAAACCTTTTTGAAAACATGTTTGTTTTCACACTTTGTCATTATGGATTATTTAGTGTAGATTAATGGCCCAAAATGGCAAATTTATCCATTTAAAATTAAATCTACAAAGCCATAAACTGTGAAGAAAGTGAAGGGGTCTGAATACTTTCTGAATCCACTGTAATTTAAAATTATAGAAACAATCAGATAGCAGTGAACTTATACCTGCTTGGCTCTCCATATCTTGCATACTCCTCATTAAACTGGGTCATTGATAGTCATGAATTTAAAGGAACTAAGCGAATGAGGACACATCACAACAACGGTTGGTTCAAATGTGCATGGTGCAGTTTATTCAGTATCAACAAAGCGGTGCCCTAACAAAATAAAGTGCAGTGCGGATTCTTCTTCATTCTTAATCAACAAATAAGTAAATAATAAATAATTCATTGGACTCAAGAGTAAAATCAAATTTTAAAATCACGTTCAAAATTCTTTGGTCAGTGCTCTCTCTCATGCTCTCATCTTACCCTGCTCACCCATCTTTGGCTATGCTTAGCAGGGCTGAGTCCCTGGTGGAAGCAGTCCTCCTCCACTCTCCTGTCCCAGCCACCAGGATGTGCTAAGCCTGGCTCTGTCTCCTCTATCACCTCAGCATCCATTTGATCCCTAGGAGCCCCTATTTGACTTCTGTCATAGTTTTAATCCCTTGCTGTTCATCATTGACGCATTGAGCAAAACTTTGTCTTCCCTTTCCTTACCTTGGCATCTGCAGGATCCCTAGAAGCCCCAATCTCTCCTGCTCTCTGCTGTTCAGCAGGCACAACGCTGTCCTACTCAGGGCTTCCCTGACTGCTTCTCTGCTCTCAAACCCCACTGGCTCTCATTGGATTCCTCTCTTTCTTTTGGTTTCTTTTTTCTGTTTTCTTCCTTTTGCTGTTTTCCCCCAACACTACTTTATATGAATGTGGATGCAATGCTTTAATTACGACCCCAGCATGCGAATAAGAAAACCAGATGAACTGACTGTGTCTGCACGTGAGTTCATGACCAGCCAATTATTTTCATCAAACACTCAGTTTTATTACTCTGGACATCAACACCCACTGAGCCTGAGCATACTGTATTTAGTTAAAAACTCACACTGTCACATAACCCTTACTTACCTCACCACACAAACAGAGTGTTTCGGGAACTATTTCCTGCCTTTACAAACCATTTTGCAAACCATTGATACTAATTTACCATTATTAATGTAGAAATTCAGTAGTTTAGCACTTAAACATAGAATATGATACAAATGGTGAAGTTACTTGCAACCCAAGATGTAACTATTAATAGCAACCTTACAAGATAAACATTTATTTCCATCTTTCCTAATGTATGTAATATATAAACTATGGAATACACCTGGTACTTAGCCATTCAAATAATTGATAATATGTTTTCATCCTGCTTCAAATAAGATGTTCCATCTAAACTTTCATCTGACTAAATGCAATTTAGAGCTTTTATGAAAATAAGCCAGAGTTTCTCTCCTAATATTTTCCCACAATCAGATGTGAAATTTATACTCCTTTTATTTGTAATGTAACCACAGATATGTGAAAATTACACCAGAGTTTGCAAAACAATGAATCCTTAGACTATCTTAGATGCATTGCTGGGAATATGGCCATTTGATTAGATGTTCAGATAATGAAGTGAAGTTTGAATTTAATTTTAAAATAAACAATCTCTTCCTCAATATGTGTAAGCAGCTAATAACTGTTATACTGTGCACATTCTTTTTTGGTGTCAAAGGCAGGACAAGATACTGCTTGTCAGGGATGTCACCTTTTACTTTGGTAATTGGCTCATTTTGAGTAGTCAGCTATTGGGGAGAAAAAATGAGTCCGGTGGCAGACAAATAAAAATGACAGATTTTGTTAGCTGATTTTTTTTTAATTAGGTATGTCCCTGTAGGTTAGAAAACAGATCGATGAATAATCCTTTAGTGTAGTTGTACCTCTTGCTAAACTCTCTCTAAAAAGATTGGGCAAAAACAAAACACAGTAAATTGGTAGGCTATTTTTGACCAGTGACTCTAAATTGACTTGACATGAGAGAATGTGGATGTGTACACTTATGCTCTGAAATGGGCTGGTGACACTTCTGTTTTCTTCTTTGCTTCTGGTAAAGAGTCCCTTGTACTTTATGCACATTTCATGGGGCTCTCATTTTTTCTTTTCTGTTCATTACATCTATATAGAATCCTGTTCCTGAAGCAGGTACCTAAGGTGGATGGATTCCTATTATACATGCACATGATAATTTGAGTGTGCACAGTTTAGTTCATAAATCTTTCCGCAAAACGTATTTTTAAATGTGATTACGTTATAAATTTATTTTCTGCTTGTATCAGTCCACCTCACCTGTGATGGAATTCAGATTTTATCTACATTCTGGCTCTGGATTACAGTTCATGTATCTTACTGCCACACACATTTTGAAGCTTATCTCTCTACATATTCCCCTACAGCAGAAGTAAACATCTGTGCAACACCTGTGTCTGCAACATCGAGCCCTGAATAGATTTAAAGCCAATCAGGAGGCATAGTCACTCACACTCACTCACAGCAATCAGTCCACACAAACTCAAACACTGTGACCAAACTAGAAAATAAATCTGGCCCCAAATGAGAAATTGAATTGCCAGGGCTAGGGTAAGTGTGACGTTCCTATTGGACCAATTGTATGTCCGGTTAACTCTATTCCATTTTCACTCTGACCTGCTGCTATCAACACAAGTCTCTTCTTGTTTCTCCCTGCTTCCTTTTCAAAGTGATTCAAAAACTTCTCATAAGTTAAAATAAATATTTTTTGTGATGAAACTGCCAGAAGCATGAAATTACACCTCAGTTCAGTATTACCATATGCAATACATGCCTGGTGCCCTGTTAAAAAGCAATTACATTACAAGCTGAAGTGGCATGAGTAATCAACTTTTTCTATAACTTCTTATTACTTTGATGTTTAACCATAAAGATACCCTGTTAATCCTACTCCAACATTCTTGGAGACATTGAATTTTTCCCTATGGATCATGGGTTGTGCAAATTTTGTGGTCTGCTCTTGTGCTTTTAAATTGCAGTTGGTACCTCCTTTTGCAATTGTAACTCTGCTTGGGTTTTTGAAGGTATAAGGCATCCCTTAAAAAAAACTGCCATCTGACTCCATGTTTACTTTCTTTCTCTTTGAAAAGAACTGTTCGTTTTATTAAGACTGTAATTCTTCTGCTCTAACCAGGTTTTCATTCTGCAGGTCTAGATGTCTTTTTTTAATAGAAATATTTAACTACATTCTAGATCAGGGGTTCCCAAGGGTGCTTGCACCCCCCAAGGGTGTGAGATGATATTTAAGAGGGTGCGACAAAGAGGAAGGCTGCATCGCAATTTGCCAAAATTGAGTGAGGTGCATTGTCCAACTTTATTGTGGTGCAGTTGGTGTCTTATAGTGTAACGTCATTTGTAGGTACTTTATTAGTTAGTGTTCCTGTTTTATGATATGAAAAGAATCTAGCATTGCACATGCTATTATCCCCTGTTAATGAAATGAAATAAAATGAAATGCAGGTTCACATGGGTTCATTGCTGGAGTGGAGTGTTCATAGTGCAAGGTCTATTATTGGTTTCTGTTCAAGCCCTGATCATGAAATGTCACTGACTTCAAGGTTTTATTGACAATTTTGTCAGGGATGGGGGTCAAGAGGGACTGAATTGGATGCAACATCGTTTCTGAAGGTAGAAATCATTTCATGTCAGCCTCCACACAGGAGGATGAGGGCTATTAAAATGTAGAGCTCATTTTCCTCTGTATTAGGATAAAAATGGAGACGGCTTACCAAGTTCAGTGACTCTTATACTTAAATGTGTAAGGTTAATTTATTTGTCTGTTGTTGGTTTTATTACTGTTATTTGTCTGTGGGACACAAGTAAGAATTTCATTGTACAGTGTATATAGGACAATAAATGTAATCTTTATAGAAGTTATAATGGATTCAGAAAATATTCAGATCCCTACACTTTACTGGGCTGTAGATTTACTTTTAAATGGACAAATTTGCTATTTGTGACCATAAAATACTACATTCAATAACAATGACAAAAGATGTTTTCAGAAAAGTTTGCAAATTCATTCAAATTAAAAAACTGAAATCTCTCATTTGTATAAGAGCAGTGACACTCCAAATTGCAGTCAGGTGCATCCTGTTTGCTTTAATTATCATTGAGATGTCCCTAGAACTTGATTGGAGTCTGCCAGTGGCAAACTGAATTGAGTGGACATCATTTAGAAAGGCACCCGCCTGTGTATATAAGGTACCACAATTCACACTTCACATCAGGTTAAAAACTAGGCCATGAAATCCTCTCTTTAGACCTTCATGATCAAATTGTGGTAAGGCATAGATCAGGGCAAGGGTTTCACATCATCCGTAAAGCTTTGAGTGCTCCCAGGAGCATAGTGGCCTCAATAATTCTGAAATGACAGAAGTTTGGAACCACCAGGACTCTCAAACTCAGTAACTGAACAAGAAGGGACTTGATGAGAATGGTGATCATGACTCAGTGGTGACTCTTAAGAATGACCAACTCAGTATCACTCTGTCAATTAGTTGCTTATGGTAGAGTGGCTAAATGAACTCCACTCTTAAGTAAATGGCATATGACACCATTTAAAGACTCCTATAAATATTAAAAAAGATTCTCTGGTCTGATGAGACAAAAATTAAACTCTTTGGGCAGAACTTCAAGTACTGTGTCTGGTGAAGACTAAGAACTGATCATCTCCTGCTTAATACCACCTTTGGCAGCATCACGCTATGGGAGTATTTCTAAGTGGCAGGGACAGAGAGACTGGTCAGAACTGAGGGAAGGATGAATGCAGCCAAATACAGAGAAGTCCATGAGGAAAAGCTACTGCTGAGTGCACACAGCATCAGACTAAGGTGAAGGTTCACCTCTTAGCATAACAATGACCCAAAGCATATATCCAAGAAACTCTGGAATGACTTCAGGACATGTTTCTGACTGCCTTTGAGTGGTCCACCCAAAGCCCAGACGTAAAGGGAACAAAGTCCATAGAACATCTGTGGAGAGACCTGGAGATGGCAGTTTACAGATGCATTCCATCCAATCTAATGGAGCTTGAGAGGATTTGCCAGGAAGAATAAGATAAACTGGCCAAATCCAGGCATGCATATCTTACAGAGATTTAACCAAGAAGTCTCAAAGCTATATTTGTTATCAAGAGACTTCTACAAAGCACTGAATTAAGGATCTGAATACTTGTATGAATGAGAGATTTCAGTTTATGGCTTTTGATAAATTCGCAAACCTTCCTGAGCACACACTTTCACTTTGTCATTTTGGATTATTGAGTGTGGATTGATGGGCAAAAATGACAGATTTATCCATTTAAAAAATCTACAACACAATAAAGTGTGCACAAAGTGAAGTGGTCTGAATACCAGCATAGGAGAGACATCCCCACCCACAACTACAGCAGCGCAGGTGAGCAGAGAGTTGAGGAGACTTCGTACCAGCAAAGCAGCGGGTCCAGATGGAGTATCGCCATGACTGCTGAAGGCCTGTGCGCTGAAACTAGGGAGTCCTCTACAGTGCATCTTCAACTTGAGCCTGGAACAAGGGAGAATCCTGAGGCTTTGGAAAACATCTTGCATCACCTCAGTCCCAAAGGTATCACGTCCAAGTGAGCTGAATGACTTCCAGCCTGTCGCTCTGACGTCTCATGTGATGAAGACCATGGAGCGGCTGCTGCTTCACCACCTGAGCTCACAGGTCCGCTGCGGCCTCGACCCTCTGCATTTCGCATACCAGGAGAAGATGGGAGTGGAGGATGCCATCATCTATATGCTACACCGATCCTTCTCCCACTTGGACAGAGGCAGTGGTGCTGTAAGAATTATTTTTTTGGACTTCTCTAGCTCCTTCAACACCATCCAACCTCTGCTCC
Source organism: Polypterus bichir lapradei (assembly GCA_026402145.1). Lineage (NCBI taxonomy): Eukaryota > Metazoa > Chordata > Cladistia > Polypteriformes > Polypteridae > Polypterus > Polypterus bichir. The sequence continues at coordinate 34,867,701 of JANRMT010062808.1, read as the reverse complement.
TTAGGGACAAGCTGACAGAGATAGAGTAGTAGTTCACACCTGGTGGCATGAATTGTGGACTATCTTACAGACAGACCTCAGTATGTGCGTCTCGGGAACTGCAGGTCTGACATTGTGGTCAGCAACACAGGAGCGCAGCAGGGGACTGTACTTTCTCCGGTCCTGTTCAGCCTATATACATCAGACTTCCAATACAAATCGGAGTCCTGCCACGTGCAAAAGTTCGCTGATGACACTGCTATTGTGGGCTGCATCAGGAGTGGGCAGGAGGAGGAGTATAGGAAGCTAATCAAGGACTTTGTTAAATGGTGCAACTCAAACCACTTACACCTGAACACCAGCAAGACCAAGGGACTGGTGGTGGATTTTAGGTGGCCCAGGCCCCTCATGGACCTCGTGATCCTCAGAGGAGACTGTGTGCAGAGGGTACAGACCTAAAAATACCTGGGAGTGCAGCTGGATGATAAATTGGACTGGACTGCCAATACTGATGCTCTGTGTAAGAAATTTCAGAGCCGACTTTACTTCCTTAGAAGGTTAGCGTCCTTCAACATCTGCAGTAAGATGCTGGAGATGTTCTACCAGATGGTTGTGGCGAGTGCCCTCTTGTACGCGGTGGTGTGCTGGGGAGGCAGCATCAAGAAGAAGGATGCCTCACACCTGGACAAACTTGTGAAGAAGGCAGGCTCTATTGTAGGAATGACGTTGGACAGTTTAACATCCGTGGCAGAGTGACGGGCGCTGAGCAGGCTCCTGTCAATCATGGAGAATCCACTGCATCCACTGAACAGTATCATCTCCAGACAGAGGAGTAGCTTCAGTGACAGACTGCTGTCACTGTCCTGCTCCACTGACAGTCTGAGGAGATTGTTCCTCCCCCACACTATGCGACTCTTCAGTTCCACCTGGGGGGGTAAATGTTAACATTATTCAAAGTTATTGTCTGTTTTTACCTGCATTTTTTTATTACTCTTTAATTTAGTATTGTTTTTTTGTATCAGTATGCTGCTGCTGGATTATGTGAATTTCCCCTTGGGATTAATAAAGTATCTATCTATCTATCTACTTTCTGAATCCACCGCATACCTTAAATTGCCAGTTTGAACTTTAAATGTATATGATGGTATAATAATTTTAGCTCTTTAATAAAAATCACTCTATATTACTAAAACTTGATGTACACCCTGCCCCTTACTAAGGTATGTTGCTTCTCTCGCTCTCTCCTAAAACCATTTGCTTCTCCCAAACTCATTTGCCATTCATAAGCTGCAACCTCTATTAAATGGTGTTTTTTTGTGCATGATATGAACACTATTTGGAATCTGAACTTGAGAGTTTCACCCATGCAGGGTTGGCAAGCTTTTGCTACCTACTAGCTCTGGGGAATTTTCCAAATCAATACAACTATCAGTTCAAGTAAGCAATTTGCTCAGTGATCCCTTAACTATTTTTATTTCTGCATGCACATATTCATCTTCTTCTAGTATATTGTAACAAACTTTATATACAAACAATTTTGTTTCCCTGTGCTAGTCCTCTCTTTTTTCTTAGGATGCAAAAATAAGATACTACTTGATGGTGTTATGTGCAAAATCTTACTTTCCTGACAAATTATGTGATTCTTGTTTTTCAGCAGTCATCAGACATCCGTGTTAAAAGTTATGTGCTAGATTAACACCAGCCATATGACTTTACAGTATACAGTAAGTAATATAAAAATTATATCAAAATATGTTGTTACACTGGAAAAATGTTGTGTTCTTCACATATACAGGCTATACAGTGCTTTGCAAAGGCATTCGGGCCCTTAACCAGTTGTCAATTGTTTCTGAAAAAACATTTAGTTTTTATTTTCTGTAATACTTTTATTTTCGAAGCACTGAAACTCAAAATTATTTTTTCTTGACGTGATATTGGTTATGTTATAAAAAAAATAACAAAAGGTAATGTGTTTGCAAAAATATTCCACTCTTCTTTCATGGAAACTCTCAACACAAATGAAAAACAATTGTCTAATAAGGACACAATTAGCATACAATTGGCCACCATCAGTGAATCATTCAAATAACTTTTACATTCTTTGGATAAAACCCCCCACAGCTATTGGAACATTATTCAGGCTGTGAATGTGAAAAACCTCTCTAAAAATTAAGACTAGAGAACATTACAAAGAAGTCAGAGATAAAATAATAGAAAACAAGAATAAAAAAAAAATATCGTCCAAGTGTTTGGATGTCCTATTTATAAGGAGAGTCTAAGTCTAATAATGAGCATGTGCAGTATGATTGGTAATGTCTTGAGTTAGTGGTTTGTGGGCACAGATATAGAAGAATTTGACGTGTTTGAATATACCTTTTGTACAAAGTGCAATGGCTCCCATTTTAGTTTATTGAAATCATAGTCCTTTTCAGTCCTGAGCAATTGTTGAATCAACAACAGTTTCAAGTTATATTAAACCACATGGACATTGTATAGAAAAGGTCATCCTTTAAAATTCTTTCTGCAAACAACAAGACTTGAGAGAGAAACCTCCAAGAGGCCAACAGTCACCTTGAAGGAGCTATAGAGTTCAGTAGCTGAGACTAGAATAAAGGTGTACTAGTCAAGTATACACATCAAGTGTTCTGGCTAATACTGGCCTATGTGGGAGGGTGACAGTAAAAAAAGCCATTTTACCCAGAAAGAATCACCTGAAAGTAAGTTTGGAGTTTGCCAAAAACGTGAGGATGACCTAGCTACAATGTGGGAAAAGGTTTTGTGGTGATATGAGACCAAGTTAGAATTTTTCGATCTGAGTACAGTGATCCCTCGCTATATTGCGCTTCGACTTTTGCGGCTTCACTCCATTGCAGATTTTATATGTAAGCATATCTAAATATATATCACTGATTTTTCACTGGTTCGCTGATTTCTGTGGACAATGGGTCTTTTAATTTATGGTACATGCTTCCTTAGTTGGTTTGCCCAGTTGATTTCATACAAGGGACGCTATTGGCAGATGGCTGAGAAGCTACCCAATCAGAGCACGTATTATGTATTAAATAAAACTCCTCAATGATATATGATATGCTTTCTACTCGGTGCTTCGCATACTTAAAAGCCCGAACAGCACCTATTGATTTTTGATTGTTTGCTTTTCTCTCTCTGTCTCTCTCTCTCTCTCTGACATGCTCTGCTCCTGACGCGCACTCCTTTGAAGAGGAAGATATGTTTGCATTCTTTTAATTGTGAGATGGAATTGTCATCTCTGTCTTGTCATGGAGCATAGTTTAAACTTTTGAAAAAGAGACAAATGTTTGTTTGCAGTGTTTTAAAGTCCCTGTCTCCACAACCTCCTGTTGTTTCTATGCAAATCTGTAACCCAAGGGTGACAATGTAAAAATAACAATATAAATGTATGGTTTTTACTTCGCGGATTTTCACCTTTCGCGGGGGGTTCTGGAACACAACCCCCACGATTGAGGAGAAATAACTATATCTCTGCATATGTGTATATCTGTGTATATATGTATATCTGTGTGTGCATGTATAGCTCCAGAACTCTAAAGTTGACTAAATATACCACTAAAAGCTGCAGTATAGGAATTACAGGAGGCAGTGTGTGTGCTTGGTGTCCTAGAAAAGTAATAAAAAGGCACCTTTAGCAAGGCCCTTAACCTGCAATTGCTTTGTCCTGGGTATGACGTTAATCTGCATCCTGCCCTCCATCGAGGTCCCCCAACTTACAGGGAAAACTTGGGGGTTGGTGGCAGGATTGGCACTCCAGCCGCCATAAAAAAACTCATGCTGTCCCAGTGTGGTGCTGAGGTGTCACCTGCTGCACTTGGGTCCCAATCCAGGTGGTTCGTAGTGTGGTGGGTGTGGCAATGCACTACCAGTGTATGCTCCCAACAACAACTATAGCAGGAAGTCAGGTGGTTCTTTGGTGTGATGCTACAGTGCAGACAAACATCAAGTCCCTGGGATGCCTAACTCATTGGTCAGAAGGTGAAGCTAAGGAGGGCTGACAATACCCCCTAGCTGAGAGTTGGCAGCAAGTTGTCACTAAGTGGAGAAGCTGGTGCCAGGTTGAGTGCAGAGATACTAGTGGACTGTATAGGGAGTTTTAGTCTGTTGTCCCTGTTCCTAATATCTGATGTGACCCCAACAAGGGGTGTAAAGCAACCTCAGGCACTCTTTATAGCACACATATTAATTCTGAAGTCAGGTTCATGGTGAATACAGGAATACTTTAATGATACTTTGAGGAGGGCTACTGGCTGAAACAATTCCCTGTATATACAGGTTTCAGGAATCGTTCAGCAAAGCATTCTGTATGTTTTTTTAGAAGATAAAAATGAAAAAGAAAAACAGACCATGCTTAATTAATTTCTAATTCCCACACTTGTAAATTAAAAATGCACAGCGAAATCATGCCTGTTTGCTGTTTGATTAATTTGCAGTTAGACTTTGAAACTTTTTCAATATTTACAAGACAGCAATACTTGTTTTAATTTTTATAATTATATTTCATTTATGTCTTTGGCTGACACTTTTATCTAAAACAACTTACAAATATTTGAGATACAATTAGTTACATTTCTTTTTGTTTTTTTTTTTTCCAATTGGAGCAGAGGCAGGTGAAGTGACTTGGTCAAGGTCACGAAGTGTCAGTGGTGGGATTCAAACCCACAACCTAAGGGTATAAAGACCAAAGCCTTAACCACCACACCACTGCCTGCCTAATTAGTGATGTGACTTGTGATGTGAGCAAAGACAATCAATCAACAATTTCAAAAACTCTATTTAAATTCACTCTCATAAATTCACTCTCAGCATAAAGGTAGTGCTTCATGTCTAGGTGAAGGACATGAAGAAAAGGACTGAAATTTTAAAAAATGGTGTCAAAATCTTGTCAAAAGAGTTATGCTTTCCGACATTAATTATAATTTGAACTGAAATGCCTTCTTAAAAGGTTTTTAAAACCCCTGACAACATTTAATTTTTCTAATTTTGAACTCAATGATTACCAAATTATGTACCTTTGTGCATGATTAAAATTAGGGAACATAATATTTATTTTGCAAGTTATTTTTGGCTGCTTATATATGTTTACCACTTCAAGCCACCCATTAATACTGTAGCATAAGCAAAATGAAACAGAGGGTTGCTTGTCTAGCTGCATGAATTGAATGCTGAAGACGTAACTCTTTGTACCTTTCAATCATAGATTAAAAGATTCATCGTATAAATAGATTCAATGGAAAGAGAAAATTATAATGTATATATCAATTATTTTGAATTGCTGTAAATATGTTTTGAAATGGCAGAGAACTGTAAAGAGAATAGTAAACAGAACATAATTGCCATAACCACTGTTAGACAAGCCGTTTATACAATATAAATATCTATTCTCCTGAAAGTAAATATTAGATTTGGAAATAAAATGAGATACGTTAACAAATTGTAAACATCGCATAATTACCATAGCCATCATTACACAATCTAAAGCTTTATTTTCCCTGTTATCAATGATCTGTGGAAAGCTTCTTCTGAAGTCTGGGTACTTTGTATTGTGTTAGTAATTCAACAGTTCTTTTAATTCTAAACCTGTTTTCCAGCATTTCAGTAAGAAATGTCTGTTTCAAAGGATACTTTTGAAAATTATATTTTGCAAAAGTTTATATTGTACCTTCAGTTCCAGTTCAGTGAAAACCTATCCACTGAGAATGCATAAGTACTATGGACCATGGAATATTATATCTTGCACATCTGTTACCTTCATAACCTTTTTTGTTCTTTGCCCAATTGCACTAATGCCCAGCAGACTGCATTTACAAAAATGATGCCATGGACTGTTCCATTAATATTCAACCATTGTCTGTCACAGACACCTTACTGTACATCTGTTATGCAAATTTATGCTAATGCCTGCCCACAGACAGATGCCTTGATTTCTTTCCTCAAAATGATCCCTTCCAGTTTGAGGTTTGCAATCTGTTACTGAAATTATTTGAAAAGTGAAATGTAGCCTTATGATCATGCTAATTTTTAAATCCCTTGTATTTAAACACAATCTTAGGTAACTGGATGCATTTATGTTGCATTTTAAACTGTCTTTAGGAATAACAGATCCTTATGTAAGACCACATTTAAAGGATCTGCATATGACATAAGTGATAAAATGATGTACTTTATATCAGATGTGACAAAGCAGTTCACCATTTTAAACTGTATATACCATTGTTTCTTTCAGGCCTACTGTACCTTCAGTGTATGTCATTAAGAATTCTTCGGAGGTACAAGTGTACATGATATACAGGCGTTACTAGATAAATATTGATGGAAAGATTCCACACAACAGGTTTTAAAACCTATGCTGTAACTGTTTTCTCCAAACTGATGATCATTAGATCTTTCATTTATTATCTGAGCAGTTCAGGTTTTAGACATTTAGAAAAATTGAAACTAAATAATGTGATGGGTCATCTTTCTGTGGTGTCTGAGGCATGCATGTCTTTTAGTCTTCTTACAAGTACAGTTTAATAAGCGTAAATTACACTATTAAATTATAAATATTATTTATGAAGCAGTATTAGAAGTCTGTACAACATTAATTAATTATTTGTATATGTATTTATGTATATATGTTTGAAGATAATGTGTTGGTCATCCTATGTGTTTTGATAAAACATGATTTTTAGACACTGTAATAATAAAACAAAGACAGTGACAGGTTGTGGGACACCTGTAGGCAAGCCCCTTATAACTGATGTCTCAAAAAAGAAAAATAAAATGCAGGTCAAAATATTATTTTGCTTCTTTTCAGATCTTTGCCAGCGAGATGAGGTGGGTCCAGATGGACAAACTCCAGAAATTACTTCAGCATTGGAAACACCATCTAACTTTTCCAGCCAGTTGGCAGAGGGAGAGAGAGAGAAATTGTTATCATAGAGTGCCAACCCATGAAGCGGTAGAAAATTACTATCACTAGAGCCCTTATTCTGTCCCCTATGAGCATGTGTTTTACTAGAGGTATAATATACAGTGTGCGTGTGCATAAATAACATAATGCTATATACAATCAGTTTTTAATAGAAATAATTCTGTTATCTTCCCTTCAAAATGGGAGTTCTTCACAATTTTTGTTTCTCTTACCTTATACTATAAACAAAAGAACACTTTTTACCTAAAATTTGCCGTGCCATATATGTGTCCTCAAAGGTAAATTGCGCAGAGACGTGTGTGCAAGAGGTTTTATTAATTGGATTTTTTGGTGTATGCATTTTCCTGTTTTTTGAGCATGTGTGTTTTCACCCTAAAATCCACACAAATGTATATAAGCGAGAACCCTGTTCAGTTAAAACTGACACAGTGACACATGCAGCTATATTTATTTTGGCACTTATTACTTAAAAATGCACTGTACCCGATTGAAGTCAATAATATGTATAATCATCTCAAACTGAAACTTCAACATTTAGAGTGTTGAACTGGTTAATTTTTCTTCTTTCCTTTTCCACTGCCTATTGTTTGTTAATTTTTCTATCTGAATCAGAAATTTTATGATTGGCTGAGATGAGTGCCTCCATTGAATAATTATTAAAAATAATTTACCATAAATGCTTCATCAACTCCTTGGTGGTGCTGTGCTAAAATACATGGAATAAAACAAGTCAAGAATAAGTTGTCTGTACACAGTTTTCATTGATCTTGCATTAGTAATACCCTACAGCAAAAAAATCTTCCTCTATAGGCTCTTATTTTGAAAAAAGATAATTTGTGACATGCTCCCTCGTATAATATATTTTACATTACAGTAATGTATGGCATGTTTTTGTATCTTATATACTTATCGTCATTCAGCAATATTACAATAAATGCTACAAATCTCACTCACTTCCAGGCATTGCAAAAAGAGGTGCAAGATATATTTTATGAGCCAAAAAGGAGGCTTTAATTGGCCTGTCATAATGTAGCCACACTCCTAGACAGCCAGTCCCAAGTTACTACCTGAAGGCTTTGGACCAATCAGGCCCAAAATGGGGAACTGGCTTTTAAAGTTAAAAATACACTAAAAGATTCAAAATATATCAAAATGGCTTATAAGGGGGGGGAAAACACAAAACTCTGTCTTGCAGTGATAATCCAAACACAAATATTCATAAATAAAGAGTATATTTAAATAAATGAAAAACAAATACAAAAAGTAGCAAAAGAGCAAAAAAGGAATTTGCCTAAAATGGAGTCTGAGGCAAACAAGTCCCAAAGCAAAGAAATAATCTAGAAACCAGGAAAGAGAAATTAAAAGTAATAACTCACTATGAACTCCTAACGCTCTCAGTGATCCACTGCTCGATTCCCTTCTAAACACAAAGAAAGGACCCAGCAGCAGTGATGACAGGAGGCCCTGCCTCCTGTGGCTCCACCCACAAAGTACATGAAATAAAGTCACATTTAAAGACACAATACATAAATATTATATACATAATTATTTATAATATAATAAACTAGCAGAATACCCGTGCTTCGCAGCGGAGAAGCAGTGTGTTAAAGAAGTTATGAAAAAGAAAAGGAAATATTTTAAAAACAACGTAACATGATTGTTAATTTAATTGTTTTGTCATTGATATGAGTGTTGTTGTCGTATCTCTCTCTCTCTCTCTCTCAGAATTGTATTGTTGTCGTATCTCTCTCTCTCTCTCTCTCTATATATATATATATATATATATATTTGTTTCAATCAGGGTCGTATTTGTAGGATGTGTTGTGTTCAAGTTACATTCCGTGTTTGTCAATCGTTGTAAAGATAAGAGGTTTCATTTAACGATTCGTTTGTTACTGCATCAATAAACAGCTCGTCTTCCTCTTTATCTGAGATGTGA
>JANRMT010062808.1:34793436-34848837 GCA_026402145.1 Polypterus bichir lapradei | reverse complement strand
TTGCTATTGGATTGCCGCTGACGGACGGCCTTATATGGGCAGGCACTAAATTACAAACGCCAGCGGCAGCCTGTCTATGAACTTAATTTAAAGTGTAGGTTTACACTGTGCTTTGTTTCCGAAGTAGCAGAACTCATGAATATGGTTGTATATATCACTCGCTCGCTTCTTATTGTTTCGCTGCCTTCTCAATTATATAATGCATGTTTTCTTCAGCGCTTTTTGGGGCTCTTCCTGGTTTTCTACGTACTGCGTGATTACGTGGGAGGCGTGATTATGTCAAACTCCGCCCCCACGGGTTTCAAGCTCATCTCCATTACAGTAAATGGAGAAAAAACAGCTTCCAGTTATGACCATTATGTGTAGAATTTCGAAATGAAACCTGCCCAACTTTTGTAAGGAAGCTGTAAGGAATAAGCCTGCCAAATTTCAGCCTTCTACCTACACGGGAAGTTGGAGAATTAGTGATGAGTCAGTCAGTCAGTGAGTGAGTGAGTGAGTGAGTGAGTGAGTGAGGGCTTTGCCGTTTATTAGTATAGATATATATATATATATACACAACAATTACATTAACAATCATGTTACGTTATTTTTAAACTTTTTCCTTTTCTTTTTCATACCTTCTTTAACACACTACTTCTCCGCTGCGAAGCGCGGGTATTCTGCTAGTATATATATATATATATATATATATATTTTGGTGTTTTTAATAAGAGTATTATTTGTTATGTGTCTTTCCTTTTGTATGTAGAGCCCAAGGAGCAGGGGCCTCCCAACACTGCTGAGTCGGTTTGATGTGTTGGCCTATTTAAAAGGTTAAAAATCCCTCAAGCAAGTACAATGGCATTAGCTTTTGTTTCTGTTGTTTGGCTCTCCATCTTGGATTTTTCATATTGAATTGTGTAAGTTCTTCTGAATTTTCTTTTTTGGGTTCTTAGCACTAGTGTGAGGTTTTACTTTTGCATTTTGGATACTGTTATTTTTTTGTGTATACTTCATTTTGACCTTTTCTCTATTGTACCCTTTTTGCTTTAACCTTTTTGTTCATAAACTTTATCATTTTTAAGGAAATCTTTAATTTATTTATTATTTGCCAGGGGTGTCATGATTAGGTTTATGATTTTATCTTGTAGTTTCTAATATTTTGACCTCTATTTTCTGGTCCTTCCATCACTGCCAATTTGAGAGCCGTCACTATCGCTGCATCCTGCATTTCTAGGGTGTTGCTTCATGAGTCATAAAATCCACAGGATAAAAGGCCGGGGCACCTTTTGTTATTTGATGCGCAAATAAAAGCTCTTAAAAAAATAATTCTTTGTTTTTGTGCTTCTCAGTAGTTTTATTCGCTTTAACCTCTATGCCTGTTACCTCAACTTCGATTCTTCTTTATCATTAGGATTTGGTACCTAGGTTTGTTGTTATTTGTTTTGGTTTCATTTTTTTCTTACATGCTTCTCCCAGTCAACTCAATAAAAAATCACCTGTCTTTTCCTCGGCAGGAGAAGTGGTATGTACAATTCCCCAGTATGGATATGGCTTTTTTTTTTTTTTTTAATGGTGCAGGCCATAGCCCGTACTTTTGGTTTCAGCGCCAGGACTACTCAAGAGCCTTGTTTTCAAGTCATGCACAATATGCAGTCTGCCTATTCTTTTTGTGTTATTGTGGTGTGTCCTTTTTCACCACAAAGCCATTTGACTCTATATTTGATGGGGTGCATTTTACTTTAGGAAGTTCACAGCTATTATATTTTCCGGGGCAACAAGTACTCTTGAGGCTCTCTGTTTTTACTTAGCATTATGTATTGCTGTAACTGCTGTATTTTGTGAGATGATGATGCTGATGTCCTTAAATATCACAATGATCCAACGCTAGCAGAAAAAGATGTGGGAAATAGCATCTCTTTGAGTGATTCATTTTTTTGTAATTCAACCTTGTCTAACTATTCATTAGCAAAAAAAAGAAGCAGATATGTATTAGGTAGATAAGTTAAAATTTGTTGGTGAAATCTACCAATATAAAGTAAAATTCCTATCTGAATTTTCAGGCCAATAATGACCATGCGTTTAATTTAACTCCACCTTCAAACAGAGAAATTAAATCCTATTTACTGTAAATAAATTAAAATATATTCAGCCATGGCATCATGACTGCCTTCCTAGTTTTGTTGTGCAAGTCATGGGTTTCTTTTAAATAATTTTTCCAAAGTCATTCTGCAAAAGGTTTGGTTCATCTATCTATCTAACTATCTATAGGGTGGTCCAGATCTAATTATGCAATTTTCATTACGCTATAACTTATTAAGTTTATTACATAGAAAATCACCCAAAAAATCACAGACCATCGAGAAGTGTGCAAACTGACGACATGAAGAATCGTCTTCGTGCCGAACTGGAGTCGTCCCAGCATAAATCAAAGTCATCCAGACGATCTGGATCTGCATAATTAGATCTGGACCACCCTGTATCTATCTATCTATTCAATAGATATATTGGAGAATGGTAAATAAATTCTCCATTCTACTTTAGCCACTCAAACTATGCAATGGCATTGCTAGGCTTTTATAGACATGGATAAGAAACACAGATAATAGTAGAAGATAGAAATAAACAGAAATACAAAAAGTAGTAAGCAGAAATTTAAAATACACAACTCATCATATGAGGTTAAAAAGTCTGAGTCTTTACCTGTTTCAAAATGGTTAGGTTTCCAAAATAACACTTATGAAGCTTTATAAAATGTTTTGCTTTTGGAGTGCATGTTTTGCTTATTCATAAATGATTACTGGTGTAGTGCATAAGTACCACACTTACTGATTTGGCTTACTTTGACATTTTACTGTTATGATGTATACATTCAGATATATACAATGTGTACCATGTATATTTACTAATGTTGTTAGTTGGTGCCAATCCGGCTAGTTCATCATGTGGGGGGTGCGGCAATGTGCTGTATAAGCATATGCTCCCAACCTCTATTTCCCTCTCATACTATTCCTCTCCTGTTCACTGTTTCTGAAACCAAGGTCACCTAACATATTTTACACACTGTAATAAGTGTATATGTTTAATATGTCACTGTGCTCTGTACAAATATTTTATAAATCTACTTTTCTTTCTACTCACATGCACAGCTAATACAAAGCCAGATTTAGCACAGGGGCCCATCATTTAGAACTGCTAGGCAAGCATTAGAAGACAAGACAGGGACAACTGCGAAATGGCCGCTATTTTCGGCTGTCATAGTCAGCCTGAAATTGTATCCTCTTTGCCTTGTTTGGAATTGTACTATTCACCTAAGTGGGGGCCTGCACATGATAAAGGGTATAAAGCCTTGGAACATTGCCCAGCACACATTTGAAGCTGATGGACAGATGGGAGATAACGTCAACCGATCAGGAAAATCCTTCCAACGCAGAGACGAAAATGGCAGACTCTATACATTGGGCCCCCACTCCTGAACTGGGTTCTTGTCATGGCTTCCTTCGTCTGTTAATGCAGTGTAAACCGTCATTAATGAAAGCTAAGTTATTTCTCCAATGTGATTTTTTACCGCTGTATCACTAAGGGAGGGGTATCGCCTTTTTATATTATATCTATATAGTTTTGAGTTATGTAACATGCTGCAATTAAAAAAGAACTCATTCCAACAAGGGAGCTAGTGCCCCCTGCTGGATACACACACCACTAAGCTTCTTCTGACATACAGGGTTTCATCCTTTGGTCCTAGGAAGACAAGCTATCAAGAGGAGTAAAATCAATCAGATAGGTTGTGGGCATTTTGAAGCATCACAGGAGGTACTAGGGTGTAGCAAGAAGTGTTGGAACCTCACCATTATTGGAACCCATGTCAGCTGGGGTTTAGTGTGCCCTCTACTGTATGAGGTGTTTGCACATTCCCCTGTGATGATGCAGGTTTCTTTCAGTGTTTCCTAAAGTTTCCTCATTTAAAACACATACTGCTAGTTTAGTATTCTAAACTGATGCTAGGAGGACTTTATAATGTATTATTGTGTGCTGTGTGATGGATTGATATCCCTGCTATATTCTGTCTTTTGACTGAGTTATACATTTAAGATAAATTTTACTCCCATGTGATTTTGAACATTTGATTTCTGGCTTCATTAAAATGAGTGTGTCAACATCAATATCTGCTTAGCCTTTCAGTAATATGCCCCAAAATAATTTCTGCTTCAAATCTATGGACATATTCTTATTCAAAATTTTGTTTATTATTTTGCCCTTGATCCTGATTCAGAAATAAAAAGTCTTTTACCTGAATGTATATCAAATCAGCCTGCCCTACTTCATTTTTCTGTGGTGCTCATAAAAGTCTTATAAAATAGAAAGCAATACTGCAGGTGAGAAAAAAATACGTCTTAAAGTCAAAATGCCTTACAATAGTGCTTTATTTTACAAAACAACAAAACCATCTGTTAATTAAAAAACCGCTTAATTCTATGTTGAGAGCTTCCTCGCTATTTAGCTTTAAGGGTTTCATTTGAAACTCTTGCCCAATAGTCATTTAGACTAACAGCTCCTATATCTCATTCAAATGACTCTTAAAGGATCACATGTTTTTTTGTGGCATTTTATTTAGCTGTACCATACACGGATATCCAAACGAGCTTGTCGGACTCAGACTCAAGGGCCTAAAGATTTGAGGGATTCTCATGAAAATGAAACCAACTAGACATTTGAAGTCGTTCTCTCTAATGGCCATCGAGAGTGAACTGACTAATAAGTTGGACCTTGATGATATTGCTAATGTATTTTGTTAATTGTTTGCTAACACAGAAATAATGCAGAGACTTCTTGAATGTAAGACAACTGTTTTATTAATTATTGTTCTATGTTTCATACTGTATTTAGATGTAGTGATAGGTGTTTCCCTGTATTGGTTGATTTAGTTAGGATATTAAACAGAGATAATGGTAACGGCTGTAACATTATTGTTTGTAGCTGCACAGAATCGGTCAGGTACACCTCTTTGCTGATTGTAGCACTGGAGGTTTAGGGCACAGCTTGTCAGCCTCTGCTGCTGCAGTATTATTGTTTATGCATCAGCAAAATCCAGGCCTACAGTAGTCATTTGGCTTTAGTGGGGACAGTTGTAGTTTGAGTGAACTTTTGACTGTGATTTTTCTGATTGCTTCTGGGAAAGGAGGCAGCCGGATTATGACTGTGTTATTTCCCAAGTCACATTATTGTGGGATCTAATGCCAAAGTGTTTTACTCTAATTGTGTTTTATTATTGAATTATAGCAAATTTCGGCTATTGTGTTTTTCCCTAATTGCCAGATCTTTGTATAAAGCACATTGATCTCAGCGTAAATTATAGTTTTGTGTTGTCATATCTACTCAGCTAACATCATTAAGTTATTAGACTGTGTTTGATATCCTATAAACAAAAATAAACAGCATTTGTTTAAATAGCACACTTTGTCTGTAGGCTGGTTCTGGGCTGGCATTAGGGGTTAAGGAGGGGGGTCCATTGTCTTGTCAGGCCCCAGGGGCCATGGACTAGGGATCCATATTCTATAATTTAAATATTTTATACCAATTACACCCACTGCCTGCCCAGAATGACAGCGCATATTCAATTAGAAAGGGTGTCAGGAGAAAAATCAACTTCAGTAAAACAGGCAAGGGTCTGTTCTATAACAGCTATAGTAAATAGATGTCAGAATATGAAACACAATTTGCAGTTCAACAACAATGCAAGGAACTCAATAACAAAATGAAGGATATGATTTATACCTTTGAACTGGCAATGATACATTCTGCCCACTTCCAGCTGACCTTACCTAGCAATCGCTTAGCATCCACCAACAGCAAGGTACCAAAATGGAGTTCCCAATACGAAAAAAAAAAGATGGCATTGCAGGAGAAGTTATTTCATGTTTAAAATCAGTAAAAACACCTTGATGTTTTGATTTCTAATCTTCTGTATGCATCAACATATACCAAAATGCATAATGAAGCCTAAAAAAAATCTCTGAAATGGAACATTGGGCTTTCTTTTCCACAGGCTTCAAACCCAACAATGGCAAAATGAGGCCCAGCCTCTCAAACCTAGCACCAGGCTTGACAGAGGCCTAGTACCCTAAAAACTATTTTCCCAAAAATAGTTCAGCACCTTTTTAACACGGTGCTTGGTACAAGGTGTTATGAAGTAAAGATTTCTTCTTGGAATGATAAAAAATGTAGTTTATGAAAATATTGTTAATTTCAAAAATCCAAATATTCTGTTTTAATAAATATCAAGAAAATTTGTGATTTCTAAATGGTGTCAGACAACCAAATAAAAATGTTGGTGCATTATTTAATTTTCTCTTCACATTTGGAACATAAACAGATTAAATGAATTCAACACCACACAGCGAGTCAGAGGTGGGTATTGAACCACCAACTGTGAGTGCTGAAGCCTCCTATCTGCTAAATAAAAGTGTAGTCACTGAACATAAACCCTTGTAAGTGTTAGCAACACAAACTAATTTTGTATGGATGAATAGACAGAGCTGTCATACTTAAAACATTTTAAATAAGTGGTGTTTGTGCCCTCAGAAAATCCTGTTAATGGTATATCGAGTATGTTAATTCTAGTTCCCATGAATCTTTGCCCCATAGTGAACTTGTCTACTTTCGGCATTTTAACAACAACCACATTTATTTATATAGCACATTTTCATGCAAATGATGTAGCTCAAAGTGCTTTACAAGATGAAGAAAGAAAAATATAAAACTAAGATTAAGCAATACTAAGTAACAAACAATAAAGTAAGGTCCAATGGCCAGGAAAACAGAAATAACAAAAAAAAAAAAAAAAAAAACCTCCAGAGGGCTGGAGAATAAAAACAAAATCTGCAGGAGTTCCGAGGACACGAGACCACCCAGTCCCTACTAGGCATTCTGCCTAACATAAATGATCTCAGTCAGTCCTCATGGTTTTCAGGCTTCACGTGGAAGAAATTAGATGATGATGGTCATGTGGACATCTGGCCTTCAATCCATCAATGTAGGGACTGCATGGTGCTATAATCAGGTGGTGGTGGTGCCGAAAACTGGAAAAAGAACAACACAGAAAGTAGGGGTTAATTGATTGCAGAGATAGGATAAAAATGATAATTAAATGCATATACTGTACAGAATATCAGGGTTGCACTAAAATGAAGCTATAAAAAGCCATATTAAAATAATGGATTTTTAGCAGTGTTTTAAAGTGCTCCTGGCGAATTTCTATTGGTAAGCTATTCCAGATTTTAGGTGCATAACAACAGAAGGCTGCCTCGCCACTTCTTTTAAGTTTAGATCTTAGAATTATAAGCTGGCACTCATTTCAATATCTAAGGTTACGATTTGGAGAGTAAGGTGAAAGGCATTCTGAAATTAGGATGGAATGAAATTATTTAAGGCTTTGTAAACCATAAAAGCAGTATTTTAAAGTCAATTCCAAATGGCACAGGTAATCAGTGTAGTGACATCAGAACTGGAGTGCTAAGATTCTCTTTTTCTAGTTAAGATTCTGGCAGCTGCATTCTGCACTAGTTGCAATTGATTGATGTCTTTTTTGGATCGTCTGGAGAGGAGTGCATTACAGTAATCTAGTCAAATATGAACAAAAGCATGAACTAATTTTTTAGCATCATGCAAAGTTAAAAGGGATCTAACTTTTGCTATATTTCTTAAGTGTAAAAATGCTGTCCTAGTGATCTGATTAATATGTGATTTAAAATTTAGGTCAGAGTCAATTATTACCCCTAAATTCTTTAACACTGTATTGACTTTTAAGCCTAATGGATCACGTTTCTAATAACCTCATTACATCTATATTTGCCAATCACTAAGATTTCTATTTTCTCCTTATTTAGTTTGAGAAAATTACTACTTATCCACTCAGAAACACAAGTGAGACATTGGGTCAGTGAACCAAGAGAGTCGGGATCATCAGGCGCTATTGATAAATACACTTGTGTGTCGTCAGCATAGCTATTGAGATAATCTGACCTAATGGAAGCATGTAGATCGAAAAGAGCAGTGGACCCAGGATAGATCCTTGTGGAACACCATACAGAATATCATGTGTCTTCGAAGTATAATTACCACAACTAACAAAGAATTTTCTACCTGTTAAGTAAGACTCAAACCAATTTAAGACATTACCAGAGAGGCCCACCCACTGACTAAGGTGATTTCAAAGAATATTGTGATCAATGGTATCAAATGCGGCACTCAGATCTATGAGGATGAGAACAGATAAACGGCCTCTGTCTGCATTTACCTGCAAGTCATTTACTACTCTAATGATGGGCACAAAGTTTGACAGTTTGTTTATATATTTTATTCTTCAAAGTAGGCAAATGTGTTATTTTTACATCTGTAAAAATCATCATCTCAAAATGAAAGAGGCAACTAGGGTAAACTCAACAACTTAACTGACTCTTTTGGGCCATTATTTTCAGAGAGTTATCAAAACACAACCATTCACCAAAATCAAAGGAAGATTCTGAAAAGTTCAGGGAAACAAGCTTCTAATATGTTTTAGCTTAGAAAGTGTCCCAAAGCCAACTTCCATAATTCACAGTCAGAGCCAAATTGACTAAATTGCTAAAGTTTTAGAAAGTAGTTGATTGTTCTATTGGCAGTCATGCAATAATCTCTCCAAAAAATTGTGATATTCTAAATAGCCCTAGAACAACATCCAAAGATTTACAGGCCTCTCCTGCCTTAAAAAATGTCAATATTCATAGCTGCACCACATAAACCACACAGAAATGGGATTTGTTTTAGAGAATCTAACATTGATTACTACGAAGAAAATACATTTTTGCTTCAGGTTTACCAAAATGCACCATGAGGAGATCATCAAGAGTTATAAAACAATGGTTGCATTGGATAGATGATAGAGCGTGTATTATTCAAAAATATTCACTTTTGACTCATATTTCTAGAGTGGTAGATTGTGACAGCAATAGATCAATAATGACATTTCTTAAAGGACATCTGAGATGAGCATTTTTTGTTTAATACAAATATTTTCTCACTTTTCATATTATAGACAAGACATGCATCTACTGCTAAAAAGAATGGAGCAGATTCAGCTTCAAACAGCAGTCATCTCTCCTATACTGTATGTGAAGAATCTTCTGAAATTCTCCTTCATTCAAAAGTGAATGATGCTACATAAGATCCCCACCAAATTCAGAGACAGGTGATGGACTACAAATTTTTACATGCATTGCCCCCTATTTCCTTTGTCTATTTCTATTCTGTCTGTGAGATGAGCATAGTTGCTGTACAGTTTGCACCATGTCAGGAGCATACATCAGTCAATAAATTCTAGCATTTTATACAAAAATGCCTTTTAGCAGCAATTAGACCACAAAATTAAAAGGAAACTAATAATGTACTTTCTCTTAACAGTTTACTGTCTTAAATTGCTGGAAGTTAGAAGCTTCTGAAGTCTTACAAAAATGTATAGGACACCTGTATCTTCCCTTTTGTTTTGGTAAAGAGATTGTTTTTTATTTTTCTGCATTTAAGGGTTACCTGTCATTTATGAACACCATTCATTTTAACCATTAGCTACTGGCCTTAGACCCCACTGTACGGGGAATGCGTTTGAGAAATTGCCAACATGAATGGTATCTATGAGTCAAGCATCAGAAGTACCAAAGCACTTCCACATGGTAATGGTAGTATTTGTATGGTCATACAACAGTCCAAGACTAAAAGAATGTATGATTTTTACCTTGTTTTATATAGGAACCCATTAAAAAAAGCATTATATACAGGAGAGTAGGTTAAAGTGGTTTGTTGGACATTTGATGAGGATGGACAATGAATACATGGGCAAAAGACTGATGGGAATGGAAGTACAGGGGAAGAGAAAGAGTGGGAGACCAAACTGGAGGTGGATGGATAAAGTAAAGGAAGACATGAAGCAAAAGGGTTTGACTGGCGAGGACTGAGCTGTTGGGAGAAGGCCAATCAAGCACATTGACCCCACACAGAAGTGGAAAAAGATGAATAGGAAGAAGAAGAAGCTCTTGCTGGTTTACTCAATGCCTTAATAGACATGTTTCATAAATAACAAAAGCTAAGAAGTATTTTCCCTGTCTAATCTACAATTATGAAAATCTGATATGAGAATGAAAAAGGTAGTGTCATAATACTTATTTACTTGATTAAAGGTTATAATACTGTATAATATAAATTTAATAAATACAGTGTACAGTATAAATACAATATAGATACAGTATGCAGATACTAAGTACACATGTTAAACAGTTTATATGTAGTTTATATATTAGGAAAACTCCTCTCTACCAACTATTTAAAAAACTATTTTGATAGGACAGCACCCTACTACCATTTCCCTCCACCAAGAAAAATGCCCCAGAAATGGGACTGGATATGGATGTCATGAACTGTATGCCATAATCTTTTCTAGGCAGGACATGATGGCAATAGCTACCACATGACCAGTAACAAACACTGTGATTGGAAACAATATGGTCTCGGCCATGCAGGAATAGTCAGAAAATGGAGGCAACAATCCAATAATCCAAATACCAAATAGAAAATGGCATAATCAGATTAAAGCTAAAACTAAAAATAAAGGCCTCGGTTGGGAACAGCAGGATCCAAAACCATGATTACAGTCCAGTGAGTCTCTACACCTGCCTATAGTCGCCTGGTAGGTCTGGTTTGTGGTGGCTTTAAAACCCTTGAGCAGTTTAGGGATCAGTGATGCTTGTTCATGGAACCACAGTCCCATCCTTCCTAGTTAGGGATTGTATGCAGCCTCCTAGAGAATATCAGTTCTCCATTGTTTCTCTCTTAATAGTGCAACATGCCACCAGTAGGCTGAAGGTTTCACAACATGTTGGTAACAATTCATGACCTCTCTTTCTCATTAACTCTCTGTCTTTCTCTCTCTTTGTCTCACTCTTTTCCCAACCCTCTCCAGGTAGAGGTTCTTTATTTAAAAAATAAAGGTAAAGCATGTTGACTAAAATGTTTGTCTTCCTATCCTCAGCCATTTGCTGTCCATATTACAATGTTAATGGACTTCATATGGTCATTATTTTTTATGCTAATTGTTGAAATTTGTCTGGTTTACTCTCTAATTTCTGTGTTTATATATTTAAATGATGAATAGTTTACTAACTTACTATTCATATATACATTTATGCAAGAGTGCTAAATCTGTACTTAGTGGAAAGTTCTGCTAATTTATGTCATTTGCTTTGTTATGTAATTTCTGTCATATCTCTGTGTTACTTGAGTTTCTTTATTCAGATGGAAGGTTTTGCTAAATGGTAAAACTTAAAGTATTTTTCTAAAGACAGCTAAGAAAATACAATGTCACAAAACCAGCTAACATTAATGTTAAAGTAATATCTAATTGTACCTGCAGGTTAGTGAAAGCAGTAAACAAAATAAGTTATTTTTTCTCTCCTTTTCATAGAACCACCTTTGTAAAACGTTGGCAAACTGATTTTAATGAGCGCTAAGCGTTATGAGTCACCTGGGAGAGTCTGAAAGGCTTACTGTAAACAGGATCGCCACAGTCAGGTCCAACACTCATGGCGTGCTAGAGAGGTGTGTGAAGAGGTTGCTGCAGCACAGGCACAGCTAACCACTCAACAAAGGCTGCACTTTCATTTAAAAACCTAACAAATTCAGATTTAATTTTGTTTTTGTAGGTCATTTTTAACAGGTATCACCTATGGTGACCAGCTAGAACAAAACAAAAAAAATAGTTGACAATATTTAAAGTATTTTCCAAAACTGTCCATGCTGCTTTAAGATTATATAGGGTCTATTAAAATGTACTCCTTTACAGCAGGTAGATCATACTGTAGAAGCCTAAGAATTACATGTGTTAAACATGGTGAGCCACTTACATAAAATGGTTTAGCAGCATTTCTATTCAAAATAAGCTATAAAGAAATTTATGAAAAATAATCTGCATACAGTACATTATTTTTGAAAAGGCTGAATATGTTTAAGAAATGTCAGAACAGTCAACCTGAATATTACTAATTAATTTCCTTAAAAGACCACCTTTAAAATATCATAAAAGAATTGTATATGTGTTTTGACCATGACACTTAACAATGAAGCTTCTCTTAAGTTATTGTTAACCACATTTCACCTTGGTATTTGTAGCATATGTTTTCTCTCTTCTTTTTTTCTTTTATTCAATTTTATCAATAATAGCTAATCAAAAATAGTAAAAAACAAAACCTTTGCATCACACAGTTTAAATAAAACATATTCAGCTAAAGTGAATAAAATTGACAATGTTAATATCAACATGGTCATTTCTGTCTGAATAGTGAGTTCTTTATCCTTTATTATTTATCATTTTTTTGTTCTTAAATCTTACATACAGTAGAATGCTTTGCCATTCCGGCTTTCATCGTTAGCTGTGGATGTGCCCTGTTATTTAAAGGAACATTCTGTCACCGGACAGAATTAAGCTTTCTGTCCATTTGCCACATAATTTACATTTTCTCTGTGAAGAGCAGGACCTTGCTATATCGACAGACAGTCAAACAGATGTCTTCACTGTAGATACCCACTGGTTGCTCTGTTTCATGTGCTTGACTTGATATGTCCCCATTCAAGAACAGATAATAGACTGTAGGGGGTAAATTGTTCATGTGGAAAGGAAATCTGGTTTTGAAAATGAAGGTAAGTAGAATAGTTTGGCAGAAACTAAAAGAAAAATAAGGTGAGATTTGTTTTATTTACAACATGTTTCTGATTCTATAAGTAAGCATTTTCCATTGAATAAAAACATGTTTATTATCTATTAAATACATTTGCTTCCATTTTATGGCTACACATCAGTGAATAGAAAATCATCATCTGCAAAAAATAAAATGTAATTTTTAAATATAGATAGGACAGCATAGAAATCCTAATGTTTTATGTTTTGTTTTATAAATCTAAAAAGAATTATTTTTAAAATTTGCCACATTTTAATGAATTAGTTGTCAGCTCTAAGAACATTTCAAACAGTTTTTCCTATTATTGGAAATTTCACGAATTCTAGAGGCTTTGGTTTAATTTGTTTTCTAACATGTCACTTACCTTTCAATTAATTACATCCATATTTTTTGATTAAATCATTCAGATTTGCCAGATATCACATGTAAAACATGAATGTACAGATTAATTCGCACCTCAGTAATATTTCGGTATTCTCAGTATTTGCTAAAAAGAGAAATGACACTTCTCACAAAATGTCTAATATTTCTTAGTTTCATGTCTGGGAATGTCTAATAATAATAATTATTATTATTTACATTTATATAGCGCTTTTATCACTACTCAAAGCACTTCAGTGAGTGGGGAGCCACTTCAGTCACCACTAATGTGTAGCATCCACCTGGATGATACGACTGCAGACATTATTGTGCCAGGACACTCACCACGCATTAGCTGTTAGGTGGTGAAGTGGTGATAGAGATAGTCAGTTAGAGACTGGGGATGATTAGGGGGCCAGAAGGACTAGGCTCTGGGCCATTTAGCCTGGAATTCGGGGTACACCCTACTCTTTACAAAGGATGCCCAAGGATCTTTTATGACTACAGTGAGACAGAACCTAGATTTTACATATCATACAAAGAAAAGTGCAATTTTTATAGCACAGTGCCCCTATCACTGTAATGGGGCATTGGGATCCACATTCAGACCACATGGTAAGTGTCCACTGCAGGTCTCACCAACACAATCTTCCAGCAGCAACCCAAAATTTTACTAGATGGTCTCCAATCCAAGTAGTGGCTGGGCCCATACAGGTGAATGAATTTTCTGAAGTGCATGTGGTATGGCTGCTGCGTTTCACTGGGTCTCTGCATTCATAGACCGAAAAATGTATCAATACAATGAATAACCCTGCGCTCTGACCTCCAAAGGTCATAAGATAAGACAATTTCCCCTTGGGGAGTAATAATGTGTATCAAATCAAAAATCTAAATTCTGTACAATGGAAGACTTCCCTAAAGGAAATAACAGTAACTATTGCCGGCATACATATTAACCTTTTTTACACTATGCTGTCAGTTCATAATTTTTGAAGTCTTGGGTACACATGGAATTTTTGTGTAGCACAGCAAAGTATAAAGTTGACAATAAATCGTTAGTCTGTGAGTTAAGAAAACATGCATTGCAGAAGTATTATATATTACCCACAGATACTATACATGATTTAAGTTAACCCTTTGAACCTTGAACAGCATCTTCCACTCCACAATGTTGTTTAACTTTCATTTGGGTAACACTTTAGTTTAGGTACCGCAAAAATGCATCTATTACTCATTTACTATTACGTAACAAGACCTTAACAAACATTTCTTTGGATATTCATAAAACTTATAAAAAATCAATAAAGTGTTTATTCATCTCTGCAATATGATCTACTAATGAAGCTTCACTTTGGAGTGGTCTGTTTGAGGAAGACAGAATTGTATCTCTCTCTTGCTCTCCTAAGACAAAAAGCAGAAGCGGAAGTGGAAGATGCATCATGTTGTCGAAGAACTCTGGGCTCTTGAGAGACAGATTCAGCTATTCCTGGCCTGACAGGCGCATCTCAAGGAACTGAATGCTCACCTGTAAAAAGAGACCTCCTCAGCAGCTGAGATTGCCACACCCTCAATTTGGCAACAGCCACCTCGTGCCATGGTGGATGCACACTGGGCCAAATTAGTTTTACCCTCAAAATGATGACAGTGATGATGGAATCTGGCTGTTTCTTATGCAGGCAGGGGCTTAAGTCTAGATCACCGGCAGCTCAGGCAAGCACCACTAACCAGAACTACTTTGACCCTCTCCCCTCCCTCACTGTGCCAGCAGACTTTGGTGATATATTTGTTAACGGGGATTCAGTTGCACACAACCCCAATATTTGTTGCTCTGAACAGAAATATTTTTTTCTTGTTTTTCCAGAGCAAGCGTAAAAGATATTAAGAGAAAAATCAGTTTCAAGGACAACTGGGATCTTTTCTGGGAGAGACATCAGTTCTTCAGGAGAGATGGTCTGCATTCAGACCAGATTCGGCGCCTGGGTCCTGTCCAACAATATATGGAAAGTAATCTGTCTTTCCTAACTATGCAATTTTTGTTTTCTATAATACCTTGTTAGGATGTGATAATTCTGTGGTGAGCTCACTTTTAGATGTGCACCCTAACTAAAAAACCCAGACAGATCAGTATAAATGCAAATAATTTAATTGCCATTTCACCTTTAGATGTGCACTGCAATAGAACTATATCAACAGATTATAGACAAAATATAAAATCTGCTCAAAGTGACATAAACACAAATAACCTATTAATATTTTACGCTGCTGTAACATTCCAATTCAGCTCTGTTCTTCCAAGACCTTAAATATGGCTTTACTAAATATTAGAGCATTCATCAGATCAGTGATAGGAAAATTGACTTTTTTAAAATAAGTGAAACGTGGCTCAGCTCAGATGGGTGCTGCAGTATAAACTGAAACAGCACCTTCGAGTTACAGCTTTGTTTATTCGGTTTGCAAAGGCAAAAAAGGCAGAGGTATAGCAAGTATTTACTCAAGCTGATTATATGGTAAAAATGCCAGTTTTGCTACTTTCACATCTTTCGAGTATCCTGCCAGTTTTATTAAAGGAGCGTCCCAGTGTCTTGAATTAAATGCTTATAGAATTCTAAAATATAATGTGTCTTTTATTGAGGAATTTTGACTTAGTATCTATAATAATAATTATGAAAGATTTCTAATTGTAGGTAATTTTATTTTTTATGTGGATAACTAATGTGACCTGAAAGCTAAAGAATTCATTAACTTACTGGACTCTTTTAATCTTAGTGAGTACATCAGCCAGCCCACACATAAGGGACGACACACAGTAAACTTAGTGATTTCAAAAGGATTAAAAGTTGACGTGAGGCAGGTCATGGATGTTGGTATATCAGACCATTTTTGCATATTATTTAATGTAGAAATACTGATAACTGCAACTAGTGCTAATAGTGTTAAAAGTAAGGTGGAGAATACTTATGCTAAGGTGAGAGCTGCTGCTGACAATGTGGCCCCAGAAAAGACAGTTAAGAAATTCTCAAGTACTATTATACCTTGGAAGACACAAAGAGTGTCTGACTTAAAGAGAACATGCCAGAGAGCGAGTGTAAATGGAGAAAAACTAAACTGAAAGTCCACTATGAAATACTGAAGGATATAATAACTAAGTATAACAGTGCAGTCCACCTTGAGAGGCATTCTCATTTCTCTAAAACTTTAAATGATAATGCTGGTAATCCAAGATTTTAATTCTCAACTATTGATCGTCATCTAAACCCAGCTCACTTACTAGAATGTCTCCTAAAAACTACTAGTGAAACCGTTGAGGCTCTTCAATATTTTTTAAACACAAAATAAATTATATTACAAATAATATATTGCATCTGCCCAAAGTTAACCATGTTGAACCCCAGTATGCCTTTTAAGTTAGATAATTCTTTAACTGGAATAGATCTACCCGAACATCATAGAATAATTTCTTAACTGAAACTCACTACCTGTGTCCTTGACCCACTACCAACAGGCTTTTATAAAGAAGTCTCAGATGTCCTTATTGATAGTGTACTTGACTTAGTGAACTCATCATTAGATGCAGGGGGTCTTCCCCGTCTGTCTTAAGACTGTAGTTGTTAAACTCCTGCTGAAGAAAAATAATCTCAACTCCTTTGTTTTTGACAACTTCAGACCAATTTCTAACCTGCCTTCCTTAAGTAAAATTCTAGGAAATGCAGTAATTAAACAGCCAAATGATTACTTGATTAAACATTCTGTTCTTGACAAGTTTCAGTCAGGTTTAAGAACAAATCATAGTACAGAAACTGCACTGGTTAAAGTAGTAAATAATCTGTGGGTTACAGAGGCCATATATATGTTCTTGTTCTCTTAGACTTGAGTGTAGCATTTGATATTATAATCCACAGTTTTCTCATAAATTGCCTTAGACATCGGGTGGGTCTCTTTGGCATTGTTTTAAATTGGGATCAGTCTTACTTAACAGGTAGAAAATTCTTTTGTTAGTTGTGATGGTTGGACTTCAAAAACCCATGATATTGCATTGGTCTTGGCCAGCTGCTTTTTTCAATTTACATGATTCCATTAGGTCAGATTATCTCAAAGCAGAAGGTGAGCTACAACAGCTAACAGATATGCAGATGACACACAGCTTTATTTATTAATAGCTCCTGATGACCCTGATGCTCTTAGCTTTCTGATCCAATGTCTTAGCAGTATTTCTGATTGGAGAAGTAGTAACTTTCTCAACCTAATAAAGAGAAAACAAAAGTCTTAATGATTGGCAAACATGGATATAGCGAGGGTATTAGAAACTGCAAGTGAGTCATACCAGGAGAACTCGATTTCAAAAGGTTCATTGGAACTGAGCATGGCCTTACTATCTCCACTGTCAACTACCCCCTGCGAGTCAGTGGCACCGACTCCAACCTGATGAAGGAGACCAAAACGAACAGTTTGAGCTAAAGGTAACGATCACCGCAATGATTACCGCAATAACTACTTCTCTCTTAGGGCATAAAGGATATAAGGGAAGACATAAAGGACATAAACAAGATAAATGAGAAGCTCCATCGGGATATTAAAGACCAGGAGAAACATTTAAATAATGACTTTGAGGCAACTTTTAAAGGCATGCTAGAAAAAATTGAGAAAAAAATACAGGAAAATACTAGTAAATTTTGGAATAAATTTGAGCACTTGGTGCTCAGCTTGAAGACCTTAAGCAAACGTTCACAACTTGCATTGAAATAGTTGAACAATTGGCGTCTACCGCTGATGAAAAGGCAACGTCTGCAAATTCTGACCATAAAGTGCTTGGAGACAGACTAGCTGCACTGGAAGATGGATACACAAGAAATAATATCAGAATCGAAGGTCTCCCTGAACACGTTAAGTCCAAACCCAATGGATTTCATAGCTGAACTATTCTCTAAAATTACTGGAGATGTATTTAAATCAAACACCGAGATATCAGTAAATTACCTCATAGGTGGATCGAATGCCTTCTTGTATGTTTTGACAACTTACAGTCTAACTTAAATTTGATGTCACTTCTCAGACTGAAACAAGAGATTATATTTGAAAACAACTGCATTCATATTCTTCATGATTTTTCTCCTTCAACAGCTGCTAAATGTACCACATTTTACAGCATCATGTAGTGCTTACGCAAAGCCAAAATCTGATACAGCCTCTTGTATCCTGTTAAATTGAGAGTGGATATTCAAGGCAAGATCTACAATTTTAGTTCTCTGGACGAGGCAGAAAAATAACTAAGAAAATTGATCCCAACACTTTTTGAAATATGATCGTGAGTCACATCCTATCCTGGTAAGGCAAAAAAAGATTCTACCTGCAATTTGGTCCATTCGTAATGAGACTTTTGCTGTAATTATGAATTCTCTTTTCTTCTCGGCTATTTTTATGTTTTAATTACAACTATAATTATAGTTTTTCTCCCCAAAGGGGACTGTTTATTGGTTTATTGTATTAGGATTCCACTATCATATGTTATCTGATTATCCATCAGTTCTGTTTAATATCATTCCCTGGCTTTATTCTTTCAGGGCTGTTTAAGATTATATTTTAGGTTTATAGTATTTGGACTGTATTGCCAGCGAAGATCTCTACTTTAATCCTTCTACACTGCTGCTGGAGAGCTTGTTTTGTTTTGGGCGTACTCAGTCTCTAGGTATTTCAGAGGCTATAAACTCACTTCAGAGTGGGAAAGCAGCAGGCCCTGATAACCACCCTGCCGTACTTTATAAAAAAAAGTTTAAATTAAGTTAGCTTGCCTTTTATTAGCAACATTTATAGAAGCCAGAGACCATAAAATTGTACCTCAAACTTTTCGTCAAGCATTAACTATTGTCTTAACTAAGAAAAATAAGGATTTACTACAATGTGCATCATACAGACCAATCTCTGAATAATGGTACTATATATATCAGATCCACAAAATACTGAGTCTACAGTCCTAACAGCATTAGCAGAATTTCAAAAATATCTGGCCTCAAAATTAATTTGAATGAAAATGTGCTTTTTCCAGTGCACTCTCTAGTACACAACAGAGATTGGACACCTTGCCTTTTATCATTGCAGATCAGGGGTAAACATCACAAGTAAACATAAAGCTCATTATCAACAAAAGTTTGCTGGCTGCATGGAAACTCTTAAACAAGACATGCATAGATGGACTATCCTCCATCTTATTTTAGCAGGGAGAATTAACACTGTCAAGATAAATGTCCTTCCTAAGCTTCTTTTTCTATTTCACAGTATCCCCATATACATTAATAAATATTTTTTAAGAAATTAGATTTAATCATAACATCATTTATTTGGAATTTAAACAATACACACATCCAAAGGTCGACTCTACTGTACAATGACCTAAAGCAGAAGGTGGCATGGCTCTACAAACTTTCCATTTTATTATTGGGTGGCAAATAAGTTTGACTTGTTTGTATGGAATGTTACTTGCTTTAAAAAAATAAAATTAACTTGATTCCTTAGGCTTAAAAGTCAAGGCAGAGGCAAAGAATTTAGGGGTAATCCTTGACTCTGGCCTAAACTTTAAATTGCATATTAACCAGATTACTAGGACTGCTTTTTTCACTTAATGAATATAGCAAATTGTTAGACCTGCTATAACTTTACAATACAATGAAAAATTAGTTCACCCCTTTCTTTTTAGTCAGATTACTGTAATGCACTCATAATAGGACAACCTAAGTAAGATATTAATCGGTTGCAATTAGTGTAGAATGCAGGCCCCAGAATCTTAACTAGGAAAAGAAAATTTAAGCAAATCTCAACAGTTTTAGCATTGTTACATTGGTTACCCATGTCATTGAGAATTGACTTTAAAATACTACTAACAGTTTGTAAAGCCCTTAATAATCTTGCTCCATCTTATATCTTAGAATGCCTATCCCCCCTACACTCCAAGTCATAACCTTAAATCTTTGAATAGAGGTATGCTTTTAATTCCAAGAGCCAAACTTAAAAGAAGTGGTGAGGTAGCCTTTTGCTGTTATGCACCTAAACTCTGGAATACTTTACCATTAAAAATTTGCGAAGCTAGTACTGTGGATTATTTAAAAAAAACTGCTAAAAACCCATTATTTTAATATGGCTAAATCGTAGCTTCATTAATGGCATAGAATTATTATATTCCTCAGGGATTCACAACTTTACTAATCTCTACTATTCTCTGTCTCTTCTGGTTCTTCTGTGATGGTGATCTGTGCCACCATCACCTGATCAAGGCACCATGTAGCCCCCTGTGTTGATGGATTGATGGTGAGTGTCCCAGCTGTCCACAAGACCAACCTCATCAAATACCATCATGTGAAGCAGGAAAACAAACAAGACTGATTTGAGATCATCTATGTTAGGTCGAATACTCATTGGGGGCTGGGCAATCTTTTGGCTTTAAACTCCTGCAGAATTGTTTTTTTCTCTCCAGCCTAACTGGAATTTTTTTTTTTTGTTTTGTTTTTTTCCATCCTCTTGGCCATCTGACCTTACCTTTTTAATATTATTGCCTCATTTGTTTTTCTTTTAATGTAACTTTCTCTTTGTCATTTTGTAAAGCACTTTGGGCTTCATTGTTTGTTTGGAAATGTACTCTATAAGTAAATGTTGTTGTTGAGGATGTTCAGCTGGAAAACATTTCTCTTGACATTATATATTTAGTATAAGTACTGTGAATACTTCATATTAACAAGTCATTGTACCATCATGTTAATATTCCACCCTAATATGATGAATAAACTACCTATTGATGTTTTATCAGTGTTATGAAAACTTAAAAGAAGCCTTTGTTAAGGTCTTGTTACAGAAGAGTAAATAGGTAATAGATTCATTTTTACAGTACTTAAACCGAATTGTTAACTTTATTTGCCATAGAATATGGAAGGAGCAGCTGCTTGGCAAATGATGTTTACTAATGTTTGTGTTTGGGTGACTGCAGGCAAAGTATAATTACTGTTGTCCAAACAGTAAATATGTATGTTGATGATTTTTTATTTATATGAACACCATCATATCAATTTCTATTCAACTGGTGTTGTATTATCAAATAACAATCTAAGTGATCTATTTTTCCTTTATTTCTTCACTTAATTGTATGATAGAGTACAATGCAAGGACATTAGACACTAGATAATAATAATGCACAAGATACAGTGACAACATCTGGTGTCTATACTAATCAAGTAATAGCATTTACTTACCACATATTGTGCAGCATAACTGGTGAATTTGAGCAGCATTGCTCACAAGCTCTAAATAGTGTTTATGTAAATACAATCCCCTGTCTTATGTTAATGAAAATGAATCTGAATGTTAAGCATCTGGCATCACACAAGTCTTTTATTTGTTTTAGGTCACATGTCATTTTATGTGTGCAATAAAAAAATAACCAAGTCCATTAACCAGTTTAGCTAATTCTTTCATTATTCATTGGTCAGAACTACAATATCTAGAATCCACATGAGCCAGTCTGTCCTTCCCAGTTCCTTGGCAACTTCAGTTATGGACTAAATATTTGGTAAAAGATGGTACAGGAGTCTCATTTTTTATTGTTTTTTTGCTTGTTTAGCTTTTATTTTTATGTATTTGTTTAATGTGTTGTTCTTGTGCCATTTTTGAAAAGGGTTGTTATAACACTGTGTGTCACCAGGAAGCATGGCCACATGTGCTTGCAGTGTCATTTTGTCTAAGGTCACAGTGAATTTGCACTTATGAAATAAATATTAGGATTAGTCACTTGAATTAATTTTTTGTGATTTGCCTGGGTAATTTTGGGGACATATTTGTGGGGAGTTTGGGGTTTTTGACCCATTGAATCCGATTCCATGACTCTATTTTGTTTGCTTATGAGAGCTGCCATTTTGTAGCAATTCAACAACTGTTGGCATGGCAATCCTACCCACAACCACCTAGACTTGCGCAACATGTGATGCCATTGCTATGATTGTATAAACGTCAGGGTGGCCATTCCCAAGTCGTCTGAGTTTAGAATAATAACAGCATTTAAGTGTGATTTTTGTGATTTAACCTTTTCTAAGTTAACTAACCTATTTTTGGCATAGAGGTCTTTCATATTTGATTAACATTCTTTACTTTGGCAACAGATCAGTTTGATTTTTGGTCACAATTTTGGCTTGAATTTCTGACAACATTGCACCTCCTAATCCGTTTCAATTAAAACAAAATGTTGCATTTTCAGACCAGGAAAAAACTTCTTTTCATGTTTTTCTTATGATTTTTAGTTCTGCCCATCGAGTCTGTTAAGTCGACTTTGGTTTAGTCACATACGGTATTTCTTGGCTTACCAAGAAACAAAACAAGCCCTGCCACCCAGCTGATCCTGTAACACTTAGTGGTACTCTATGGAGGGGTGGTCTTTTAGAAAACATGGACCCAGCACTGCAGTGGGGAGAGGCATAACCAGGTGTTCCCCCAGGCCCTTCAGCTTTGCACTAAACATCCAGCAAAAAAAGGATTGACTCAATGGAAGTGGGCAGGTTTGAAAAAGGAATTACAGTTTGCTACATGAAATATAAGAATTTTAAATGGAAATAAGCTAGAGGCCGCAGAGGAAGTGATAAAATGATAAAATACATTTTTCTCTTAGGTTTTAGTAAAGAAGAAAAAGATTGGAGAATGAGAAATGAATAAAGGATTTATTTAGAGATAGTCAGGTGTACCATTGAGAAGAAGACCAAAGGAGGGAGTGGTGGTTATTGTGGCTACTGAAACTGAAAACGTAGTGACAGGGAAGCTTTAAGTCTTACAATTATGGTGGTAGTAAACAGAAGTAAGTGATATTACTGAATGTAAGAGCCCATATTGCATGAGCTTTTATTTTTCAATTGGGATTTTTTTCTGCTTCTTGAATTAAGCAAACTAAGAGGAACACTCCAGAATTTTAACACTTACACTTCTGCAGTTGGTTTGGACTCCTTATATGTTGTCTAAGTTTTCATTATGACCTTGTCTGATGCTTTAATCACCTACACTATTTTATTGATCTCTTGCTACACACATTTCCTTATATTTATGGGACAATCTCATTTCTTTTTCCCTCTGCTTCAAGCACCACTGGCTTAATGCAGAAATCCAGCTTTCAACAGAGCAGCCACAAAGGCCAAAGTAGAAGTAGAAACGTTAGGCAGAGCTAGTAAAAGTGTGACAAAAGGACGTTGTGCAGGAGAAGTCCTTCTTGCACTCAAGTAGAATATATTTATCGCCAGAGGGAGTTTTCAAGCGCAACTTTTTTGTAAGCTTGCCCCTTTTGAATTCTGATTCACAGAACTACATTAATAGAAGAACACAGCATGTATTAGCTAAGATTAAACTGTTCCAAGTGTGCACAAGAAGGGATTGTCACAAACATCTTTGCAGATTTATATTTCTGATGAATATTTCACTTAGGGCCTTAATCAGAAGTTTTGCATATTGTACTGCATATGCTTACAGGTAAAACTGCATTTAAATAATGTTCTAGTTTAGTGTGAATGCAGTTGTTAGGATGATTGCTATATTATGATTGCAATGATTACTCTTTTAAAATTATAGAGACAATAAAAATGTTATATGCCTAACTGCATGTTTTTTATAATTGTGCACTTTTAAGAAATTGACTTATGAAGCATTTACTGTAAGCTTACTCCATAGCAGATTTTAATGAAAGTATATGTTTCTAATCATACAGATGGAGTCTCTATAGTGAGGCTGAAATTAATGCTAATTTCTTAATTTTTTCTCTTGAAAATTTCTCTTAATTGTTCATCTCAAACTGCAGGGCTCACATTCAAAGCCACTTGTAATTTCTGGTTTTCTATGTATTGTAATTCTTTGATATCTTTTAATTATTAAATCTTTTAATTTATAGTAAACTCTATTTTTTCCAATTAGCATAACTATAAAGGATAGCAATGTGTCCAATATTTGAATTCTTTCACTTCACTATAATATTGTTTAAAATATAAAGTAAACATAAAATGTATGCTTCTTGAATAAGAAAAGTTACAATGGATGCCACACAGGAATTTCAGTGCAAATAAACACTGTTTGAATAAATTGCATGTACGGGTAGCCCTTAAGCCAATGTTACCTTACAGGACTTCTAGTTGTGGGGTATGTCAAGCTTGCAGACTGCAGCTACTGATAACATTATCAGACTATGTTGATTTAAATGACTGAAAATGATTGGGCAAATATAATTTACTGACTGAGTGTCAACATTCCAGCACAGTCATGCTTGTCCATGCTGCTTGACGGAGCTGGAACTATTCAAAGGATTAACAGGTACGATGACTATGGCTGCAGTCTAAGTGCTATGTAAAAAATAAGACATTAGACAGACAAGCTTGTCTTTGTTGTGTGAGTTCCAATACACTCATGTCCTTTATTCCTTATATTAGCAACAATGCTTAGTTATGCTGTGACATGCATGTATCATTCAGTTTGTATTAAAATGTTTAAATGTGTGCTCGGAAAACATTCCCCACACCATTAAACTACCACCTCCACCACTGTTGACACAAAACAGGCTGAATCCAATATATTCACGTGACTTGTGCCACATTCAGACACTACTATGCTACCATCACAGTAGAATTCAAGATTTGTCAAACTGGGAACACCATATTTGTTATTATAGTATTTTATTTTGCATTTTTGATTAGCTTGAATGAATCCATCCATTCTCTTCTAATCTGTGTTTTTAAAAAATGTGCATTTGCCTAAAGTCCTGCTGCTCTCTGGATGTTTGCTATTTCTTGCTCCATTCTGTGTAAACTGAGGAAAATGTAGCATATGTAAATCCCAGAATAGTAGCTGTTTCTGAGTATCTGAAACATGTCTGTAGAGGAAGCCTGGAAAAGTCAGCAATGATAGTATATGTATGGACTCCATCCATATATATATATATATATAAGACAGGGAGAGAGAGACAGAAGGTCTGTGAGTAATCTATAATCCTAGTTATCTTTAATTTATATATTTATATATATATATATATATATATATATATATATATATATATATATATATATGTATATATATATATATATATTAACTAGAATTCTAGATATATCTAATATATAGTTTAAAATGAATGTATGCAGTCAGACTTTTGATAAATCACTGTAATATAAAAAGATTCTGCGTCTGCAATATTGAGTGCATAAAGACATACAATTTTTCCATGCTTGAATAATTTCAAATAATTATTGGTGTATTTGAGCCAGTTTCTTATTTAGTACTCTGTTATGCATTCTGTAATGTTACTGATGAGGCCTGTGGTAATTTTGGTTTTGCGCAATAATGCATTATAGCCTCCCACTCATCTTCTGGGAGTAATATTGTTTGTACATAAGATTTCGAGGTCATGTTAATAATATTTTACAGAGTTTCAAATTATTTTTGTCTGTTTTAAAAACTGCCTAGCTTTTCTTTTCTCTCTTTATTTTCTTTTTTGTGATTCTCAAACCAAATGAGACAATGATGTCATGTCTGGAAGCTCTCTGACCTTTATCCTACAGTATCAGCCCAGCTGAGGTCCTATAAAACTAGAGTTGCTATGTACAAGAAATGCTCTAAGGGATATGATAGATACAACTCCCTGGAGACAAGCATAGTTAATTAATGTGT
This sequence comes from Polypterus bichir lapradei, assembly GCA_026402145.1. Taxonomy (NCBI): domain Eukaryota; kingdom Metazoa; phylum Chordata; class Cladistia; order Polypteriformes; family Polypteridae; genus Polypterus; species Polypterus bichir. The sequence goes on along the minus strand of JANRMT010062808.1, from coordinate 34,823,077 downwards.
GCGTTCTGAACAACGAGCTGTTGAAATGAAGAGGCCCTTTTACCTTCAGTTTGTACTGGCCTGTTCATTTGCTCTTTCTGTGTTAACATGCCTTACATTACTTTAACAAAATGCCATGATACAGAATAGTAGTTGTGCCATTTCAAACCTATCCATGTTGCAAGGACACCAGCTAACCAAAGTCATTGTTGCAAATAAAGAGTTTGGTTGCTCTGTAGGTTGTACAAAAATAAATCAGTTCTTTCTACAGCAATTCAGAAGGTTTAATTTAGCTTGTTTGTATTATTTAAAGTAACTACAATTTGAAAGGAATAAATAAAACAATGAATAAAAAATATAGTGCTTTCCACAGCTCAGGTACAATATCATAGACTAGAGACCAGTTAAAAAACAAATGAGAAATCAGAGAGTGCTGCTTAAATCAAGACTTTTGCAGATCCTGATACTTTGATATGCCATCTGGCCCCACTGCCCTGCTGGTTTTTATTTTTCACAAATTTTTCACCACTTAAGTCAAACTGACCTCCATCCCAGCAGTGATTCTGGTATTTTTACAAAGCAGCTTTCTTACTTGTGTATTTTGGGTATTGAAATCATTGGTTTCAGATCTTGTAAAAAAATGTATTTAGTTATTTAGTTTATTTGTCTGTTGGAAATGCCACACTGTTTTTAGAATGTAAAATTGCTTTGGATTTATATCATTAAAATACTTTTTGATTTTTTTTTCCCCTGTGCATCTTTTTATTTAGTTTAATTAGCCTTTTAATCCTTTGCAGTAAAACTTGGCGTGATGTTTATCCAAAAGAAGTGCTTTTATATCTTTAGCGATCCATGGCTTATTATTTGGTTACACTTTGACAGGTCTTTCCTAAGTGAGCATAGATTCACAGAATTCAGTGAGAGTGTAAGTGGGCTCATTCAGTGTTTGTGAGGACATCATCACTCCCAGTTGGTACAGGAGAAACACTCCTGTAGTTCTTCTACAGTGTCGTTGCTCTAGTTCTGTGTTTTCTGTTTGGCTAGTTTCACCTTGTTTTAACATCTACTTGTATTTTGTAAGGAAGGGAACAATAACATGGTCAAATGTTCCCATCTCTATGATGGGATATGTAGGCACTGGAGATGTTACCATAACACTTGTCCAGTTTGTTCTCTCTCTAGAAATTATATTCAAGTTTTGATGGTAGAATGGCAATACTGTTTACAAAAAAATTAAATCATACATCCTTTCTGCTTCTTGCTAATTCCACTCTCTTGACTCTTCTCTGTTGTTCAACTTCTGAATCTATTACTTTGACTAAATCATTAGCAAATAGTAGTTCTTACAAAATCTTCTTTCTGATGTTTTTACATAGTATATCCATCATCAACGAGTCATTAGTAATCACTTGCCTTTCCCTATATTCTGTTTGTATCACTTAATTTGGCTCCAACATATATTTCAGACTATTTAAAAATCTTTTCTGTTACCCTCATTTCCTCAGACACCAGCAGACCACCTTCTTGGATCAGTCTAAACAATGATTTGTATAAGTGTAAAAATGCACAGTACATCCTCCCATTCTCTTTAGTTACTGTCTTTGATGTCTATCTCATGAAAATTGCAAGTATAGCTCTTTTTCCTTTTCTAAATCCAGACTGAAGTTTTTCAACCTGTAAAATTTCTCCCAGACATTGATTCTCCTATCCTTACTAATATCTTTAAATAGTGTTACATTACTTTAATAACATTACTATACATAAATACTTCATTTCATACACATATTATGCAGGATTATTACAAAATTGCTTGTGAAACCTACCTTTATTTCCATTATATATATTTTTTTTTTTTTTACAGAAGAGTCTCTTCGCTTCATTTTTTTATAATGTATCACTCCATACCTCTGGAATAGGTGCTGGAATTGATTTTATTAATTCTTATCGCTGAGGGACAACCCTCATTCATTTCATTTTTTCATCCTCTGACTGAATACCTAGCCATTTACAGATTCTGCCTATTGTTTCAGAATCTGTGGTATCTTACATTTGAACTATTGGAATTTAGATTGCTGTCTTGTGTTGTTTGTACCAAGGTTATTATAGTTTTGCCTTTTTATATTAGTTTTTATTTCTATATTTTTTCTGACCTTACTTGGAAATTCAGTTTAGTTTTAGTTTTCCTTCATCATGTATTTTTAGTTTTAGTTTAGTTTTTATTTCACAAAGACATTTCTATTTTATTTTTATATATATTAGTTTCAGTTTTAGTTTTAGTAATTATGGCATGGAGGGCCTAAGGATTTGGTTTTGTGTCACAATCAGACAGAACTGTACACAACAGATTTGGATATGTGTTTAATGTTAGTGGAAGCTTACTATACTGCCTGGTTTATTATCTGGTTTTATTTTTGTCTGATAAAAACAAGCATAATCAAAACTAGACACAATATGAACAATTTTACACAATTTTATAATTTTTAAAATCTTTTCTCATGAAAATCACAGGGGCTTAGGAAGAACAGGGCTCTTAGACTTGAGTCAGTGTGCAGACCCCACCTGGCTGTATTGAGGGAAACAAAGAACAACAAGCATGCAGTGTGAAGGTTAGGGGTGGTGAGTCTTGAATAGTCCACCATAAGAACAGTAAACCCATGATGAGCAGAGCAAGAGCAGGTAATAAGAGGATGGACAGGCACAAAACAACAGAGACTGCGTCTGAGATTAAGAACAACATATACATTATCTAAACCTGTTTATCCAGAGTAAGATTTCGGAAAACCTGCAGCCTACCGTGGCAGGTTTGGATGCAAGGCAGGAAAAATCCCTGGTATGCAATATATATGATAAGGCTGATGTTAAGAACAAAAAGAATATGATATTTCAGCTATCTATTTTGGGAAAGAGAGAAAAACATTGAAAAAGGGAGACAAATATTTTAAAATATTCTGCTAATGGATTACTTTCACAATATCAGGTATTTTGAGTTGTGAATATGAACTAAAAAAGATTATTCCATATTTAATAATTTAATACAAAAACCCATTAATAGTTTTTCATCACTTGTCAGACTCTCTACCTTTGTTTGTATTGCTTCGTTGTTAAACGATGTTTTTAAAGCAAAAGTGATTGGTCAGTAACAATATGCTGATCTTGTATGATGACCTAGTCAGAGTCTCAGTCGGCACCGTTTTATTTTTAAAAACCGGGAGTGGTCTCCCCTCGACTTTCTTGTATACTCAGAAATGGGGATGGATATTTGAGGAGTAAACTGCAAGACAATGATTATATTTTTATATTATGTACATTAAGGAACCATCAACAACAAATCAAATTAATAATATATTGAACAATTATCAAAAAAGTAAAGTTGAATAAATCGGACTCTGCAGCTGTATAAATAAAATAAAAATCGAGTATGTGTTCAGGTAAAGTACCACTTCCGGGTGATGGATTTGGCCCAAAAGTTAATACAGATCTGCAATTATGGTGTAACAACCACATGCCGAATTTCATCCATCTATCTAGTTACGTTTTTGAGTTATCGTGTTTTCACACGCACAGAGACGTGCACACACGCAATTCCAAAAAACAGTATTGTTGGACACTGGTTAGTCTATAACGTCATGATTCATCAAAATATCGAGGTCGAATTTTTTCATGATTACTATACTTTATGTATACTTCGTATATGAGAAAGTAAAAACGATTTCTCCTGTGCAAAGTGGCAGGTGAATTGCTGTCAACAAAAAGCAGACACCTGAGAAATAAACTGAAACGTTACTCACTCGTGATTTTTCTACGGTAAACGTTTTGTTGACGAGCACATTCTGATTACAGCCATTTGAATTACATCTTGATATACAAAAAGCACAAAGAAAGGCGGCACGCAAATCGCTTTCTATTTCTCATGCTTTACACACCCGCACTCAGCCTTGCTCTGTCACCGGGGTGTGAACTGCCGCCCTCCTTCACCAGCTGCTGTTCACTGGATGAATATATGCGGGTGGCTCGCGATGGATGACTTTCTGTTTTAGAGTTAAAACTTACAAGGGTTAAAGTCTAACGGCAAAAATATTCATTCAAAAACGAAAACTAAAAATATTTTAGTAAATTATTATTTTATTTCAGTTAGTTTTTCCAGCTACTTTAATAGTTTCGTTTAGTTTTAGTTTTTCATTTCGGTTTTGTAAATTATTTTATTTCAGTTTACGAAAATGTTTTTTTAATAATAGTTTCAGTTTTGATTTTAGTTTTCGTTAACTATAATAACCTTGGTTTGTACTGCATCCTTGTTCGATTTGTAAATTGCCTTATGATGATACTCATTGTGAGAGGTAATATACTGTATAATTATTCAGCACAAGTTAAGCAACAAAATTTGCTGTACAGTAAAACACAGAAAATACAAATGATGTGGCAGAAACAGGTGGAGTTTGGAAATTTCCCTAACATATATAAAACAACAAGCACCAAAAATAATATTAAAAAACATTGCTACAGTATGTAATTACAAAGTAAGGAGAAAACATATTGAATAAGATAAACTAATAAGGTATGGGGAAACTTTCAGTGCTAACAGACCAAGTTAGGTGAATAGTAATAGTAATAGTAGTAGTAGTAGTAGCATGGTCATAGGTACAGAGTACAGTACACTGAAATTCTTACTTGCTTGTCTGACCAACATGCATCTGTCACTGCCACTTGGTATATCTCATTCAATAGCAAGGATCTACTGAAAAGGGACAACACTTAACAACAGTTTTCATTTTGGATTTGAACCCAAGGGAATTAAAGCCTCACAAACACATGTGTGAAGAGAAGTCCAGAAAGTAGAAGGCACAAAATCGAATGAATATATTTACAGAAAACTACATATTGAAGTTTTTCAAACTGCCAAATAAACAGTAACAGAGGATAGTAAAATATAGAATAAGTAGCATAAACAATTGCTCTGGAGTGTGGAACAAATAGCTGTACTGTGTAAAACCAAAGTACAGAAGACAATTTAATACTGGACGGCAAGCCAGACAGGTAACAGATTGATAAGTCATTGCAGAAATGCTTTGGATCTGGTGGTCTAAATAATGCTCAAACACTTTCTCATCAAGCCTGAATACCTTTCCAAAGAAATGTGTGGAAAATTGTGTGCCTTGGGAAAAAATGTGTTCATCACCTAATAAAAAAAAAACTTAAGTAAGTCAAGAACAAATGCTAGCCATGTAAAATTATGCAAGAGAAGTAGGTATGATCTTTGAAAAGGTTTTAGAAAGCAAAAAGGAAATGTCAGAATAAACATTTATGCTATACATGGCATATGAACAAACTAATATAGAGGCAACTGAAGCCTCGCAACAAAATCAGCTATGTGCCTTTTACACTGCCTTCAGCTATGCAAACATGAAGTCGTAGTTAATACCCCTTCAGCCTTTGATGATGCTATGCTCTCTGACACTGTGCCTAATGTGAAAGAAACTTACAGTATAAACAAGTAAACTCTTATAAAACCACAGCTGCAAACATCATTCCTGACCGTTTCCTCAAACCTCTGCTTTTATTGACAGTTGTCTCTCATTCTCTTCATCCCTACTCTAAGAAACCTACAATTACTCCTGTGCCTCAGGAAAGACCTGCCCCAAAGACTATCAGCAAGGTGTACTGGTTATTATGAATTGCCTTGAAAGGCTGATGATGGCATGCAATAACTCCAACATCCCTGTCAGTTTACATCCAATCTAATTCACTTATCCCTGTAACAGGTCCTTGTAGAGTGTTATTTCCTTTATTCTGCTTACTGTTCTGTTTTACTAAGATGATAAAAATGCTTTTAAAGATTACTTTCATAGATCATAGCTCAACACTTAACATTATCACTACCTTCAAATAGATCACTAAGATGAAAGTTTTGGGACTTGGTATTAACTTCTGTAATTGGATTGTAGCTTTTCTGATGAGAAGGATCCAAACAGAGAACGTTGGGAGTAATTTATCTGCTACATTACCAATCAGTACAAAAACACCTCCAGTGCTGTGTAAAAGTCCCTTGCTTTACTTTCTGTTTACTCCGGACTGTATGGCCAGATGGACTTGGACATGAACTATAGTCACATCAATAGCCTGACTTGTAGCAATGATAGGCTAACCTATAGGGAGAATTTATTAACCTCAAGGACATCTTCAGGACACATTTTCAAGGTAAACAACACCACTCCAAGACAAGAGTGGGTGCTATGGATAACATACTTCCCCTTCCTATCTGCAATTTGGTAGGACATCAGCCAGAACACATCTGACCTCATTCCATGACCTGTTCAAGAAACTCATCTCCTGCAAGGAGGGCATTATATAACCACCTCAGCTACCAGAAGTAGCAGTACAGTATGAAACCATGACAGAGACAGAGCTTCTTCTCAGAATCTTTTTTAAAGGATTTAATCATAGGCAAGAAATGGTTATCTACAAAAAAATAATCAATTCTTGAGTAGCAATGATGCACTGGTGAGTAGAAGGAATATGTTCATGAATTTGGGTTTAGAAATCTGCAGGGGTCTGATAAGTTGTGGTCAGTTACAAATTGTATAATTGCCTTTGCAGTGTTAGATGTCATGTGACAGGAGACTTATCTAGATCTGGATTTAAAACACAATTAAAATCCCCAGCCATTATAATTTTATGAGTGTTCACATTGAGAATGGATGCAAATACATTTTGGATGAATTCCTTATCATCGACATTAGGTGCATAAATATTTATGAAAATCACTTTACAATTAAATAAATTACCCATAACAATCATGTATCTCCCTTCAGGATAAGATACAACATCTGATACTACAAATGAGACTGTTCTATATATAAGAATTCCCACATCTCTAGTTTTTTTTTTGTAAAGCTGTAATGGAACATTTGGCCAGTCCAGTCTTTTTGCAGCTGGAACTGATCCTTGCTTAATAAGTGGGTCTCCTATAAAAATACTATTTTAGCATTTAGACTGGTTAGGTGAGAGAATACTTTCTTTCTTTTTAATTCATGATTCAGGCCTTTAACATTCCAGCTCACAATGTTAACTGTCCCATCATGGAGACATTGATTCTTAGTTTTTGATGTCATTTTGTAGTCTCAACCAACAGTGAGACAGCTTTGACCTTATTTTCCAATTTTCTAGGGGTTATTGCCATGCAGTCTATTGTTACATTGGTAATTATAAGTATTAAAATGATAGATTAGAGATAGCTTGCTCTCTTTCTCCATTATTACTTTTAATTGTTTTGGGATACAGATAATTATTTGTGAAAGTACAATTTGGCTCAAGTACAGTAGATTTGGCTTCCCGAGAAAATATAATTGTATCGCATCCTCTAAAAATCTTTGTCATTGTAATGTGACAATGGAGTAAGTAATGAGCCCATTGTTTGAACATGTAACAATAAAATTGTTGACTTGCCAATAATAGCATATGGCAGAGGGAAAAAATGGGAACACTTTTGTAATTGACTTACTTTTTTGATAGTACTCAATTTTATTAAGATTAATGTCAGGTTTATAAAAAAGTTTCTGAAGTCATTAAGTCAGTAAAACAAGATAAATCCCAAAATATCATGAATAATTGCCAAGCCATTATAGTTTGCTATTGATGCTTCACTATATTAATAATTATTTACTCCTAATACAAACTAATTTAATGTCCAACTGCACTGCAATAAAGGATCATTTTCAGGATATTCTTTGCTTGTCAGTTTAGACATTTTAAAACACCATAGCTCCAAAAATGGAAATCTTTAAAAGCAATTCAGTCTATTAGATGAATGATTGGATTTAAAAATAAACTAAATTTGATTAGTTAAACTGTAAGATGCATCCTGTTTTGTTTGTCAGAGGTTTTAAAATGTAAATAATAATAATGATAATAATAAAATGGGCGGCACAGTGGGTAGCGCTGCTGCCTCGCAGTAAAGAGACCTGGGTTTGCTTCCCGGGTCCTCCCTGCATGTAGTTTGCATGTTCTCCCCGTGTCAGCGTGGGTTTCCTCCGGGTGCTCCGGTTTCCTTCCACAGTCCAAAGACATGCATGTTAGGTGCATTGGTGATTTTAAATTGTCCCTATGTGTGCTTGGTGTGTGTGTGTGTGTGTGTGCCCTGCGGTGGGCTGGCGCCCTGCCTGGGGTTTGTTTCCTGCCTTGTGCTTTGTGTTGGCTGGGATTGGCTCCAGCAGACCCCCGTGACCCTGTAGTTAAGATATATCGGGTTGGATAATGGATGGATGGATAATAAAATGATAATAAAAACGGGAAATTTCCCAGAATCTCAAAGAAATAAGAATACAGATTTCTTAGAATTCTTCATAGAAGAACAGTAAAACATTTGTCTACTATAAGACCTTATATATCTGTAAAGAATGATGTGCTGCTTTTGTCGCATTGTGGTGTAGTCATATGTACTGTCACCTTAAATCGGCAGACATAGACTTGTACATTCTCCTTGTAACTGTCTGTCTGTCTATATTTTTCTCTGAGACATGCATTTTGCAGGTCAAGTCGACTGATGTATGTACTCTATGCATTCTGTCCAAGTTATGCGGATTTTCATTTTTTTATGTCAAAGCAATTTGATATTAAACTTAAGGTATCTGTTTCAATTTAGGCAGTTCATAGCCATTATATTTTCCTGAGCAACGTGTGATTGCAACACTCTCATTTTTTCTTTTTTTTTTCTTTTTATATTGTTCAAATTGACATGGCTGAATTTTGTCATGGAATGATAATGTCAGAATGATATATCAATAATCTGATGTTTCGCTAGTTATTAGCAAAAGATGGACAGATATTATTAGATTTAATCAGTTCTTGCAGAAACTTAATTTTATGATATGCACTGACTGTAAGTCATTTATTGGGCTCTTATTTAATTTCCAAAGAATATCACAGATCATCTCATTCTAGATATTTCACTGGTATCACCTGTTGGGTACTGAAGACTGCATCAAATGCACTGAGCCACATTACTTTGGCTTTCCCTGTTGTTAATACCCCACTTCCTTTAAAGGTCCTACTCTGAGCAGCAGTACCTGGTGTCCCTATTCATGCCAACAAAATTCCAGCATTTACTCAGAATTAGTCAGTTTTTCGTTACACTTGTTTTTGCATGAGTGACTCTATGATGTACAAAACAGTGACACAACAAACTGTCAGCTCACAAAGTTTGTATTTCTTTGACATAGGCATGTTGTAGTCCCTATTCTAGACTGTGAATAAGTGATTAAAGTACTTTATAATTCTCAGTCTGTAATAGTCCATAAATTAAGTCCTTTCCAGAAGATGCATGTGAACCTGAGCCATTCAAAAAATAATCAAAGTACAATATACACCAAGTATTCCATAACTCAGTTTAAAAATGCTAATCGTTTGCAAAGATTAACCTAAAATTGTCTTAAATTTATCCAAGCAAGATCGAACCTGTGGGTGATGTCATCAAGCACCAGCATTGCTTAGCTATATGTTTTGGGAATGTCCCACACATGGTGTGTACTCACACTGGCAATTCGTTCCACACCCGAGCACATTTGTCCGCATGTAACCCCGCAAAGTGTAGTTCATTTGACTAGTGTGATTACTTCGTGCTGGGCCAACCATACCGTACCCTGACCTGCTTGGAAATGGTGGGCATAAACACAGTTCGGTAACATTCGGGAACAGCGTAATCGCTAAACGTGTACAAGCATGGAAAATAAACATGACGTCAATGATGTGACAAGTTAGATAGTGCAATTCTCATTTCAGTCAATATCTTTTGAATTAAAAACAGATTTCTATTCTCACCTTACACATGAACGTGAATTGTAGTTAGCAAGAAAAGCTGCAAATCCCTCTGTTAACATCATTTGTCACTGTAAAAATCTTCTCATACATGCAGCACGATTAAGAGCAAAATCCTGCACTGCACACTCAATAAATCTGTAAGTGGGTAAAGCGTTATCCTGCCCTACAAGATTCCAAAACAACCACAAAATAGGTAAAACCATTTTGACAAGCATGCTGTCACTCGGATATTGTTTTGGCTTTACACAAACTCGCAAGGTCATGATGAAAGCGTGCCTGGGCCCAGAACGTTAAGTGTGAGTGCAGGAATGTAGGGAGGGGGGACAATTGCACTTGTGCATGATATGGAACAAACATGTGTAGTGTGAGTACACCTTTATACTGTTTAGAGCAAAAATATTTGTATATCACTCACAGATCACCTTGGATTTAAAATTACTCCTAATGTGTTATAGCACCAATTGAATTGATACCACGAAGGATAAATGTGCATTATGAAAACTCAGTTTGCAATTCCCCATACCACACTACTTGCACAAACAGTTATTTTGCCCAACTGGAATCATCTTAATGTACCATATACAGTATAACTCAATACAAACCGATGTCATATATTTTATCAAACTGGAAAAAATCAAATTAACTTTAAATTATCTTGAAATATTTTCAGAACTTGGCAAAAACTCATTGATGTAACTGTAAAGAAAACATGTAGGACAGGTGCTGAACCCAAAGCTTTCTACTCATGTAACCTTCTTTAGTAAGTGGTGGTTGAGCCCTTATTTCTACACTATTGTATTTGCTATTTTATTTTAAGTTAATTGTTTTTCTTTTTTATTATACAAACATTAAATCATTGCTGTTCTATCAAGAAGAAGCATGAAAACTGATTTAAGTGTTTCTTTGTCAATTATTTCATTACAACAATTAGACTGAAGTGAAATATTATAAGCTTGGAAAAGTAGAACAGAGATGGTAAAGTAAATATGATTGTTGATCTCAAAAAGTAGTTTAGTTGCTTTACTTCTGCATGTCTGCGGTGGGCTGGCGCCCTGCCCAGGGATTTGTTCCTACCTTGCGCCCTGTGTTGACTGGGATTGGCTCCAGCAGACCCCTGTGACCCTGTGTTTGGATATAGCAGGTTGGACAATGACTGACTGACAGACTTCTGCATGTTACACAAAGAACGGAATTCTCTCACATTTAATCTCAGTACATTTATACTTACATAAAATAACTGCATATATGTTAAAGCTCCAGTTATAGACGGGCTATTTAACTCAATGGATGGTGGAGCAGAGTAGATTTTTTAATTGAATCCTGACTCAGAATTGTATGTTGCCTTTTGCCTGCTACACACATTTAATAAGACTTCTGCTGGATGATACAGTTGAGGCTCATAGCTGCAGGCTAATGTTTCAAAATTTAATAAACCAACCCGTTTAGATAATGAAGTCAGGTAGGAAAAAAGTATTTCAAGGGCTAATTAAAGGCATGAAATTAAAACTAAAAGATAAAATCTGTACAAGTGTATTGAAATTAGAAATAGCAACTATATTTTGTACCTAACACAGAAACAGAATATATATATATAAAATCCTTGGACAATAAAGTTGTTACTTTGGAAGTCAACAAAATGTGGATTCACAAGTCAATTAGCAGTTTAGAAATTATGAAGTATTCCTGAACATCTAACGGGCTATACTTTCTTCAAACACAAATGTAAAAAATTTGAGAAGTGAAAGTTGTTTTATGTGAAATCCAAAAAAAAAAAAAAAACACATCAAAAGATGTTGAACTAGTGGAAACTTTTCATTAGGATTTCTAGAGGCATTTATAAAGTGAACTATTGCAGTGCTTTCACACTTGTTAGAAATGGAAGAACAATGTTTTATCATATTTATGGTTAAAAAAAATGAGAAAATCCAAATATTTAGGTGTGAGGTATTAAAGGAGGTTAATTGTCAAGGCCAAATGGATTATTATCTCATATTTTGAAGTAACCTATAAAACTGTTTAGGAATAATCAAGCCTTGACACCTTAAGAGGGTTTGGGTCAGCCTCCCATTTAATTGTAGAGTGGCTGAAAAAGTTGAAGGTTTGTTAAATAAAGGTCTTTACAGACAAGAGTCGAAAACAGAACTGAGGTTATGGTACAAACAAGTTGGTTTTAAAGTCAGCAGAGTGGAAGTGATGTTTTCTGGGGGTGGAACTGGAAGTGATGTCATATGGCCCAGGAAGAATTTCTCACATTTGGTCTGTGGGGAAAAAAGAGAAAGGATCAGTGCACTCTGCCACCCCCTGGTCTGTCTGGAAATTACCATCTTTTGAGACATTCAGCTGCCTCCCATGCCCACGTTTGTGGCAACTGATATGTGTTTGTTTTGTACAAGTATGCAATTGATTGTGGAAGACAGAATGTCCCTCTGTGAATTTTCAAAAATAGGGTGTCAAAAGAGACCCCACTACTAAGTCTGATGTTGATAATGTGTTAGATAACAAAGGGTGCAGTTAGAGCTTTAATATCAAAATGAGAGCATAAGGTCTTCTTGATATACTGAGCTTGTTACTTTCACAGACGTGGGTGCCAACTTGTCATAAACATTGGGGGCAAAAAATTAGCCTACAACATACATAATAATTTGAAAGCAATAACAATCCTCAAACTGGTGTAGCATAAAAGGGACAGAAGCAGCAAAAAATATTGAATGGACAACATGAAAATAAACTGCATTGCTAAAGACTAATTTAGTTCAAAATAAAAGCATCTCCCAAAAAGCCTTAGGTTATAACTCTGTAAACATCATTCTCCATTGTTCTTCACCACTTTTGACTTGACTGATTACACTCTTCACATTTGCTTCTGGCACACTAAAAGTTCTCCATGGTCAGTTTCTCTCTGATGCCATACATTGACTGGATGGTGATATTAGTGATATTGGCTTCTTTGCATACTTTTGCAGGGATACAATAAACAGAAATCAAGGATAAAATGTTTAAAGATAGTCATTACACTTGAATTTCATTAAATTTTACAATTGTATTAGGCTACTTAGAGTATTTCAGGAACATAAATATAATTTACAGAATATTCTATAATTTATAAGGCTAGATGGTAAAATTATGATTGTGATGTCACCATCACCTTAAGCTCACTGTTAGGTTGGCGAGTAAAAACCTCTGAGAATTTGTTAATACTGCCACCTAATGGTGATTTTTCTAAAAATTTAAATTTTTAGAGAAATATTTAAAGGGAAAAGAAAAGAAAGCCTTCTACTCTTCAAATTCTACCCCTATGCCCCCCATAGGCAGCACAAATGAATACCGAAACCTGATTCAAAGTAATAATATTTAGAAAAAAAAGGTAAAATTTCATAATGTGATACCCTTTTTGACTTCACAGCCCAACTCACATTTATACATGTAAACAGTATAAGAACCTCACCTCTGGTTGTGTTTTCTTTTGTTTAAATCAGGCCATCTTTGTGACAGTATACAACATAATGCAAACATGCAGACACATACGATACATGAAAATAAATGAATTCAAAAATCACATCTATTTATTCTAATCCTTTGTACCTGCAGTTTTAAACTGTTGTTGGTTATATATTTGAAATGATTCAGATTGGAGAACAATAATGGTGACTCATTGTTTTCTGCCCTTTTATATTTTTCAGAGAAAAAAAATACTCCAAGTACACAATCAATATGTCCCTTGACTGTGAAGGATTTAGTTCCTTTGAAGATTTAGTTTGGGAAAATAAAGCAATGAATAAGTAAGTTTTGCAATCCTTAAATCTCTCAACCTCAAGGCAACTACCACCTCACTGAGTACCAGATTTGCACACTGACCCCACCTTCTCTATTTATACGATGAATATCCTAAAATGTTGATACATACTGTACATTAGCTTAAAGCAAATGATTAGTTAAAAGTCAAAATGAAAAAATGGAATAATATTTTTCCTTTAATTATCTCCAGTGGATGCAAGACAGTAAATTTCAACAAAGGATTTCCTTTGATGTAGCAAGCATGGAAATCATGAATAAATGTTACAGTATATCTCCAGTAGCATGCTCATTTTTCTATTAATTTTAGTGATATTCAGTATAGTGAACACTGGAAGGCATTGAATTTGTAAAATATTGTTCTTAATGTGGTTTAGTTCCAGCTGTCTTAAGAATATAATTTCTTTGTATGAGAATGTGTAGCGTAAGACATTTTCCAGACCAGTAGTTCTTCTTTTTTCTCACTTACAACTGTATTATCATATTGCCACAGGTTATTCCTCATCAGTTCTTCCAGTCTTATGGTTCAGAGATAACAGGTAAAAAGGGGATTACTGGAAGGTCTTTAGACAGTTTGGCTCGAGAGACACAGAGAGGGCAGGAGAAAAGGAGGGAACTCTGCCCTCTCACGGTTGTACCTACTGTGTATGAAAAAGTCCATGCTCATCATTAGATAGCGTCTGAGAATGTTCTGGAGATACAGTGGAGGCTGAAATGGTCTGAAGAATTGCAGACAGACTTTGCAGTGACATTTTGAAGTCTTTATTAAAAGCTTGTATCCTTGTGATCTGTGAATTGAGAAAGAATATGGAGTATTTTAAACTAAGTAATTTAATGGTATAGTAACACGGGTATGGCGAGAGGCCCTCACCTGGGACCTCATGCATAATGCCGTGCTTAGAATTCACTCTATAACATGGCGTACGGACAAAAGCAGAAATGTGCTTACGCACAAAAAAATCCAGATGCATAAATCTGTGCGAACGCCAACTTCTACGTTCTTTCGCTACATAAATCCCAGTCAGCGTGAAAAGTAACGCACGTGCACGCGCCTGCTGCCCCACCCCAACTCCTCCCAGGATTATGCCTTTTTGAATATGCAAATCAACATAAATAGCCCTTAAGCTCAGCGTTCTGTGAAAAGGCAATGGCAAAAGCACGGGAGGAAATAGAAGAATTTCAGCGAATACCAAGTGGAGGAAAGGAAAGTATTATTATTTAAACAGTGGTATAAACAACAAAAGGAAATTGATCGAGAGACATAGAGTGTCGGAGAAACTCAAAAGCTCAAGTTTACAAAGTTGCATAGTGCCCGAAATAAAAAAGAAGTTGTCACGTATCAAAGTCAGCGTGAAAAGGTGAGTCATAACCCACTGTCTGAGTGTCATATGAAAGCTTATTTGGGTACAGAGAAAAAAAATAGGCACACAGTGGAAAAAAAGCACGAAACGTCAACTTTAATGACAAAACTAACTACGTAATTAAAGTGGAAATTTCGAAATTAAACTAAAACATCATAAACTTCATCTTTAAATCATTTAATTTACTAGTTTCTCAAATCCCTTCGTAACTAAAGTAGCACGTTAAATGCTTTGTTTTGTATTTGATCTTCTATATGCTCTAAGTGTGTGAATTACTACATGCTTCTTAAACAGGCTTTCTCTTCCTCCGACAGGACACAGAATCCATTGCATTTGTGATATTACAGCTGTCTGAATAATTAAAATACTGAGATGTATACTTGATAACATTTTCATGATGTTAGGAGTTAAAGCATGTTATTAAACATGGGAACACGGTGGCGCAGTGATTGTTCATGCCTCACGCAAGATGCTTGCTGCGCCGTATGCGACCTTCGATGAAATAATTTATTGCAGCAGTACTGTCTCTTTCAAATGTACTAACCCCCAATTCCTGTCTTTACTTTTCTTTCTCCAAATACCCAGTCGCCACACAATCACCTCTGTAATGGACGTTAAGCCATCTGTAAGCTTGGAATGCCGATTCTACAAAACTTTTAAGCAACATTGAAATATCTTCATAGTACATGTTTAATTATTCTATCCATCTATCCTTCCTGTGTCACGCCAGCCCTAGTAAGAATACAGCGCGATGCAGGAACAATCCGTGAACGGAGCGCGCCAGCTCCTCGCTAGCGCTGAGGCACAGTGTCCTCACATGTTTAATTATTAACAATATACAGTAGATTATTTAAATGAAGTTAAAGTTTTATCTGTATAATATAATAAACATATTTTGCTGCCTTTCATATTAAAAATTATATCGTCATCATATGTAAATATGCGCATTATAAAGTGGCTCAGGCTGTGCAATATTATAACTAAATCGCAAGTTCACAGTGAGGTAATTGTACTTATAAGTTCAAAGCGTTCTACAAGGAGCACTTGATTGACTGATTGAGTGCATTTATAGTTCTTGGGATGAAACTTTTTCTGAACCGTGAGGAAAGGCTCTGAAGCGTTTGCCATATGAGAGCAGTTCCATAGACAGCATGGCTGAGGCAGCGTGTGGTAAATGCTGTATACCGATAATTCTCTTTCCAGTCAGCTGTGAGTCCACACTCAGATACAGTGATATAAATACTCAGAGTGGTGCAGTGAGAGTAATATGGAAAAAGATGATCCGCTGTGGCAACCCCTAACGGGAGCAACTGAAAGAAGAAACAGGTGCAGTGAGAGTAACAACGCTAAAGCAGCTATGGTATTTAGAATAGTTTGGCCATTCTGTGGACCATTATATTGTTACAGTTTAATTACAATCAGATGCATTAAACTAATAGACAATATGCGGTTAATTTTAGTGTATTTACGTAAAGCCACGTCAGGGAAGTGGATCTAAAAAAGAAAGGGAAACCACACTGGAACAATGGCACTGCTTTGACGCTGGGTGCCGCCAGTTTGCAAAACCGAGCGGAGAACTTGCGTACGCCAGGGTTGGACCTACTGTTAAAATGTGTGTGGGTTTACACCAAGTTTAGGTTTTATACATCGCGATTTGAGTGTGGAAACGTTCATACGCAACATTTTTATGCATACACACCATTTATACATTAGGCCCCTGGTTGTATGAGTACCCCTTTGTGGTCGCAATACTAATTATATTTAGTTTACTTAATTAAATAACATTAAAAATTTATACTTCCTTGTTGTCATTTTGGGCTGTTCTGAAAAAAATATATTGGATACTACATGCATTCTCATGAGGTTGCTTACATGCTTGTCAGTGTTATCCAGTTCTCTCATCTCTTACAACAAGAAAACTATCCCCCAGTTTGAATTGAATTAAACTATTTATATTTTATGAATGGGCATTTGACCCATCCACTTATTGATTAAGTGTTGCCAAGTCAATCACTGAATGTTCTGTTGATCAAAGATATCTCACCAAAACAACAGCAGGCAATGTTTGAGCATTATTAGAGCCTGAGACACTAATGCAGAACCCTGTCAATGAATTAGCAGAGTGAAAAACACAGAAGGGATCACTTCTCAAGATAAACTGAAGCCAGATGCTTATTCCAATAATATAAAATCAGCCCTAATCCAAATCATAATCGAAGAGCAAAGATACAGAGAATAATAGCACAAATGCAGTAACCAAGAAAGCAGTACTTAAAAATCACAAGCACTAAAGAACAGCCACAAACTCAATGAAACACCTCGGAACTCACCTCTAAGCTTGAATATATATGATGAGGGCAGCCCTTCTGCTGTGACATAAGGGTGGCCTTGCCTCTTGGGGTTCCACCGACAAAGCACAAGCAACTTAAGAGTACAGTGCAAAATTATCTCATAGTCAAAAAGTCAAACATACTGTAAGCATAACAATATTAACAAAAAGTATATAGATGTGTAAAAAGTAGTTTAAAACGAAAAGACAAAAAAAAAAAATATGCAAACATAAGGCAAGAAAAAAGACCTGACAAAACACTTATCGCATGTCTACACTTACATAAAATTATTAGCATGGATATTGCTGATCAGACTAAGTATATCTTTACTCAGAATAGTTCATAATAGCATGTCTGGTTTAAACAAACTATGTTCCATCCTGAATAATGTCAAATAACAGAAGAAGGCTCCTAAGGTAAGGAGTTATGCAGTAGATCAACTTCACTTGCAACCCCCCCTTTCAGCGATGGTGCCATGTTTTCATTTCAGTTCTGTGATCATTTTACCCTACCAATTATCAAACCAAATTAAAAAATACAATATTTTGCAGTATACTTATAATGGAACTTGCTGTTCCAACACAGAAAATCAATGATAAGACTATTACTTCTGTGTATGACCAAAATTGCTTCCAAGAAGAAAGCAACTCTTTTAAATGTAATTGTTTATACCAGTCCAGGGCTCCCTGCATAGAAATTTGGTATCTCTGCCATGTGATATTTAAGGTCATTAAAAAATTAGATGTCACAAGCAAACCTTAAGTTGAGCATTCCAAAAAACACCTATCTTGGTTAATTTGTCCTTTGGCAGACAGAAGTTTTTTTTTTAGCACCATCATGTGCTAAATGGAGAATCTGGTATGCCTGCAGACTGCTGAGTTGCCTGTTCATGGAAGATGTAGAAACTGAATGAATGCCATGCCTCCCACATTCAAAACAAAGTAAAGATTGTTAACATCTCTAATGCTAATTAAACTTTTAACTATGGGTGTTCCTGGCTAAACTTTCTCCAGGCTACCTCTTTCATATGGGGGAAATATTACTCCTTGATCACACCTATTTCTGTTTACATTAGTCTCTCCCACCTATTTACCAACCAATGTCCATCCATCCATTATCCAACCTGCTATATCCTAACCACAAGGTCACGGGGGTCTGCTGGAGCCAATCCCAGGCAACACAGGGCGCAAGGCAGAAAACAAACCCTGGGCAGGGCACCAGCCCACCACAGGGAGCGCACACACACACACACACACACACACACACTAGGGACAATTTAGAATCGCCAGTGCACCTAACCTGCATGTCTTTGGACTGTGAGAGGAAACCGGAGCACCTGGAGGAAACCCACGCAGACACGGGGAGAAGATGCAGACTCCATGCAGGGAGGACCCGGGAAGCAAACCCGGGTCTCCTAATTGCGAGGCAGCAGCGCTACCAACTGCACCACCGTGCCACCCACCAACCAATGTATAAACCTAAAAACATCATTAAAGCCCTGACCATTGTTTACAGAGACCATTAAATAGAAATGCAATTTTAAAACACAAATGCATTAAAAATAATACACATATTACACATCACTTTATATATTTTAGTTACTGAGGTGAGCAGTATTGTGGTGCACTGGTAAACAGTGTTGCCTCACAACTCCAATATACTGTACTCTGTGAGTACATATTATGACATACTGGGCTGCACTTTTATTTTCTAGAGCTGGTTCAGTTACAATGAAAACACACCTTCACATAGACAGTACTCAGAGAAATGCTGAATCAGCTGTCATGCTGCAAAGGTCTCATATCTTATGGTAATAAAAAACTTTTGAAGTGATTGATTGTCTAATTCAAGCAGTTCTTCCCCAGGCTGGGGTTCTTGTGTCTGCTCATTAAGCTTGTGGGTCCGCCCCTCTATGGCAGGACAGCTCGGTAGATGATGCGTGTGAATTCTTTTAATTCCAAGAAGGCTCAAACAAAGTCAAACATCTCTTGAAAGTTTAATAACTTTGCTATTTGCTTTTGAAAGTCTCAAATGCTCTTTATACAAGTTCAAGAAAAAAGTGTGCTTAACAGGACTGTTCTAAGATTTATTTGTGCAACTCTGAACAAGATATGGGTGAACGCTTGGCACATATTTTTTGAAAATCTATGCACAGTGTAAAGACTGGAGCGCGGACACATTGTCTATATAAAAATCCATTAAGGTCTAAATAGCGAATGACTTCCATAAATTAAATACCATACAAGTTAAGGCAGACAGGAATATCAAAGTTTTAACCAATGGAGGAGCAGAGAACGTCTCTACCTTTAAATATTTCTTACACTGGTTCCATATTTTAAAACAAGTGCTTAACAAATGGATTGTTAGTAAATCAACAGTAATTTCCCTGGTCTGCAATAAAATCCTAAAGTCAGGTCAGGTCAGGTTGGGGGGCATGCACTGATACAGCACGTTGCCACACCCACCACATGATGAAACAGCTTGGGATCCCAGTTGGCAACCCCTGAGGCAGGCATGCGGTCCAATCCTACCCTCGGGAAATGACCATCTATCTGCCGCAGTCAGCTGTTGCATGGGCATCCCCTTGGCTTGGTTCAACAATGAGGATCCTGTGAGCCAGATCACCCTTGGGGAATTACGCCACATGCCGTAAGTGTTGCTCCCTCACAATGCAGGTAATGTGTCTCATTCGACAAAAAGTCAAACCAGTGGTACCCAAGGATTCTCTGAGGAGACCTCTTGTGCAAAAAAATTGGTGTATCTTATAGATTTAGATGTGCTGAGTCCATTTCTGAAATTGGAATTTCTCTACCACAAACCATTTTAATGAGATATCAGATTCCCTGAAAAATGCTGCTTTGAAAAAAAATTCTTGATTTAAAAAAAAAGTTACGATTGTTTTAAGGCATAAGCATTTTTCATGACCAGAACATTATTTGAAGTATATTTTGAGCTGAATAAGAGCAGTTTTCCTTATTTTTTTATGCTAGCTGAGGTGGAAATGGTCCAAAATCATACAACATTGCATTTGCTACACATTTTTCCACTGAATCAGTATTCTTTTCTCTCTTCTTATTCTTCAAATTAGGCAGTGAATTATACTTGGAAGAATAGAAGGGTGAATTTTTATTCTCCAGAAGGGAGATAGTTGTTGTGTAAATGGCTTTTACAGAAATTTGTAAGGTTGATCCATCGATCTTCTTAACCAGGTAGCAAATGGTAAAAGAAGACACAATCTTTCTTTATTGAAAAAAAAACAAAAACATGTGGCACAATTTTCTTGGGAGTACAAAAATGGAAAAATCTGAGGAGCTAGTTGAGGAAATTCTTTCTTCCCACCTATTACTTTGGTGCAACATGTCTATGAAAATCCATTTCCAACACTATCGTTTGTTTTTTCTCCCCTAAGAACATGGAAGCAGCCTGTGATGAGAGGTTCCGCCAGGACATCGCACAAATGGAAAGACATTATAGTGGAAAGTGGAGTAAGTCTACGTTAGCAGCATCTGTTGGTCATTTCACTGTGAAACAACTTCAGGAGAATATAAGAGTTAAAAAATACTAAGTGACAGTTTTTAGCATTTTAACTCTAAGGCTTTAGTAATAATTATATTTTAAAAATTAAATGTGCTGCAATGGGCTGGCGCCCTGCCTGGGGTTTGTTTCCTGCCTTGCGCCCTGTGTTGGCTGGGATTGGCTCCAGCAGACCCCCGTGACCCTGTAGTTAGGATATAGCGGATTGGATAATGAATGAATGGATAGAAATTAAATGTAATTTGTCATTTTTTAAAGTAAATGAGTTATTTTAAAGATAATTATAGTGCTTTTTTCATTGTAAACATTCATCTCTCAAAAACTATATGTGATAGAGCAATTGCATTGCTTGCTTTGCATTCAGCACCCTCAAAACTATAAAGATCACCTAAAGTTTTTAACAGGAACAAAAAAAAATCTTTTCAGTCCAGTGTTATTGATGAATGGAGCACAAAGCAATGGCATACAGAAAGGAATCTGACCAAAACTGTGTTTCCAAGCAGGTGCAATTCTATTACATTATGCTTCTTTTCATTGTCTCAAAGTGCAGTTATTTGCAACATTGTAATAAAGGTGGATGTCAGGAAATGCCATGTAACCTTCTTCTTTTAATATTCATATCTTAACAGTGTTGTCCATTTGACACAAGGCATTTTATAATTAAGTCAAGCTTTTAGAAGTTGTTTTTTATATATATAAATGGAATATTCCAACAAAGGAATATCAGTTTTAGAAGGATACTTATAATATCTAAAGAAATTCTCCCCTAGCCAAACTGGGGCCCTACGCCGAATCTTCTCCTTCCACCACCCCACCCCTCCCTAAATCCACTATATTAATATTTCTAAAAAAAAGCTTTAATTTGAACAATGAATATATGCCAAAAATAAAAAAAAAAGTTATACTTTTTAAAAAAAATAAAAAATTAAAGTAAATGCTGAGGTATTTCTTCAGTCTCTTTATTGCATATGACAGCAGCACACGTCTACATTTTCTGAAGACAAAGTCATCTATTAGGTCATTACACAACAGTCTTCATGCAAGTTTGAGTTGATGCTAATGATAGCCAAGCTGCTTGTACATTGTTGTGCCATGGACGACTTTAAGTATGTCTTGATGAGGTTAAGTTTTGAAAAACTGGTTGCTGCAATCTGGAGGGCAACCCATAGATTTGGACTTAAGTGGTATTCAATTGCAATTATATACCAATTGAATTGTTTCATATAGAATTGAAGACCTAATTAAAAATAATAATAATAATAATAATAATAATAATAATGGTCTAGGGTATTAATGTGCTGCTACTGTTTGTTACTTGATATAACCAACAGTATTAATTGTAATGTGATGCAACAGCAATAATAATAAAATTGTACTAGTACGATTGCCAGCATTACTACTAATAGTAGTAATAATATAAAATACAACAACTACTACTAATAATAATATGTAAAATATTACTTCTAATAATAATAAAATAAAAAACACATCTACTACTACTGAATGTGCTTATTAAACTTACTTAATACAGGATCAAAATAAAGCTGAATATTTAGATACTAGCAAAATACCCGCGCTTCGCAGTGGCGAAGTACTGCCTTAAAATTTTTATTAAGAAGAAAATTAAACCTTTTTAAACTGAGGGAAAATATACCAATAATTATTTGTTAAGGATCTCTTTGTATACCACATTGTCATTTCGGCCCTCCGGTTGTAATATGACCAAGCTGTAGCTGTGCGCTGAGCTTACTCTTTAGCATGCAACGTACAGTTGGCCATGTGAACAGTAATCTTGTTTCAAATCTCACAGCTTGGATTGCTGCTGTCATAATCGGTTTGAGTTTCATGGTTTGTTTCAATTACGACAGTATTTATAGGACTTGTGTTGAAGAGACATTCGCCATCTGTCAAGCGTTGTAAGTATACAACCAGTTTCATTGATAACTTCACATCCAGCTTTTGAAAGTTTAAACATTTCTAAACATCAAAGTGTCCACTACTGAAATCGTCACCTGTGAATCTAAGATGTTTCAGAGGCATTGGCGGTTGTCCAAAGGTGTAAAATATTTGGCCATTTCGGTACACTTAAGCATTTCACTCTTCTAGTGCTCCTGTGTAGTATAATTATCTCCTGTACCGTCATCAGTCCACACCTTGAAACTGTCCCAGTCATTCAAAACATAAGACACAATGTTCCTCCGGATATCAAGAGTGAGCCTGATATGGCCGTGCAATATGTAACAAAGAGAATGGAAAAGGCAGGTGCCATCTCCGGGCATAGAAACCACTTGGTAAGTGACAGTTCTTTGATCGATGGTGATCACTTCGATAGACATGTTAATGGGGGTACGGTTGGAACGATAAAGGAAATGGGTACCTGAACAATGTAAAGTAAGTCTAAAATACCTACACAATAACTATAATCGTAATAAATGAACAATAAAACAGCGGAGAAGCCGTGGATTAAATAAAAAGGCTGTAGTTATCAGCAGGGAGACGTGAATACCGTGGCAAAGCAAGGAAGGGAATGTAGAGACTGGAGCGACAGACGGCCTTATATAGGCAGGCAGCCAACAACGTGAGAGGCGTTGGGATGGGGGAACCCAACGCCGCCTCACACTGTGACCGAGCTGCAGGCTATGGACGTATATATGTACGTAAGTAGGATTCAGTTAGTGTTGGGAACCCGTGTACCAAATTTCTTGAAGATGGGCCCATAAGTAACAAAGACCGTTGAAAAGTTCAATATGACGGCCGACAGTGGCATCATATCACCGAAATAAGTACATACATCGGTTTCGGTTAGCGCAGGGAATCCGCCTACCAAATTTCATGAAGATGGTGCCATAAATAAGAAAGTTCAACATGGCGGACGTTGTCGACTGTTATGACCGTTACGTGTAGAATTTCGAAATGAAACCTGCTTAACCTTTGTAAGTAAGCTGTAAGGAATGAGCCTGCCAAATTTCAGCCTTCTACCTACACGGGAAGTTGGAGAATTAGTGACGTTGTAAAGTTCAGTATGGCGGCTGACAGTGGCGTTATACCACCGAAATAAGTATGTACATTGGTTTCGGTTAGCGCAGGGAAGCCGCCTACCAAATTTCGTGAAGATGGGGCCATGAATAAGAAAGTTCAACATGGCGGACATTGTGAAAATTAGTGACGTTGGAAATTTCAATATGGTGGCGGACAGTGGCATCATACCATCGAAATAAGTACATACATCGGTTTCGGTTAGCGCAGGGAATCCGCCTACCAAATTTCGTGTAGAAGGGGCCATAAATAAGAAAGTTCAACATGGCGGACGTTGTTGACCGTTATCGACCGTTATGACCGTTACGTGTAGAATTTCGAAATGAAACCTGCTTAACTTTTGTAAGTAAGCTGTAAGGAATGAGCCTGCCAAATTTCAGCCTTCTACCTACACGGGAAGTTGGAGAATTAGTGACGTTGGAAAGTTCAATATGGCGGCTGACAGTGGCGTCATACCACCGAAATAAGTATGTACATTGGTTTCGGTTAGCGCAGGTAAGCCGCCTACCAAATTTCGTGAAGATGGGGCCATGAATAAGAAAGTTCAACATGGTGGACATTGTTGACCGTTATGACCGTTACGCATAGAATTTCGAAATGAAACCTGCTTAACTTTTGTAAGTAAGCTGTAAGGAATGACCCTGCCAAATTTCAGCCTTCTACCTACACGGGAAGTTGGAGAATTAGTGATGTTTGGAAAATTCAATATGGCGGCCGACAGTGGCGTCATACCACCGAAATAAGTACGTACATTGATTTTGGTTAGCGCAGGGAAGCCACCTACCAAATTTCGTGAAGATGGGGTCAGCCTTCTACCTACACGGGAAGTTGGAGAATTAGTGATGAGTGAGTGAGTGAGTGAGTGAGTGAGTGAGTGAGTGAGTCAGTGAGGGCTTTGCCTTTTATTAGTATAGATTTAAAAAATTAACACGTGAATGTATCACTTACACTTATTAATGTATCTAAACTTCATTTTGTCCTTCCAAAGACAACAGATAGCAATAAGGCATTAATTAAATTAGTAATGTTGGCTGTCAATACAATTAACCAATAACTGAGGTTAATCTGAGCTAGTTGCTCTTTTTGTATGTCAAAGTTGCTTGCCTAGTGCTTTTCCACAATTCAGCCAATAACTAACTAGTAAGTGATTAGCCAGAGAGCTGCCTATGAGTTGGTTAAATTTTCAAGCATGTCCTCAATGCAACAACACTCAGAGCACTTAATACTTCAATTAACATTAGCAGTGTTTCACAAAATGAATTGATCCTGAGATCTATGTTGTGATAATAATCCACAATCATGTATCAGCAAGGTTCTGTAGCATCACATAATATTTGTTAAACAGTACCAAAATTATTACACTTAATACTCTCCATTAGTCCATTGATGTAATGTTAGCCAGTTTACTGGAAGTTACACAGATTTAGACCTCTAAACACAAATGCAATTGCAGCATGAACTGCTTCTTCATGCTTTCACTTTTTTTCTTTTCTCTGCTCCTGATTGCTGTTGACTTGAAGCCAACTCTCTCATTGTTATTGGAAAATTATCATAACAGGTGACAGTCAACGATGTTAATTTGACAATTCATGAAACAGCAATAACCCCAATACAGTCAGGCTGTGGACGTCCAGAGCTCCACTGCGTTGAGAAGGTTGTCACTTTACATTATACTTACAGTATGTGATGTTACATGATATGCCTCTGGTTACACTATGATTAAGATTATGGCTATGGGAGGAGTTATTTGACTCAAGTCAAGTAAACCAAGGGACAAAAATGCACAATCCAATCGGCTGTCCAGCGGAGCTCCTGAATCGAACCCACAGCGGGCGTCCCGGCAATTGCCCTCTGATCACAGGCCCCATGCACAGTATGTGATCTTCATATATGAAAGGCAGGTTGTGATCTAAAGCATTCTGAAACAATCAACAGAAAGTGCTCTAATGGGATACTGCAAGTAAGAGAGTTCATTGGAAACAACACGTTTTTATTCAAATTAATTTTGAATTCAGAGGACCTGTAACATTCATCTACTGAAGCAAATTAGAAATGATGAGTTTATTCCATAATCCCCTTTATTTCCAGCTGTTGCAAAAGATGGAAAGGCAGTAGTTTAATAGTAATTGAAATTTAGAAACTTCTGTTTGGTTGCAAACTCAAAGGTGATGCTGTCAGAATTTATGTTCACCAGAACGTAGTCTTCTGGGGTAGACTATAGCAACTTGATCCAAGAACAAATACTTAGTTCAAACTCAAACTAACACAGTAAAGAAATATTCCCATTGGACTCTATCAAATCCTTTTCCTGCATCCAAAAGTACCAAGGTACCTCCCTGGAAGCTCAGATGTTTAAGTGATCTAAAATACATCAAACACTCGTCAGAGCTTTGACACCACATGTCTAACTTTAACAAAACCAGTTTGATTCTAAGATATTATTGAAGTAAGCACTTTCTGTATTCTGCTCACTAAAGCTTGGCCAGTACCTACTGAAACTGGTTTGTCTAATGCGTATCCAAGAGGATCTTTATTCTTCTTTGAAAATATAGTAAATGAGGCCTGTTGTAGAATATGGGGTAGGATATTATTTTCTCTAGCTTCCTCAAATATAGGTAGCATTAACAGGGTAAATTTAACAGACAACTTCATATAAAATTAAATTGGATAGCCGTCTGAATTTTTGAAGAAATTTGGTGGGTTACTATTGTGGTGTCCTCCTTCAAAGATGCACTACTAAACAGAAAGTTACATGAAAATATTGGTTCTGACAAAGCGCTTGAGGAACATTTATATTTCTCAGCCAGATACATTTATACATACAGGGCAGATAACATCATTACACCAAAATGAGAAAAATTATAGACTGACGTCTGCATTCACATTGACATAACTATATCAAGGAGAGTTGAAAAACCTGAATGGACACAAGGATCAAATGAGTTGTGATTATTACAGGAATCCTGGTTGCAGTGTCATTTTCATTCCTGGAACCAGGTTCCACTTAATTTCATTTTTGCTAGGTAATTCATCACATAATGAAGTATCGTGTACTGTATATTATATGTATACATTGAACTATACTCTTGTGTGAAAGGGTCTTATGAAGGTGTATTACATGAATATAAAATACATAACATGAAGACTAATTAATAGATTGATTAAGTCCATTTCTATCTCTGACATTCACCCTAAACCATATGGTGAGTTAAAAGAGATAGGCAGTTGGAAAAAGTACAGAAAGCACTTATAAAAAAATTTGAGAAATACTTTTTTTATTTAGAGTTTAATTTAATATCTATCATGTTACAGATCTTACAGGAGGTATTGATCTTGTGTTTTCCTGCTCTGCAGACTCAATATCAAAGTCTTGCAGACAAGCATTTGAAATGACCAGAACTAATTTAACAATCCCAGAAGCTGAGGATTTAATAGTGCCATTTCTTATCAAATCAGACTCACTGCTGGATTATTAATAAGCTCTAATATGACTTTGTTGTTACAGTAGGAATGATGATTAACATTCTACTGCCTCCTACTTTCAGGCATTCCATCTCTATGAAAGGTTACTGAGTGAAATTAAATTACAATGAATTAACATAAAGGCTACAATTTCTGTGTAAATGTTAAAAGTAAAAAGCATAGGAGGCTGAGAAACCTATTAATGTATTGTTAAAGTGTTCTGCAGCTTTTTAGCAAGTGACAAACTCAAAACTAAGCATAATGTTCTTTATAAGCAAGAAGTCTCTTATTAAGTTCCAAGCACCATTACTCCATTACCAAAAAAATGTATATACATCATACATATATATACCGGGTGAGTTAAAATTATGTTAACATTTGAATGGCAGAAACAATTTATTCACAAAACATGATTTACAGCAATGTCTCAACCTGTTCACCATCATGTTCAACACACAAAACTGACGAGCAACAGAACCATTTGAAGCCCAAACACACATTTCGTGGGGAATAGATGATTCCACAGTCCGTTATCTGTCCTTCAGTTCATTGATATCACAAATGTTCCTGCTATACACATGCTCTTTTACCATACCCCATAACCAGTAATCACAGGGTATCAAATCAGAGGAGTGTGGAGGTCATAGCAATGGTCCACCACAAACTATTGATTGACCTGGAAAGGTGTGGTCGAGATAAAAATAATCCATTAGTGTTAACATAATTTTGACTCACCCTGTATATATAATTATACATACATATATATATATCTTCTAACATAATTTTGGCTCACCCTGTTTATATAATTATATATATCTTCTTCTTTCGGCTGCTCCCGTTAGGGATTGCCACAGCGGATCATCTTGTTCCATATATTCCTGTCCTCTACATCTATCTCTGTCACACCCATCACCTGCATGTCCTCTCTCACCACATCCATAAACCTTCTCTTAGGCCTTCCTCTTGCCTGGCAGCTCTATCTTTAACATCCTTTTCCCAATATACCCAGCATCTCTCGTCTGCACATGTCAAAAACCAACACAGTCTTGCCTCTCTGACTTTGATGACCCTCTAATGTCCTCATTTCTAATCCTGTCCATCCTTGTCATCCCCAATGCAAATCTTAACATGTTTAACTCTGCCACCTCCAGCTCTGTCTCCTGCTTTCTGGTCAGTGCCACCATCTCCAACTCATATAACAAAGCTGGTCTCACTACCCTCCTGTCACAAATTATTCCTGATACTCTTTTCCACCCATTTCACCCTGCCTGTACTCTCTTTTTCACCTATATTCCACAATCCCCGTTACTCTGTACTGTTGATCCCAAGTATTTAAACTCATCCACCTTTGCCAACTCTACTCCCTGCACCTTCACCATTCCACTGACCTTCCTCTCATTCACACACATGCATTCTGTTTTGTTCCTACTGACCTTCATTTCTCTCCTCTCTAGAGTATATCTCCACCTCTCCAGGGTCTCCTCAATCTGCTCCCTACTCTCGCTACAGATCACAATATCATCAGAAACATCATATTCCAAGGGGATTCCTGTGTAATCTCATCTGTCAGCCTGTCCATTGCAAATAATAAAGGGCTCAGAGCCAATCCCTGATGTAATCCCACCTCCATGTTGAATTAATCCATCACTCCTACCTCAGACCTCACCACTGTCACACTTTCCTCATACATATCCTGTATAACTCTATAACTGCTAGATGATAGTCACTGGATGATGCTTCAGTACCTCTCAGTGAACTCCAAGTGAGTAGAAGGTCATACAGAGTCAAAAAACTCTTCATTGTGAACATGCATGTTTAAATCTTCAAAGGGTGACCATTATGCGACCTGCCATCTCAGCTATGAAACTTTGCTTCATCTCTCTATTAAGTGGTGTGTGATATTGATTATTAAAGGATGTGCTTGAGAAAAAGGGTGATAAATTATCTTCAGCATGCATGAGAACCTCATTTTACAGAATTATTAGTTAAATTTTTAATCAGTTCATCAGTGATTGTTTATTGATGAATATGATGTATAGATTACAGGGTAATTTATAAAATCAAGTAAAGCACATCTGTAGCTTTTTACCTTGTCAGTTAATATCAATATAATGGATGGTGTCACACATGTGCGACTAGCAGTGAGCTGAGTGGACCAAGTAGAGGTAATTACCTGCCAGGCCAGGGGGTGGCAGAGTGCACCAAACCTACCTCTGTTATCTCTACAGGCCAAATATGGGAAAACCTGCCTGACTCAATGACACTTCCGGTTCCGGCCCCCAGACTGAAGTCACTTCTGGTTCTGGGGCCCAGACTGACGTCACTTCCGGTTCC
>JANRMT010062808.1:34762259-34793036 GCA_026402145.1 Polypterus bichir lapradei | reverse complement strand
TAACCTCTTACCTGTCTCATTGTCCATATTGTACCCCACATATTCAACCCTAAGGACTTTTAATGGCAGGCTGGTTGCTGACTTTGAAACGTTGAGCCCTTAAGGAACCATGAAGAATGGACAGTCATAGCACTTAGCTAGGTAAAAGCAACAATCATACACTGTTTTTCTTGAAAAATTATATGTATGTGTAAAATAATTAATTGCCGGAAATTTAAGTAATACAAGGAATTATACAACCTGTTTGGGTTCATGCAGTCTTCATGAATTCTACATTCAAACTCTGGTGACAATTTGCATTTGGATGCTTTATTTAGGCGCCAGATATTTACCTTTAATTAAAAAATGCAAAGAAATATTTCTTGCTGGAGAGAGAGCTCCTTGGAAAGTGTCCAACAGCTGAGCAAACGGCAAGCTTTGTTTATGTGTCCTTATTTACAATGTAGCTGAACTCTATACAAGAATTTCAAAAAGCCACTTACACTCCATTAATGCAAAAAAGCACAACTGAACAGCACTGAAAAAAGTCTAATAAAAGGCATTCACTCTCATCCTTTCTTCTTACCCAAAGTGAGCACCTGGCTTTCTTTCTGCTAGCAGAGTGAACCATTATCACCAATGTCAAGGTTGATTCCCATGAGAATCAAAAGCTGCTTAAAGCTGCATATTATGTATACAAAGCAGCTTAAGGTCTATCTTCACTTTATAACAATGCAAAATACTGTGAATCCTGCTTTGACGTTCACATTTCCCAGAATACACTTCATTTCTGTTCAGTTGAAATGGTTAACACATCCCCCATTAATTAGAGCATCCACAAATTGCAAATAAAAGGAACAAAATCTATTTAATCTCTCTTGACCCTCTCATCTCTCATTTTAGGTGGCTTCCCTCTCTGTCCAATTACCAGTTCCACACCCTTTTTTTAAGGTCTGCACCAAGAGCTCTCGTCTCATTTCCTATCTCTCTAACTACCACTCTAATCTACACTTCATCAAGTTTTTAACTTACCAGTGAATTTTCACTCCATCATTCTTTCGGATGTTTTACTCATTGGGGGTCAGTCATGTGGTTGCCTTAAATACTCTCCTCAGGCTGCTTCCAGGTACCAGAATTATTTTGGAGATTAATATGACTTTCTTTGGCTATAGTAACAACTGACTAAAATCCCCCAGTTCCCTTTGTATCCCTGGTTAATGAACATTTAGTGTTCTTGAAAATGCCAATATTTATAGAATGTTCTCCAGCTGCCAGTCAATGTATATACTGTGTTTGTTTTCATAAAAGGGGGCTGATGAGAAACAACTATCCTCCTAAAAATCTTCCTCATTCCTATACTTGAAAGGACAACAAGCTTTTCTTTACCAATCTCTTATTCCTGATAACATTTCCTGTTCCATTTTTTGTTACTGTGTCTAGAGTCTACGGTGTTCCTCTATTTCTTTCACAGGTGCAAATCTTCATCCCTTCAGTCTCAATTTTGATTTCAGAAACAAAAAGAAGTCACAGGGAGTGAGATATGGCAATTACAGCAGGTGTGAAGGAACAACCATACTGTTTGGATCAAAGCTCTTTGACTGATAATGTTGTTTTGGCAGGTTTGCTCTCATAATGCAAAATGTAGTTGTGCATATGCTGCTTTCCTGGATTGTTTTTCTGATAATTTCCTATAGATGCATCAGCACTTTGATGTAATGTTACTGTTTAATAGTCCATCAGTGTCAAAAAACATGATCATCATTGTCACTTAAAATTTGAGGTGGAGAAAGCAAATCACCAAAGTCACCTGTATGACTAGAATAACACAACAAATATGCAGCTCAGCAGGATGCCACTCGAAGGACTGATTAACCACACTTGTAGGCACATAATACTTAACAGCGTTAACTACACCCTACTACTGTGCTATTGAACAATTCCAGGATTGTATATTGTCCAATATGAGACCATTATGTTGCTTTTGTGGAAACAGTAAGACGGTGTTTATGGGTGAGCAGGAAATTATATTTTTGATTCTTCTTCACAGTCAGATTGTAGTTAACCTCAAAGAAGACCTATAACCCATGACCCTGTCTAAGCCATTTCATATTATACTTTCCTCGTCATTCACTGAAAACAAATTTAAGAGGCATGGACAACATTCACTCTGCTATGAAACAATCTCATGAATAAGTCTGATCAAAGCTAATTGCTGCACTGGTGTTGTCTTTAGGCTGCATAGTGTGGAAAGCAGCCCGGACACAGACAGACGGACATCATTTTAAAGTCCAATACACGTTTATTTACAATAATATTAAAGTGCACAACCCGATCACCCCAATAGTCCAGGCCAACACACAATGCCTTTCCTCTCTTTAGGCCACCTCTTTCCTCTCCAAGACCTCGTCCTCTTCCACCCGACTCCAGCCCTGAATGAAGGGAGGTGGCCCCTTTTATGCCCCCCCCAGATGTGCTCCAGGTGTGCTCCGGCAATCTTCCACCGACACGCCCCAGTGTGGCAGAAGTGCCGGCTGTATCCCCGGACTGCCCCTCTTCCCTCTAGAACTTCCTGGTGTGGCGGAAGTGCTGAGGTCCAGGGCTCTCCGGGCCCCTACAGGGTTGAACTTCAAAGCTCTGCACCCGTGGCCCCCAAAGCAACCAGGGCGGTCACCCCCTCGTGCCACAATAGTTAAACATGTATTTTCACCCTATGGATCTCAACTTTCTGTTGGTTTCTCTTTACAATTTATAATTACTATATAAAGAGCAATAGGTGTATCTGGATATGTTTGCCCAGTAGGCAAATCCACACCTTTGAACCAATTTCCAACAAATTTTCCACAGATACTCTATCTATATAGGGGAGCACCTTCTGCTAGGTTTCATCCCAGAATTTAGTCAGTGCCTCCAGACACATTAAAACACCAGACGCATTTAGGGTAAAATACAAGATATTTATTTACATAAGCACTTCTTTTACAAACACGTCTTCAAATAGCAAGCACAATTATACAAAACAAAACAAATTCTTCCTCCTTACTATCTCCCGCTGAGTATTGCCTCTTGCCTCTCAACTCATCCATATAAGGCAGCGGGCTTCCTTTTATTCCGGACCTGAGATTGCTTCTGAAGTCATGCCATATCTTCTGGGAAGCATTTCCAGGTCACAATGAAAGTAGGGAGGTCTTCTCCTAACAGCGCCCTCTATTGAAACGTAGGGATTCTAACAGGGTTGCACTTCCGGACTCCATATCTCAAGCACCTCTGCGGGTGTTCCAACTGGGTTCCCATGTGAGGACCACTGCTACCTAGCATATGGGGTGTTGAACTGCTGGCTATCGTTGTTCCTTCCATTATTTGACACTGGCTGGACACAAAGTTATTTATTTGTTTCGCCAGCCAATTCGTCTGAGTCAATGCACTGGCCTCTCTTCTGGGATGTCTATTCTCCTCCTTCTATACATATACAGTGTATATATAGACTTAAAAGGAAGAACATTCACATATTAAATAAGATTTTATGACCAACACCCTCTGAACCCCACCTTATTATTCCAACCCCCCCCCCCCCCCTCATTTGTTATATATTGCCTTTGATTCTTGTTATGTCTAATCATTTTCCTCTGATGATAACTCCTGGTAGGGGATGAAAGATTAGGAATAAAAATCTATTTTAAGATATGTGACTAATCCTCTCCCTTTGTTGATTTATAGCTACTAATAACTATATTATTGAGAATGCAGGAACAGTCTCAAAATTTTATTCAAAACAGGAGGTTTTTATTCGGCACACAAGCACACACGTTACAAGCAGTGATGTGGCAAATCGTCTTGCTTTAGCTCCCTTCTTCAGATTAAAAGAACACAAAGGCTTCTTCCTCAAGCAGGTTCAGCGTCTGGGATGCACTGGCTGGGGCAGACGTAGTCTGGAGAAGAAAAGAAAGGAGACAGAGCAATAATGCAGGGCAGAGTTTGGATTTTAAATGTTCTAAGCCAGGGGTGCCCAATGCGTCGATCGTGATTGACCGGTAGATCGGAAAGGGAGTGCAGGTAGATTGCGTTGCATTCAAAAAAAATTTTTTTTTAAATGTTAGTCTATCATATATCCTCCCTCGCTCATGAACAAGACCCCGAGATACTTGAACTCTTCCACTTGGGGCAGGATCTCGCTCCCAAACTTGAGAGGGCACTCCACCCTTTTCCAGCTGAGGACCATGGTCTCGGATTTGGAGGTGCTGATTCCCATCCCAGCCGCTCCACACTCAGCTGCGAACCAATCCAGAGAGAGTTGAGAGAGAAGATCACGGCCTGATGAAGCAAACAAGACAACATCATCTGCAAAAAGCAGTGACCCAATCCTGAGTCCACCAAACCGGACCCCCTCAATGCCCTGCCTGTGCCTAGAAACTCTGTCCATAAAAGTTATGAACAGAATCGGTGACAAAGGGCAGCCCTGGCGGAGTCACTGGACTCACTGGAAACAGCTTCAGCTTACTGCCGGCAATGCGGACCAAGCTCTGACACCGATCGTACAGGGACCAAACAGCCCTTATCAGGGGGTCCGGTACCCCATACTCTCAGAGGACACGGTCGAACGCCTTTTCCAAGTCCACAAAACACATGTAGACTGGTTGGGCAAACTCCCATGCACCCTCCAGGACCCTGCTAAGAGTGTAGAGCTGGTCCACTCTTCCGCGACCAGGACGAAAACCAAACTGTTCCTCCTGAATCCGAGGTTCGACTATCTGATGGACCCTCCTCTCCAGGACCCCCGAAGAGACCTTTCCAGGGAGGCTGAGGAGTGTGATCCCTCTGTAGTTGGAACACACCTTCCGGTCCCCCTTCTTAAAGAGGGGGACCACCACCCCGGTCTGCCAAGCCAGAGGCACTGTCCCCGACGTCCATGCGATGTTGCAGAGGCGTGTCAACCAAGACAGTCCTACAACATCCAGAGCCTTGAGGAACTCCGGGCGTATCTCATCCACCCCCGGGGCCCTGCCACATCGGTGACCTCAGTCCCAGAGATGGGGGAGCCCACCTCTGAGTCCCCAGGCTCTGCTTCCTCATTGGAAGGCATGTTACTGTGATTGAGGAGGTCTTTGAAATACTCCCCCCACCAACCCACAACTTCCCAAGTCGAGATCAGCAGCATACCATCCACACCATATACAGTGTTGATACTGCACTGCTTCCTCCTCCTGAGACGCCGGATGGTGGACCAGAATCTCCTTGAAGCCTTCTGAAAGTCGTTCTCCATGGCCTCCCTAAACTCCTCCCATACCCGAGTTTTTGCCTCAGCAACCACCGAAGCCGCATTCTGCTTGGCCTGCCGGTGAGGTGAGGTGAGCCCGACTATATCTAGCCGAAACCTCTCGACCTCACTCACTAGCTCAGGCTCCTTCCCCTTCAGATAGGTGACATTCCATGTCCCAAGAGCCAGACCACCAAGGTCCCCGCCTTCGGCCACCTCCCAACTCACACTGCACCCGACCTCCTTGGCCCCTCCCATAGGTGGTGAGCCCATGGGAAGAGGGACCCATGATGCCTCTTCGGGCTGTGCCTGGCTGAGCCCCATGGGTGCAGGCCTGGCCACCAGGCGCTCACCATCGAGCCCCACCTCCAGGCCTGGCTCCAAGGAACGGCCCCGGTGACCTGCATCCGGGCGAGGGAAAACGGTGTCCAAATTTTTTGTTCTTCATATGAGGTTTGTTGAACCGCTATTCATTGTCTTCATTGACAAACACTGGCAGTAGAATTGGTTAAACTGAAGACCTCAGTGTTTTTAAATGTTGCACTGTCATAGTGTGTGAAAGTTCTGCTTTGCTACATCTACCCTGGTCAACTGTAAGAGCCATTATTGTGAAGTGGACAACAGCTCAACCATAAAGTGTTAGACCATAGAAACTCACATAGTGGAGCCACAGAGTGTTAAAGTGCATAACTTATACAAATGTCCTGTTCTCTTTTGCATGATTTACAGCAGAGTTCCATACTGCCTCTGAAAGCTACATCAGCAGAGGAAGTGTGCAACAGGAGCTTCAAGATTGGGTTTTCCTGGCCAAACAACTAGACACAAGCTTAAAACCACTATGCACAATGCCAAGTGTCTCATGGAGTGGTGTGTAAAGCATGACACCATTAGATCTGGAAGCAGTGAAAACGTGTTCTTTGGAGAGATAAATCACACTTCACTATTTGGCAGTCTGATGGATGAATCTCGGCTTGGTGGATGCCAGGAGAATGCTACCTTACAGACTGTATAGTGCCTACTGTAAAGTTTGGTTGAGGTAGGATAATGGTCTGGTCTGTTTTTCATGGTTTGGGCTAGCCGACCTGTTCCAATAAAGAGTACTCATAATGCTTCAGCGTACAAAGACATTTAAGACAATTATGCACTTCGAACTTTTTGGCAACAGTTTAGGGAAGACCCTTTTCTGTTCCAACATGAAGACATGGTTTGACAAGTTTGGTGTGGAGGAACTTGGGTGACCTGTACAGAGTCGTGACTTCAACCCTAGTAAACACTTTGGAATGAATTGGAATGCCGATTGCAAGGGAGGTCTTTTTATGCAACATCAGTACCTGACCTCTCAAATTCTCCTTTGGTTGAATGAGCACAATTCTCACAGACAGACTCCAAAATGTTAAGTGAAGGCTGTTATAGCCTCAAAATCATCTCATTATTAATGTACATAGTTGTAGAATGGGCTTTCCAGCTAGCTCATATAGGTGTGAAGGCTAGGACTACACAAACTTTTGCCCATATTCTGTACCTGGAAATTCAATAGATTTCATGAATTAAACATTTCAGAATGTTCTGACTGGAGAGAAGACAAGATTTAACCTGAGAGCTGAGTCTACTCAAAGCACAGAAGCTAATTAAGTAGGCTGTGGGCCAAAAAATAAATAAATAAATAAGAAAGTAATCTATTATTAGAAAGGAACAAAGAACTGGTTTTGTTTGGAAATGGATGCTAATCTGAAGTAAGTTAATATTTTACTAAGCACTGGTACACTATATAAAATAGGATTGACTTTCCGAAACACATTACTACCTAATACAATTATGACTGGACGATTAAAATGAATTAAATCACGAAACTCCAGGAAAAAATTGAAGGCTGAAATTAAGTAGCAGGGACATTTCAATAGAGAGAGAAATAGTTCAACTTCCCTTATTCCACCATCTTCTTAAAACCCGGGCTGTTCCATGGCACATGCAGTGGGCATGGTACATTGGTAGGAGAGTCAGCATAGATCCAAGTCACATGGCAGGCGTGATATCTTTTAACAAGACAGACAGCTCTTTAGAATTACATTAAGGAGCCCATTTCTGGGAATAGGGAAATCTAGTTTACCTTGTTCATCCAGATACCACAGTAATTTCCATCAGTACAAAGCTAAACAGAAAAATAATTTTTTAAATAAATTATTTACTTTAGGCCTATTTGCAGACCTCTGAAATTAATTCAAGAGTTCTACTTTTTTACTTAGGGTAGTGTTTTTCAGTGTTGGCTGTGGTGACCTATTATAATTTCTTGATTTCCCAGCAATTTTGTAAATCAATCCATTACATTTTAAAAGGCATTAAAATAGCATTTTCCAGAGATGCAACTGACATCATTGTCTTTTCAGAGCAGATAATTTAATAAAAGAGTAGCAAAGTAAATAAGAGTAATGTTAGATAATAAAG
Organism: Polypterus bichir lapradei; assembly: GCA_026402145.1. NCBI lineage: Eukaryota > Metazoa > Chordata > Cladistia > Polypteriformes > Polypteridae > Polypterus > Polypterus bichir. The sequence goes on along the minus strand of JANRMT010062808.1, from coordinate 34,785,364 downwards.
GAGAAAAGGAACAATATACTGTATGCTCATCACAAATTCTCCAGTTTGCAAAGGAGAAATGAAACGTGTCATATGCATACATTTTTATTGCTGTTTATTTTGTTAATATTGTATGGTCTCTTTCTGCATCTATAGACGTTACACATATAAAAAGGTAAAATATTGTACTTTTACCTCCTTTCTGGTTTGATTTGTCAAGTATGGTTTTATTCTTGAAAGGGCACCTGCTTCAGAAAGCAATGCAGCAATGTATGATAGAAAACCTAAAAGTTATTGTCACAAGGAAAACAAAAAACAGTAGAATTTAGATGACATTTTGGCTGTGTAGTCCTTGTCAGACAAGGCTAAAGAAAAACTATTTACTCATCTTCTTTAAGTCATTTAAAAGACTAGGGGGCTTTGCTCGCCAACAAATTTGCCTGCCCTATGTGCCCGCCACTTCGAGGGGGGTTGAACGTACCCCAAGGAGACACAGTCGCTCCTCCGAAACCCCCTCTTAAATGGTGATACAATGGGAAACAAATACTTTTTTTACCCCCTTTTTGCTAGATCAGCTGTTGGCTTGCTGCTGCTGCCGTGCCACATGATCTGCATCTCACGTGGTGCACTTCTGTCATATAACCTATGTTCATATATTTGATCTCTTTTCACTTTTACCTTTTCAACAATATCATATTAAATTTTGATTCCGTATTTGGAATTACATTTTGACAACACAATGTATAACTGCCCATGAGTAAATATCGTTTCTTCCTTTCTACAAGAAATGTGTCTAACAATAGCATTCACAAAAATGAGAAATGATTTATCTTGCGGGATTTCACTTTCACCAAACAACAAATCTTTTAATTCTCGTGGATTCTTCATTGGGAAGAAACACTACTTTTTTTCCCTGATGGCAACACGAATTAGACGATCTACAAGTCTACGACATAAACTTTAAATCCAAACAATATATTCGATCTCTTTTCGCTGCTCCGTTATTTCACCAAGTAATAATTTCCATTTGTTTGCACTAATGCGATCTTTACTATCCTTTATTGAGACTTTCAAATTTTTGTACTTCCATTATCTCTAACCTGCTTTGCATATGTGCCACGCCAATGTTTTTGGAATCTTTTTATTCTTGTGGATACGCCTCTTCATTGGGAAGAAACACTACTTTTTCTTTCCCTGATGGCAACACGAATTAGACGATCTACAAGTCTCAGACTTAAAGTTTAAATCCAAACAATATACAGTAATCCCTCCTCGATCGCGGGGGTTGCGTTCCAGATCCCCCCGCGATAGGTGAAAATCCGCGAAGTAGAAACCATATGTTTGTATGGTTATTTTTATATATTTTAAGCCCTTATAAACTCTCCCGCACTGTTTATAAATATTCCTCGCAGAGTTATACAGCATAATCCCTTTGTATTCTCTTAGATATTAGGTAAGATTCATTGAAATTATGTATATAAACACACTGTTTATATACAGTAAAACCTAAATATTATTTTAAAGATATTGAATGTCTCCGATATCACATATGTTACAGCCATTACGAAAGACAGGCCACCAGCAATAAATACGTACAATGCAAGAAAAATAGTATACAGTAAATGTGTGTACAGTGACACTAAACGTACGTACATGTACTAAGCACTGTAAGAAGAAAATTAATTATGGTTACTCACCAACAATGACACGATGACTTGTCCAATAACAATGAGTTTAATTTTACTGCACAACAAAGGAGAGCGTTACAGCCCTTGTAAAGGAGCCACTACAGGCGATTGTGTAGCACTGCTGTTGTTCTTCTTCTGGCAGTCTTCAATCCAAATCCCTAAAGCAGATTCCATCCAGACTACTGCCTTATTATATCCACTTACAACTCGTTTTGCACCCTGGTTAAAAGGACACTACGGCCGTAGATTTTATATTCCTTTCCTACTTTTTAAATAAAAAGAATCGTAGCCTTCAACAAATCTAAAACATTTACCTTTTTGGCAATCGTTAACATCTTCTTCTTGTGCTTGGGCACGGCCCCTGAAGCAGTAGCAGATCGTTTTGGAGCCATAATGAAGGGCTTGACTATGCACAAAGATAAACACAAAAGAGCACAACTCTTTACACAGCGAAACACGTTGATGCTGAATGAGCGAGACGAGACTTCCTGGTTAACACTGCATTCAGCACGCAGGAACTCAACTGCGTGATCTGATTGGTTAGCTTCTCAGTCAGGAGAACTTAACTGCGTGCTCTGATTGGTTAGCTTCTCAGCCATCCGCCAATAGCGTCCCTTGTATGAAATCATACCAACTGAGGAAGCATGTACAGGAAGTAAAAAGACACATTGTCCGCAGAACCCGCGAAGCAGTGAAAAATCCACGTTATATGTTTAGTTATGCTTTCATATAAAATCCGCGATAGAGTGAAGCCGCGAAAGTCGAAGCGCGATATAGCGAGGGATTACTGTATTCAATCTCTTTTCGCAATTCCATTATTTCACCGAGAAATAATTTCCATTTGTTTGCGCTAATGTGATCTTTACTCTCCTTTTTTTGAGTCTTTTGAATATTCGTACTTCCACTATGTCTAATCTGTTCTGCATGTGTACCGCACCAACGTTTTTGAATTCTTTACGATGTTCTACTTTGTCATCTACTCTTCGTTTTATTTCCATCCCTGGGCATGGTTAAATCTCTTGGCACAAAGACTTGTCTCGTAGGACATGAAAGTATCTCTCTGAGAAAATCACGTCTCATCTTCTTCCATCCTTCCAAGATTTTTTTATAATAGAGAGAAAAGTCTGTTTTGAGATTTGTCTCTAGTACATTGTTACTGATAGCTTAGGCCAGGTCAGGTACACTATGATCTGGGGGGGCTGATCGAACCCTCAGAGAATACAGACGTCCTTGGGAAAACCCATGAAAAACGTTGACAGACTACCTTCACATTGCTCCTTACCTTATTTGCGATCTGTCGCGTAATAAAAATCTTGCGCGGTACTCCGCATACTTAAAAGCATGTACAGCATGTGGTGTTATGGGTCCACAGCTCGCTGAGCAAAGGCCATTTTTTTAAATAATCACCGCACTCGCGGCGGTTTAGTAAGGGGGCATGGTGAGAGATTGCCCACATCCGTGATTGTTCCCATAGCTAATGTGCTGCAGCTGCTATGGCCCCTCGCTGTATATAAGAAGCGCGAGTCAGTTGGCAGAGAGCGGAGAGAACAAAATGGAAAGAAAAAGGAAAGAACGGGAGAAAAAAGGAAAAGAGGACGGAGGTTATAGGGAGCGAGGAAGCAAGTCGGTGCGAGAGAGACAGAGACAAGGAGCGAGCGAGCGCTCATGGACAGCTGCGAGAAGTCTGGGTGTTAGGCCTACACCCAGGAGTTGGAGTTGGAAGTCGCTCCCGCTGAGCGATCAGGTAGCGGGAGTGACCAGGGAAAGGCGACTGGCCGCGGAAGGCCGGAAAGGCAGCGGGAGTCGGGAGGCTTGGTCGGGGATTAACCAACGTGAGCGTCCTGGAAGTTGGATATGAACCAAGTCTCAGGACTGGGATGAGTGCCATCCCGAAGCCAGGGATCAGGAGGTCTCCAGTCCCGTGTGGATGTGATGTGGAAAAGGGCAGCTGCAGAGAGAGCGTCTCGCCTGTTGAAGGGCCCGTATGGGAGAAGCAGGTGAGACGCTAACGCTAGTTGAAAAGAAGTACTGGGCTTGGCATGATTTTAAAGACTGCTTCCTGTTGAACGTTTTAACCTCGATTTTAAAGGATTGTTTTTTTTCTATTGTTTTTACCTCCACGTCTTTTATGGATTATTTATTGAACTTTGGAAAGCACTGCACTTTTTGAACACTTTGTTTTTGTTGATTTGATTTTAATAAAAGCACTTTTGCACATTTGAACCATCCCCTTGCTCAATTGCTATGTTATTGCCTCAACTGTCTAGCTCATCTCGGTGACATTACCGACGGTGTTGGGTTCAAGGGCTCCTGAACATCGTCACACAGCACCTGTCAGTATTGGAATTGATTGTTTGCTTCTTTCTCTCTCTCTCTGTCATCTCTGTCTTGTCATGGAGAGTACGTTTAAACTTTTGAAAAAGAGACAAATGTTTATTTTCAGTGTTTGAATAAAGTTCCTGTCTCCAACCTCCTGTGTTTCTGTGCAAATCTGTGACCCAAGTGTGACAACACATACAGGTGAAATATTCACTTTACTGTGTCACTTTACTCTTTGTTCAAACACAGTTTTGTGAACCTGTGTGTGCCAGAGCTTTTCAATACGCCACCAAATTCAGTCTTTCTGGGGCTACTAATAGAAAATATATCTGGCAAATATCACACTTGCATTATCAAATTCATTTCTTTGTAAATTTAATTAGGCTGTATTTTGTGTCTTATGCTTTCTGGTCTCCATATTGAAAGGTACATTGTATGATTGCATTTTTCCTTTATGTATACTCCATTTTAAGTATATCATTTTTTATTTCACTCCTATATAGTAAACAAAAAAAAAAAACTACACATTTCAATATGCTGGATACACATGGCAAAGTAATTGAAAGTTCAATTAAATTGAGGTGAGAACTGAACAGAATATTTTCTAAAGGTATCAGATAAACCATACTTGTAAATAGTGGAAAAAACAGATTTTCAATTTTGTTATATTTATGAATCTTACAGAAAAGTGATCTGAAAGATGTGACTGTGACAAGCTAAAAAGGGAATGGGTTATTCTATATTGGTAAATTAAAATCAGATTTGGATGCTCATTATATTCTATATGGGGTCTGGGTAAGAATTTAGAGGTGTTGCAGTAGTTTTGCTAGAGAGAGATTAATAACAAATGTTTATTAATTTGAAGTAAAATATTACCCCTTGTCTAAACAATAAATATTTGAGACATTGAATATATAATTGGTAAAATGGAGGAAACAGATATACAAAAGATGAGAGGGAACTGAGTGTAAAGAGTTTAGAAATGAAGAAAAAATTAGTTCTGAGAAAAACTTGTAGACATTCCTAGTTATTTCAACCCAGCACCTCCTTAGTTTGTATTTTATGCTGTTATAATCCGACATCCATTTATCTAAAACACACTAAGTACAATAACTGAATTTATATCACCATCATATCTGTGCTAGTCATAATAAGGTGAGTTATCACTCAAACAGAAAGGGGTGCATGCAGTTTAAGCCATACTCACACAAGATCAAGTATTTGAAGCTAATGTCCTTACCAAGTCATTAACTCAAAGCAAGTAAGTGTCAGCCAACACAACAATGGTTTGCACTTCTGTGCTCAGAATTCTGCTGAATATTTCCAGCTATCTGTAGAATATTTTTTTTCTGCGTAATAAATCTTGTCAATTATTTTCATAAACTGCATTACCATTACATTACCTACATGAGCTGCACAATATTGTATACTCCATGCGGCACTAAGGTGACTAAGCAGCCCTTAAAACTGTATATGCTCTTTTAAATTTGGCTGAAGATTTCAAGAACAAAAATGTGAACCTTTGGAGATGTGAAGAGGTGTGCCTTGCCTATAAGACTGCACTAATGACTGGCACATCCAATCACCTACTGGATGCAAGAGAATTTAGTTTACAAGACAAATTATTCAATTGGTGTTGCCAGTATTAGTGTATTACTCCATATTACTTTTCTAAACCTACAAAATAGGCAATTGCCCCAGTTTACATAACTTTATCATCTTCTGTTTAATGGCTATCTTTCTTGTTTACTCAGGTTAACCGATGGCCCCATAAATCTTTCTCCACTGTTTGCAATCCTGGGTGGATGAGACCTATTCTATTCATCTAATACCATCTTGAAATTATGTCTTCTTTGTCTTCCCTTTTGGCCTCCTCCCTTCCACCTTTATCTTCATTCACTCAGTCAATCACCCTCTGCCTTTTTCTCCGCATACCTAAGCCACCTCAGAGCAACACTTATTACATCCATGCCAAGTCTTTCACTTTGTGCTGCACTGATCTTCCTCTCAATCCATGTCTTTCCACACATCCATCTGATCATTCTTATCTCTGCTCTTTCCAGCTTTGCTTATTTTCCTCTATCATCAGCCATGTCTCACTCCAACATAACATACTGCTCTTCACAGAGCTTTCATAATCTTTTTCTTTAAATGTCAGAGAGACTCCTTTAGAAGCCAGAATAAAGGAACAACAGCTTCTCCTGAGGCACACTAGATGTTATTTACAAAGACTTGTCTCAAAAGTCAACTTTCTCCTTATGATGTCTTCCAGCATATGGTGTATATGCTGAAACAATATTTTTAAGTCATTTTCAAACAACCGTCCTAAGAACTACAACATGCTCATTCACCCTCTTCACCTCTATCATTATATCAGTCCATTTTTGAAGTACAAATACAAACTCAACAATGCCATTACTTTTCCTATGGCAGAAAGACACATGAGTATCCCCTGACTGTGGTTCAGACAGATTCTCCAACTTTCTCTTTGACTTAGGTAGGTTTGGTGCCAACCAGGTACTATGAGTGGTTCCCCGCCCATACTTTGAAACACTTGCCATATGAATAATGGAACAGGTGTTACAAAAACCAAATACCCTTTCTGATGCCAAGCTTCTATAGCCACCTTTTATAACATGGAGGTGAAGCAATGACCTTATTCTAAATCAGAGGGCTACCAATTAATATAACATTACACATTCAGACCTGCTATTTTGGCATCACTGAGCACTACTGGTGAACTAACAGAGCCAACTCACACACAAACACACAGGAGGACAATTTGGAAATGCTAATTATCATGTCATGCACATTTCCAGAAAGTGGAAGAAAAACTGGTCAGAGAAAAGTCCATGTTGACACTGGGAGAACGGGCAGCCTCTACACAGATAGCAACCAGGCATTGATATCAAACCCTGGATACTGGATCCATGAGGCATCAACTCTAACCAGTTCATGCACTGTGCCACTTTTAATTCAAAATTAGAAAAGTATCCACAGTGGTCACTGTTAAATGAGTCAGATGATCAGTAGTAAATTGCTCTAATCCTTACATGCTTACCTTGAATTCACAAGTTACTGACCAATATGGGTGCCTTAGCAAAGAATCAGAAATGAAGATGTTCCTAAAAATACTTAACACCTTGAGAACAGCTGGTGTGAAGAGGACTGCTAAAAGCTTCTGAGGTTATTGTGACCTTACTGTATGCTTTACTTTAACTGCAGCCAATACTCTGAAAATAATATTTGCAATTACTAGACAAGTCAAAATCTCCTTAGTAGAATTCTTAATTCAAATACTTGCTATTTCCTTCTGCTGATTAAATAGCAGTGCATGCCTTGAATTTATAGCTTAGTTTATGTAGTTGTGAAAATATGTTTGCTTACAAACCTTTAGGGTATATTTTATGTGAACGCAAAAATAAACTAACTGATCACATGGGTTTTTAAGAAAATGTTTGAACACAGAGTGCATAACCAATAGAATATACAATTGAGAACATAATCCTTTGTGGACGCTGGCCCGGACACAGACAGGCAGACATGTTGTTCATCACCCAACACACTGTTTATTAATACAATATTTACAACCTGTGCACTCACACCCCAGTGCCTCTTGCACCGATTCCCCCAAGTCCAGGCCTCACAGTCTCTTTGCCTTTCTCTCCTGGCCGCCTCCAGTCCTCACTCCAGCTCCGTCCTCTTCCACCCGACTTCTGCTCATGCCTGGAGGGAGGCGGCCCCTTAAATACAGCTCCCGGATGAGCACCAGGTGTTCCAGGCATTCCTCCCTTGGCCACGCCCCAGCGTGGCGGAAGTGCCAGCTGTCCCCCCGGTAGCTCTCCGGGTGTCTCCCAAAGTCTTCCCCCCAGCACTTCCTGGTGTGGCGGAAGTGCTGGGCTCTCGGGATATTTAGGCACTGGGGCGCCACCTGCCGGTGGCCACGGGTCCCTACAGGGCTGGGCTTCCAAGCCCTGTACCCGAGGCCCCCGACATAACCAGGACGGACGCCCCTTCTCGGTCTGAAGGAGGCACAAGCCCTCCTCCGGTCCTCCTGGGCGTCCCGGCCGGGCTCCTGCCTCGGCCGGATGTCGCAGATGATGGTCTGGAAGTGGGGCGCCGCCTGGCGGTGGCCACGGGCCCCTACAGGGCTGGGCTTCCATGCCCCCTACCCGAGGCCACCAGCGTAACCAGGACGGACGCCCCCTCGCGGTCTGGAGGAGGCACAAGCCCTCCTCCGGTTATCCTGGGCGTCCCGGCCGGGCTCCAGCCCCAGCCGGGGACCACACCTTACTATGTGAATATGAGAAAACTCCTTGTTTTTTGTTGTCTCCTGCAACTGTAAAATTAATTCTGTAGAGTCTATGGAGTCTATGTATGAGTCAGCTTCCTTGAATAATGGCAGTTGCTATATTTATAGCTTTTCCATTCTTGCCTTATAAAGACTGTACCTCAGAACACCTTTTGGACTTTTTCCAACTGTCCAACAAACTTTACACAGGTAACAGGGAAGTTTGCATCATCAAGTTACATATTCTTTAGGTTTACTTGACTCCATCAGTAACTCAGCTAGTGGACAGTTATCCTGCCAGGGAAGGGAAACATGGCAGTATATAGGCATAAGAGATACTAGTAATACTTGAGGTGTTGAAACCAAAACACTAAACCAAACTATATTCCCATACCCAAATGCAAGATTTTAATAGCCATAACTTCAAAATAACAAACATAACATGCAAAAAAGTTTGATTGTGTCATCAATCTTGGGCAACCAGGAAGTGTACAATGCTGACCAAAATGCCATTGCAATGGTGACATCAAGTACCATACACTCCTGCTTATCCCCTCACAATAACCCAGTAGCAACAACAAACAAAAATCCACAAAACCATCATGTGTAAAAAAATGGAATGACATCTAAATACATTGAAATAAAAGCAAAACTAAGAACAAATAATAGAAAAAGGTTCTCCATGAATAAAAATAAAACTAAACAAATTCAAAACAATATAAAATGAGCAAAAAGTCAAACATGAGAAAAATTCAAAACAAACTAATTCATAACTGAAGCCACATGATAATATAGTCATGAGTAACAAAGATAATTTACAGAAAATTTCACAATATTATTAATATTACAAATAAAAACACAATATAACAAAATATTTTAAAAGGTCTGAAAAAGTAATGCAGCATTAAAAGTCATTGATAATGTCAAATTTCTGCATTGAAACCAGAGTTTCAATTCTCCCTGTCCTAGATTCTTTAATTAAATTTCAGTATGTCCATTGTAAAATGAATAGCCTTGACACACACAAAACATTTTGGGGCAGCCATCCATACAGGGTGGTCCAGATCTAATTATGCAGATCCAGATCATCTGGATGACTTTGATTTATGCGGGCACTATTCCAGTTCGGCACAAAGACGATTCTTCATGTCGTCAGTTCGCACACTTCTTGATGGTCCAGGATTTTTCGGGTGACTTACTATGTAATAAACTTAATAAGTTATAGCATAAGGAAAATTGCATAATTAGATCTGGACCACCCTATATATTGCCCCTGGCTGCAAAAGGGTTTATGTACAGCACTCATGTACACTGTTTTGAGTTTCCATTGAACTGACTGGTGGAAGAAAGATGGCAGCTTTATAAGCCAAAAGGCAGAAGTAATGTCATCTGGCCGGAACCGGAAGTGACGTCAGTCTGGGCCCCAGAACCGGAAGTGACTTCAGTCTGGGGGCCGGAACCGGAAGTGTCATTGAGTCTGGCAGGCTTTCCCATATTTGGCCTGTAGAGATAACAGAGGTAGGTTTGGTGCACTCTGCCATCCCCTGGCCTGGCGGGTAATTACCTCTACTTGGTCCACTCAGCTCACTGCTAGTCACACATGTGTGACACCATCCATTATATTGATTTTAACTGACAGGGTAAAAAGCTACAGATGTGCTTTACTTAATTTTATAAATTACCCTGTAATCTATACATCATATTCATCAATAAACAATCACTGATGATTAAAAACTGATTAAAAAATTGAACTAATAATTCTGTAAAATGAGGTTCTCATGCATGCTGAAGATAATTTATCACCCTTTTTCTCAAGCACATCGTTTAATAATGAATATCATGCACCACTTAATAGAGAGATGAAGCAAAGTTTCATAGCTGAGATGAAAATATGCATGTTCACAATGAAGAGTTTTTTGACTCTGTACGACCTTCTACTCACTTGGAGTTCATTGAGAGGTACTGAAGCATCATTCAGTGACTATCATCTAGCAGTCTTAAAGAATATGGCATGTCACATTAAAGTTTACTTTGTAAGTCCCATTAGGATAATAAATACACTGAGTGAGGCTAAAGGAACTTCATCAATAAAGCTGATGAAGTATGATCATGTATAGAAAAAACCTGTGGAACCGTGGACAAAGTGTATTGAAAAGCAAGGAGACTATGTTGAAAAATGATGTGTCTGTATGTTCTCTACTGTAGTTCTAATACATTTTAGAAACACAGTGCAGATAAGTATTGACGTATTCTCATATTATGTTAAAAGGAGGATTGTGAATATTTCACTGAAAACTCTAGTAGCAAACTAAGAGTAGGAGTTATATTTTCGTATTTATTTTCAGTAGTAATTGTAAAATAGAACAGTGTATACATCCTGTAAATAAAGTTCTGAGCTACTCAATGGCATCCACTATATTCTACAGTTAATAGCAAACATTACGTACTGTTAGTTCAGCCACTCACATTGCAGGCTGCCTTGATATGTGAGACATACAATAAGCAATTGAAAGTCTTTTTCAGTGGAGTTTAGTAATGAATCTTTATAAATAGCAATTTACAAAAATTAATGTTTTGGAATAAGATTTTTTATAAACATTAATGGTAGCACAAACATGACATGGTATAGAAAAATATAACTGCTGTGTTCAGGAAACAAACAAATTTTTATGATAAATGAAAAACCTCCTCCATGTAAGAGTATCTAAAATAAAGCATGTTTTTCAAAGCATAGATTCTGTTGGGTAAAATATATGAAGAGTTACATGTTGGTGGCAAAATAAAAGTTAGAAGTTTGATATTAAAGAAGACAAAGATCAATCAATAATGTTTCTGCCAAGTAAAATATACTCCAGACTCAAGGATGATATTAACTGCTCATCTGCTGAACTGCTCAAGTAATTGACAGAAAAATGATCTGCTCTGTTTCTTCATTAAAAAAAAAAAAACTTTATGAAATGGAAAGACAAGATCAAGCAGAAGCTGAAAGCTGAGAAACATCATTACTGTCAGAAATGCCCTTTTCGTAGAGAGTGGAAATTATGAGACCAAAACAATTACAGTCGATAATACCATGTATCTGTAAATGTAAAAAATTCCCATATTAATAAACTGGTTGATTTGATGAATAATTGACTCATTGATTCAACATTAGGTTGTGCATAAATATGCATTTTTTGTGTACTGAATCTTTATGAATGATGAAGCTTCATAACTTTGTATGTTAAGTTATGTTAATTATAATATACATGCAAAATATCATGAACATCCACTCAGCTCTTTTGGAGTGATGGCCATCCTGTTATGGTTTCCTAATGAAATTCTTAAAACTCCATAAAACTTTTATATTAAATTGCCTGCATAATAATATAAATGCAAACTGTTGTAAAAGTAGACATAGCTGTTTTTAAGTAATGTGAGATTTTTGTGTTGGTCCTCCATCACAACCTCCCATCTCTTCCTTTCAGCCACTCACATGGAATGTTGCCTTCACTATAACACAGTTTTGATTTTGCATCCCCCTTGCATTACAACAACATTTCTCGATGGAACTTTTGAAAATTCATAAAAGTTTACATTTTAAGTTGTATCAACAGTAATGTGCATGGAGAATTTGGTGTGCTTCAGGTCAGCCATTTTGGCTTGATGCATTTCTCCCTCCATTAGAAACACCCTACCTGTTGAAATTTTTGAAATGCCTTGTAGCCTGAATTTTAAGTTGGTTCAGCATTTGGTTTCCTTTTTCATATATTCAAAACGTAATTAAAAATCAGCCCAGCCATTTTTGACTAATGCACAATTTTTAAGTAACCTCCATTACAACCTACCTCTCATATTCTGCATTTTAAACTTCACCAATGACAACTTACATGCAAAATGTCATGAAAGTCAATTGAGCCTCTTTTGCATGATTGATGAACAAACAAACAGACAAAATGTAATCTGAGGGCTTAAATGAAGTCTTAATATGCCAAATTGATAAATAACATAAAATAAAGCCAAAAAATAAAATGAAAACAGACAGTGGGGGTTAAAATTTTTATAGATTAATCTTACTGAATGAGGGGAAATTTATTTTATAGAGAGTGACATTATGTCTGTCAATGTATAGTTCAAAATGTGAAGTAACAGCAATTAACTACACATTGTGTAGTATTTTTACACTGCAGTGTACCTGGCTTCCTTGTTTATTTTTGGATTAAATGATAGGTCATGTCAGGTCAGGTTGGGGGGGGCATGCAATCGTACAGTGCATTGGCACATCAACCATATAACGAAACAGCTTGGGATCCTGTTTTGCAACCCTAAAGGCAGTCCCACCCTCTGGAAATGACCCTCTATCTGCCGCAACCAGGTGTTATGTAGGCGTCCCCTTGGCCTGGTCCAGCCGCTTGGGTCCTCAGCAATGAGGATCCTGTGAGCTAGATCACTCTCCGGGAATCTGACGCTGACGCTCCATGGCAATGCAGGTAATGTTTCTCATTTGGGACTCTATGAGCAAACACTCATTCAACATGAAGTCAAACCAACGGTACCCAAGGATTTTCCAGAGAGACAAAGTACCGAAGGATTCCAGTCTTTGTCTCAGTTCTCTGGATAGCGTCCATGTCTCGCTGCCATCTAGCAAAACAGGAAGCACCAGGACTCTAAAGACTTGGACCTCTGTCCTTTTGCACAGATATTGGGAGTGTCACACATCCCTTTCCAATGACCTCATGATCCCCTATGGTCTCCCAATCTGTCTACTGACTTCATAGGAAGAGTCACCAGAAACATGAATGTCACTGCTGAGGTAAGTTAACCTGTCGACGAGGTGAACACTCTATCCACAGACAGAAACACCCAAGAGGTCATTAAAGGCCTAGATCTTGGTTTTTATTCAGGACACTCGCAAGCTCAGACACTCAGACTTCTCACTCAGTCTCTCGAGAGCCCCGATCAGAAGCACCATTGACTCTGCAAAGATCACAACATCGTCAGCAAAGTCAAGATCAGTGAATCTTTCTTCACCAGCAGAGGCCGCAGCAGATGATGGACCCCATGACCCTGCCCAACACCCAACCCATGCAAGCATTAAACAGAGTAGGAGCAAGACCACACCCCGATGAACCCCAGAATCAAGTAGGAAAAACACAAATGTTCTGCCTCCATTCTGCACACCACTCACAGTACCAGTGTAGAGACCAGCCATGATATCCAGCAACCTTGAGGGAATCCTGCAAAGTCTCAGGATGTCCCAGAGGACCTCGATCAACTGAGTTGAACGCTTTATGAAAATCAACAAAGACTGCAAAGAAACTCTGCCGTTATTCACATTTGAACATGATGACAGCCCTCAATGGCAGGATGAGGTTGATGGTAGACTTCTTGGCGTGAAACCAGACTGCTCCAGTCACTGGTAGATGAGCAAGTAATCAATGATCCTATTGAGGACGACTCTAGCAAGGACCTTACCTGGCACTGAGAGAAGTGTTAACCCCCTGTAGTTGCTGCAAGCCGGGTGATCACCCTTTCCTTTCCAAATAGGGACAACAAGTCCCATTTTCCTGTCAGTTGGGATGATGCCTGTTGTCCAAATTGATGCAAATATTGCTTGCAATGACAGGAGGACAGCCTTACCACCAGCCTGGGGAAGTTCAACCCAGATATCACAGATCCCTGCAGCTTTACCTACACTCAGTTGGTTCACCACCTGTGCACTCTTAGTGAGATTGGGTGGTTCACAGCAAATTGGAGGATTAGCCTCAAGAACCCTGGACAAAGAGATGTCCAACATCTTAAACAGGTGCTCAATGTAGCTGGCCCAGCGGGTCACATCTGCATAATCATCCACAAGGATCATTCCATCACCTATCCTGACTGCAACTCTGCAAAAAATCAGATTCGGGTGTGCGTAATGCTTTGATCCCTCTGTAAGCAAGACGCAGGTCACTAGAACAAAGATGGTGTTTCACTTGCTCACAGATTCCTCTAACAAATACTTCCTTATCGGCTTTCAGAGCATTCACAGCCATCCTTCTCATTTCCCGGTACTGACTGGAGTTGCCATCAAGCCTTGTGCTGTGACTCCTCTCGATGATATCCAGGGTGCCCTGCAAGATGGAACACCTCCTTCTGGGAACACTTGCAACACCAACACAGTCCTCAGCAGCCTTTAGGGTCTTGCCACGGAAGGTCTCCCACATCACAATAGGATCAGCAATTGCACCCAAGTCTGCAAGTTCCTCACACAAACTGTGTGCAAACTCATTAGAAACTACCTGATCTTGGAGTCTGTCCAGGTACAGACTGCACCTAAGCTTGATCTTCAGAGTAGCAAAAACAAGTCTGTGGTGAGAACTGACAAACTGGTGTATTAATTGATAGGATTGAAATAATCTTATGTTCACATGTTCTGCATTTACAATACAATACAATACAATTTATTTTTGTATAGCCCAAAATCACACAAGGAGTGCCGCAATGGGCTTTAATAGACCCTGCCTCTTGACAGCCCCCCAGCCTTGACTCTCTAAGAAGACAAGGAACAACTCCTAAAAAAAAACCCCAGTAGGGAAAAAATGGAAGAAACCTCGGGAAAGGCAGTTCAAAGAGAGACCCCTTTCCAGGTAGGTTGGGTGTGCAGTGAGTGTCAAAAAGAAGGGGGTCAATACAATACAATACACAGAACAGAACAGAACAAATCCTCAATACAGTATAAAAATAAAAATTTTTAGAAGTACATAGCAGAATTTAACAATGGATGACATCACATAATATGATTTGGATTTGTTTATAGTCCTGGAGACATCATCCATCAAGTTTCCTCCCACATTTGGCCATTCCACAGCTGAAACAGTGCTGGCCAGCCAATCCGATGAAAGGACCTCTCTTTCCCATGATTCCAGTGATCCTCCATCAGGGATGACTTTACCATTAGCACACAACAACTTAGCATGTGGGCCGTGACACCAAGTGCCACATTTGAGTACCGAGAACAAAAACAGAATAGGTGAGGGTTAGTATCCAATTATAACTATCATGTTACTTATGTTTTAGTGCTAATGACTAACAACAGAGATGCAGTATGTACAGTTAATCAGCAGCTCTAGTCAGGATATGCTAAACTGAAATAGTGAGTCTTCAGCCGGGATTTAAAAGCTGAGACCAAAGGGGCATCTCTTATTGTAGCAGACAGACCATTCCACAGTTTAGGGGCCTTGTAACTAAAAGCTCGACCTCCCACTGTTATTTTATTAATCCTTGGAATCATAAGCAGACCGGCATCTTGAGATCTTAATGTGCGCTCAGGTTTGTAAGTCATGATAAGTTCAGACAAGTAAGCCGGATCTTGGCCATTTAATGCTTTATATGTTAAAAGGAGGATTTTGAAATCTGCCCTAAACTTAACTGGGAGCTAGTGTAAGGATTTAAGAACTGGAGTTATGTGTTTGTATTTTCTTGTTCTTGTAATAATTCTTGCAGCCGCATTTTGGATTAACTGGAGGCTGTATAAAGAACAGTTTGAACAGCCAGTGAACACCACATTGCAGTAGTCAATCCTACTAGAGATAAATGCATGAATTAATTTCTCAGAATCCTGTTTATTTAGAAAGCGCGTTAATTACCTAACATTTTTAAGATGGAAGAAACATGATTTGGACAACTTTGGAATATGTGCTTTAAATGAGTCAAAGAAAACTCAGAGATTTCGGGCTGATTCAGTAAAATTAATGGGGATTCCAACTAAGTTAAACGATGACAGAATATTGTTGTGATCAAAGTCATTCCCTCCAACAATTAACATCTCTGTTTTATCTGTGTTTAAAGATGAGTAGTTCTCATCCATCCAATCCTTTAATTCACTAACACAACTAATTAAAGACAACATCGGAGAAACTTCTTTTGATCTAAAAGAAAGGTATAACTGGGTGTCATCTGCATATGAGTGAAAATTAACATGATGTTTCCTAATGAGAGATCCCAGTGGAAGCATGTAAAGTGAAAACAGTAAAGGTCCCAGTACTGAGCCCTGTGGGACACCATATTGAACTTCTGTGTATAATGATGGAGTACATTCGTAGTTTATGGTGGAAAATGCAGTATAATAAAAACTGAGTGGTCAATTTAGAGGGATTCTTCCAGGTTCATCTGGCAGACAAAAAATGTTTTCATTTCGAAAACCTTAAACGGCAACAATGACCTACCCACTTGGAGAATGAGTGGAAATACATGTTCATGTTTACTTTGAAATGATAAAAGTACCCTTATCTCAGTTCAGAAGAAATACAAGCCATGCTCACTGGAAAATGTGAGCCTTATCTTCCCAAATCAAACAAAAAAATAGCAGGTTCTGATCTCCACTTTAAACAGAAATAACTGCATTTTCATGTTATGCAATAATAATTCTAAATAATATCCAAACGTGTGTTCTGTGCTATATTGATTTCTGTCCAGGTTTGACTCTCTGTGTTGTAAATTTTAGAAAAAGAATGAATAAAAAATCTTACGTTTGCTATTTTCAGTTTCCACTTTCACTTATAATTGGATATAAATTATAATGTAGATGAAGGGAGCAGATGCAGGCTAGGGTGTGTATCAAGTGGACAGAATTTGCATACTCTCCACATATTTGCGTGGGTTTACTCCAGAAGCTATAACTTCCTCCCACACAACTAACATATGTTACCAGGTCAGCCGGTGTCTTTAAATTATTTCATGTATGATCACTTGTATGTGACTGTATTTGCTCATTGTAAAGGAATTAAATGCTATTTGGGTCTAATTATTTACCTTGTGTTGGTTTAGGGCTTTCTGTAATTCTGAGTTAGATTCAGCAAAGAGGAGGGTCTGATAACATTCAGTGTAATAATCATGAATTAATAATTAATTTTGGCAGGAAAAATATTGTATTTACAAAATACTGTACAGTTGGAAAGTTACAAAGGGTATGCAAGACAACCCAAGTTCTGATTTTCCCCTGTTTAATAGTGAAAAAGTATCACTTCACTGGCCAAAATAAAGGATTAAAAGTTCACAGCATGTACAATTTAACCAGATACAGCAGGCAGCAATGAACAACACTAATGATTACCCTCACTTTTCATGCAGATTCTAATTAAACCACGTTTAAAGTTTATATACCTTAGCAATAGCAAAAAAAGGTTTCCTCCAACAATTAAGTAAGACTGGATGTTCCAGGCTACCCTGCTGCTGCTGTTGATTGCTAATTCAGATTTTGACAATGGGTGTCCTGGAAGTATTTAAACCCTGAAACTCTCTGGAAATTTCTTTAAGCGATGTACTCTAAGGTCATAAGTGAAATACTTTCAGGAAAGATGAAAATGAGAAAAATATATTTTACTATGAAAAACTAAGATAACACCCTGTTTAATCTTTCAAAATAAATGAATTTTGAGAATTATTCTAGCTGATATTCATCATTAATCTATTTTATCCAACATGGAGTTTTGATAAGAAGAACGAAGGGGTAGGGGGCAATCTTCAAAAGAGGCTGAAAGCAGACACTACGTTTTTCGCCAATATTAGTCTAGGGATTCTGTCCTGTCCTGTAAGATTCCAACAAAATTTCACATAGAACAAGTCCTTAAAGCTGTTTCTGAAGAGTACATTTAATTGTACTGTCCCAAACAGCACCCTTATGTTACATGGAATTCTCCATGCCACAATAACAACTGGAAGGCTGCAATCAACTTTAATATTGGGCCATGCAGTTTACCAGGAACCATTCATGATAACTGAAGTGTAGCATCGAACTGAACACCTAAACAGGACAGATCCTGTGAATATTTTTCTTTTTATTGTGAAGAAAAAAGGCTAGGAGATTGAGGGATGAGAGGTGCATTCAAAAGCAAACTCTTATTAACAAGCCAAACATCAAACCCAGAGTGAAAGCCAGAGTAAACTCAACAAAGGAAGTAAGGTTCCTAATAAAAGGCTTTCTTACTTTTTCTTACTGTAACTGGATTTTGTTTTGAATTTTTTTTACGAGGTTAGTCCAGTTCTCAGCCAAGGAGGAGCTGTGAGGAGCCATCACATAAAAGTGGAGCTTTATTTCCAGGTCATGTATCTTGCAACTGATGTAGTAACATACAACATGGCCTTAGCCATTCAAAGACAGCCATAATGTTGTGGCAACCATATAAAAAACAAAGCACAAAATGGATTTGCCAGAATAACAGTCAAAAAATGGAAGAATTAAAATAATACATAAAAATTAAGTAAATTAATACTGAAGATCATAAGCACTTGTTGTGAACTGAAAGGTTCATATTCTATAGGATATAACTGAAAACAAGCAGACACTGACGTTCACTGCACAAAGTTTGACAAGAAAAGTCGGAAAAAAATCTTTAGCATAAACAAAACTGTAAGTCTTAAAGAATCTAGAAAAATATGTGAGAAACCAGAATAAAATTAAGTAAAGCACTTCTGAAAGTTTGCATCTGCAAGATTACATAATGTTTGATTCACAATTACTACTTAAATGATGTCACATTGATGATGGCATGGGATGCAGCTTAGAGGTAAAATAAAAGGACAATCCCCACTAAAAAACAAGATGGTGTCATGACAAGCAAAAATATAACAATACAACTCTATTATAAGGCCCCAGACAAAGCAACAGCATAAAATGAAACTAAAACTAAAAACCGCCTGAGCCAAAACCTTAGGAAGTTATAAGATCTTCAAAAATATTATTAAGCTCACAAACAATTAACAAAATGCTACAAGAACCATAGCAACAATGGACTGGTACCCTGTTTCTGAATTATGTTATATTGGTAATATGCTTGTTGGTAATAAAAGGGGAAGAGATTATCACATAGTAATGAAAAATCCATCCATCCATCCATTATCCAACCCACTATATCCTAACTACAGGGTCATGGGGGTCTGCTGGAGCCAATCCCAGCCAACACAGGGCACAAGGCAGGAAACAAACCCCGGGCATGGCGCCTGCCCGCCACAGGGCACACACACACACAAAGCACACATTAGGGACAATTTAGGATCACCAATCCACTTAACCTGCATGTCTTTGGATTGTGGGAGGAAACTGAAGCGCCCGGAGGAAACCCACGCAGACATGGGGAGAACATGCAAACTCCACGCAGGGAGGACCCGGAAAGTGAACCCAGGTCTCCTTACTGCGAGGCAGCAGCACTACCACCGTGCCACCCATAATGAAAAATATGAAGCTTAAATTATTAAAATCGTGTCCTGGATTCCCTGAACTGAGTAAGAACACCCAAGAAATAGTTTGCAGTTTCTGTTTTGTTCCTAGTAAACCAACTGTGTCACAATAAGCAGTGTTTTTGTATTTTTGCTTCCTCAATTTGAATGGAAGCATACTGTTCCTGTTTAGCCAGCTCCGTCATACTGGAAAGTCTCTCTGAGTTCTGACTGGTAGTGTCATACTCAGCAGTGGCTATTTGCTTCTGTTTAATCAAAAGATCTGGCTGTAGCAGTTTGCTGCCATAGGCTGTATTTGAACATTGTGCTCCACCACCCAGTTTGCTTTGAGTGGAATCATCACTCCCAGACATTTTCCTATAAATCTATGCTGATTGCCAGATTTTGGAGGGCAGAGAGGAAAGCCACAAGTCTTTCATATGAGGGCCAAAAGATATATTTTTATTTAGTTTTCAGCTACTGCTGAAACTTGAAAGGTGTTTAATCCAGAAAAAAGCGTCCTTATCAAATTGGTCCATAGCCATTTCTCTTGTACCCAGCTCGTCTCAAGTTGTCCCATGGATCAGAGCATGCAATCTTTCACGATCCAAAACTAGCTGCTGAGGCGATTGAGAACTTCCACACCAATTGGAAATGTACTCAATAGCAGAGTCAGCCAAAATCATATGCCTTCTATTCCTGCATTTTCCATTTTTACTACGAGTAGTGAAAATCACCAACAAGAAATTTCCTTTTTTGACAATTGGGCCGCTGCCTAATTATACTGGTCAATGCTTACTGAAATTAAGTTTTCTACCCTAACTCGTCATGAATCAGATGTGGGGTATCTTTACCACATCTTGTATTGCACCATTGGGATCTTGTTCTGCACCCTGTTTTGAGCTGGCTTACCTCTCCTGTTAATTCCTCTTCCTGTTTTGCCATTGAATCCAGTATAGCTGCCCTTGGATCTTGTATTTGTGGCGCATTGTTGAAAAGCTTTTGCATTACTGTGTATAGGTGGTCATCTCATTTCATTTCCCTGATCGGCCTCCATAGCCATTTCAGTTTTTGCCAGTATTCTTAATGATCCTGGGCTCCAGACATTCCAGTCCCAGTTATCCTTTCCCAGATGTCTGAGTGTGGAAAGCCCATCCTCTTTTTTCTTTTACTTACAGCTAAGGTATGTACCTCAAAAACTTGCAGAGTTTACTTGTCTTCCACTCTTCCATTCTTCCCACTTCAGAATTTGATGTAACTGCCTATAATCTACCTCAAGGCATGTGATATCTCTATATGCTCATCCGTGGAAGGTCTCATAGTGACCTTTATCAATTTGGCAGCATTATGTTCCCTTAACATATCTATCATTAGTAGTATTTTATGTTCATATAAGAAACCCCAATCTTCAAAGCATTCAAGTTAGGATTGTTCATGGTAATTATTCTAGTTGCCAATAGCATTTTGACATAGGTCTATACATTGATCCATATTGTCCCATCTGCTGGGCAAGTAGCCCAGGCACTTTCTTGCCTATGTTTTGGGAATGTCCACCATTCTCAGCTTTATAGTTGTTTATCTCTACATTTCCCTCCAATGTTTTTCACATTAATCTCCCTTTCCTTCCTTAGAGTTTTCTCTTACCTGATCTCTCATGTCGCTCTCTCACTTCTGTCCAGTGGAGACTGTTTTGTGTACGCACAATGGCTGCAAAGACATTGTTAGCTTCTTGCATGGAAATATGATGTTTTCATCTCCTTTGCATCTTGGCAAGCCTCATTTTTCAATCTTACTTTCTTGGAGCTCTCAGAAGTGGTGATCAATGGGTCATCTGCTTCATATACCTGTATTACAAAATGACAGGCTTAAGTAGAAATTTTGTGGAGATGGAGGGTTGGTAGTTGCTGTTGTTCTCCTCTTCCTGCTCCTTCAATCCTGAGTTGTTGGAGTCTGACGTTTGCGCTGCGTTTCCTTCCTAGATTTTGCTCATGCTTTTTTCTTTTTTTTTACCCTTTTAACAGGGCAAATTGGGGGTTGGAGGAGGATCAGTTTTACTGTTATTACGGCCTTTACATTTGTTTTCTTTTGGGTGATTATTTTATGAGAAGCCTGTTGGTGTCATTACTTCTATTGCATTAATGTTTTTTTAAACTTCAATAAATAGTTGATAAAAAATATGCATTTATTTTTGCAAATAAATGTACAAGTGTATACTATGTCTGTGTTAAAGACCATACAACTGTAGTAAGAAAGCTGATATAGCTCAAAGACAACCAGTTTATAGTATTTTCTCTAACAGTGATCTAAAAAAAAAACAAATCACAATAATTTTACAATTTTTGCTAGCATATTTTCATCACTGGAAAATAATAAGATTTTTTCCAACCATGCCTGGAAGTCATCACAGACAAAGGCAAATCTGTATTTACATGGTGAAGGGAAGCATGTTTATTAGGTCATTTTTGACAGACTCCAGCAAAATATCTGAAGTATGTCTTCCTGTTATAGATAAAGCCTGAATTGGTGAATATACTGTTGCATGAATCACTTCTATAGACTGCAACATGGCCTATGATGGACAAAGCAGAAGCAACTGCAAAATGCATCAGACAATAAGGTGTTTATACCCAGGATTAGACCTCAAACAACAGATTGTTTTTTTTTTCATTTTTTGTAAAGGTGATCAGTTTCAGTTGAAATGGACTTTATAATAAAAACAATGCACAATGCACAATGATAACCTTTGAGAATTTAAAGGCACTTATATTACAGTCTTTGCAAATCTGTAATCATGATTATCAACTACACTGTACAAAACTGCACCTAAGACAGTTACTCAAATGATTTATCATTTCAAAGGAACTACATCATAATTGTGTTGTACAAAGGAATGGTGAATTGCTACTAATAGTTGAAAACTAATTTCTGTACAACATAAACCTAATTGAATCTCATTCTTTTCCTAGTAAGTGCACTTCCTGTAGCATCATTAACAGAAGCATCTAGCCAATAGAATTTAACAAATTACACGATAAACCAGTTGGTAGGAGAGCAAGCATGATTTGAGTTGATGCCATAAACTGAGAAACTATTGGTTTATGGTTATAATATAAATATAGTATCAGATAGTTAACTGCAATTTTGCAGAACATAAGGTTATCAGTATACTTTACACATTTCAGTGATGTCAATATATATTTTAGTGCATCTCAAAAAATTAGAATGTCATGAAAAAGATTATTTGTTTTCATTATTTATTTCAAAAAGGTAAACCTTCATATATGCTATATTCATTACATGTAAAGTGAAGTATTTCAAGCTTTTTTTATTTTTTAAGCCTAGTATATACTCTACGGTCAGTATATTAAATACACCTGTTCAAATGCTTGTTAACACAAATATCTAATCAACAAATCACATGACAGCAACTCAATGCATTTAGGCATGTAGAAATTATCAAAACAACCTGCTGAAGTTCAAACTGAGCATCGAATGTGGAAGAAAGGTGATTTAAGTGACTTTGAAAGTGCAATGGTTGTTGAAACCAGGTGGCCTGGTCTGAGTACTTCAGAAACTTATTATCTACTGGGATTTTCACGCACAACCATCTCTACGGTTTACAGAGAGTGGTCTTTAAAAAGGAAAATTTCCAG
>JANRMT010062808.1:34729799-34761859 GCA_026402145.1 Polypterus bichir lapradei | reverse complement strand
ATGAAACTCAAACCGATTATGACAGCAGCAATCCAAGCTGTGAGATTTGAAACAAGATTACTGTTCACATGGCCAACTGTACGTTGCATGCTCAAGAGTAAGCTCAGCGCACAGCTACAGCTTGGTCATATTACAACTGGAGGGCCGAACTGACAACGTGGCATACAAAGAGATCCTTAACAAATAATTATTGGTATATTTTCCCTCAGTTTTAAAAAGGTTTAATTGTCTTCTTAATAAAAATTTTAAGGCAGTACTTCGCCGCTGCGAAGCGCGGGTATTTTGCTAGTATATATATATATATATATATATATATATAGTGAAGGCTAGGAGATGCCAGTGAACCCCAAACCCCAAACACAAACACACAAATACAGTTCCAGGCTAAGAATGGTGTACCATCCCATAGAGGTTCATCATTTAGTAAGGGTCCACTGCATTATAACAGTCCAGGACTCGCACCTGCTAAACAAAAGCCAGAGTCACTTAGGGTGTTGTTCCTTTGACATACTAGTCTGGCTTTTCTTGGTACAGTGTAAGGCCAGTGGCTCCACCCATGTCCCAGCTGCTGGCGTTCATAACACCCTGGCTTCCCCTTTGGAACCCCTGTCCTACTGGTATGAAAACATGACGGAAATTCCAGTTCCTCTTCCAGGTTCAAGGAGTCTGACTCACCCCTCTCAATCATTGGCCCAACTGTAACACGTGACTCTATGGGTTCTCAACCCAGATAGTCCAAAGAACCGGACTCCATCTCAAGGTTCTCCTTTTTAATCTGGGGAATAAAAGTAGACAAGCTACCATATAAGAAAAGGTAGTAACCTGTGCTTTCTGAACCTTATTACTTTTCACAGCATTCTGGTTTGCAGGGGGTTGAACAGCTCAGACATCAGCATTATGAAGCCGGTACCTCATATCCCATCCTCTGATTTTTTTCACTGCCTTTCTTCCCCATCTGAGTATGGGCTTCTCTGAGGGGATGCTCAAACACTGGGTGGTCAGTCACTACATTTTTATCAATTGTAGGGACAGCAACTACTTGATTTCTTTCATGTGCAGAATCCAGAATCCTTTCATTCAACAATCCTTTTTCTTTTCGAAGCCTGACCACTGCAGTCTGAATAGAAGCTTCTAAGACTCATGGTTCAGGCAGGGGAAAATTTTTCAACATGTATTTTTTATGTGTTGGAGTGAGTTTTACTCGATTCTTATCACTTTTGTCAGGTACCAGTTCACACTGTGTCCCCTTATGCTTTACCATACTGGAAATGCTTACCTGTATGGCCGAATCAACACCAGGCAGTGTTCCTAAACCCAGATCCCAAAGGTATCCCTCCACAGTGTCTAGAGGGATTCTCACCAAGTGTTCAGTCTCTTTTATGGCATATTCCAATATGTTAAGGACCGATTGAAGTGTCGTCATTGGCTGTAGTAACTCTTCAAGTTTGTCCAGGTCAGTCAACTGCTCAGGCTTTTCCATTGGTTGTTGGTGGGGACTTTGGGTGTTACAATCAACAACCCCTGAGTCAGGTACTGCGTCAACCTCCAGCTGAGGCTCAGTCAAGGATAGTGGTGAAATCTTGGAGGGGAGTGGCTCTGGATGATCGTGGACAGGACTGATCTGTCTCAGCAAAGGAATTTGTTGATGGGATAGGAACATTTGTCCCACTCTATCCTATCACCCCTAGGAGAAACCAACTTTTTCCCCTTTGTGGCTTACCGGAAGCTGCAATCAGGTCTTTTGCTTTCCCAAGGATCCTCGGAACTGTCCAAGTAAATGTCACTATCGAATAGGGACCCAAGATTTGCATAGCTAGATCGGGTGGACTGTTCGTTGTCACCATCTTATTTTGGTAGGCCATAATGTAGCAAGTTATCAAACACATTTTCAGCACTGAAGAGGCAGAAATCTAAAAAATAATTAATATGATTCCCCTTCATACCAAACACAGTAACAATACATATATCTGAGTTCACTGTTTTGACATATTTATTACAGAGGTTGTCCTTCACATCTCTATACTATTGGTAGTTCCATCGTTAATGAGGTTGGGGTTCCGCGGGTTCCTGTCCTCATCACAATAATTTCATTGTTATAAACTTCGAAAGTGACTACAGAGAATTTATTTCTAGGACCCCAAAACGGCCAAAGATTAGACTGAAATAATATCTACTGTGCTTACAAGACTGACAATATAGTGTTTAGAAGCAAACTGTAGTTTTTAAAACTGGAATCTTTCACAGGATGGTCCAAATAGCAGTCAATACATTTTTGTGTGAAGGGGATAGACTGGATAGTTATGTTACTTCAGTAGGTATATATGATAACACAGCTGTTGTGGGTAAAAAGTCTGTCTGCTACCTTCTAAATCAATGATTTCTATCTGGAAAAAATTCCACTGTCTATGTAAATGTAACAAATAGCTTACAAATATTGCAAAAATTAAGGGCCATCTGGTCACATTACTTTAAAATGACAGATCCTAAGCCACTCTGTCACCTCACAAACATATGCAGAAAGATATGAAAAGAGATGCACCTTGATTACAGAATAATCCATGGGTCAGTTGCTATATCACAGAAATAAGAGGATAGCAACACAGTAAAATATTCAAATATTACAGAGGCAGGGGGGTAAGAGAAACAGCAATCAAACAGAAATATTCTCTAGTCACTTATAAAAAGTTATTTGTATGGTAATGTCACAAAAGTGCTGATGGAATAGAAAAGTGCAGGAAACAAAGTAGAGCTTCAATGTGACTTTAATAATTTTAAAAGGCAAACTGAGAAGTATGGTGTGTCAAAGGCATAATGTTTTTACTGCTTTCTTTCTTCTCAAGTAATGAGGAATCCCACTGTCTCATTTCCCCTTGGGAATTTCAGTATAAGTTTATGCCTCATGTGTCACTGCAGATATTCCATAACAAAAGGACAGTGTGTTTATCTTTTTCAAGTTATTATATCATTTATGGAAAATATTTAGAAAGTAATTGATCATTCTACATATATACAGTAGTTCAATAATAAATGGAATATTTATTTTTCATGCTTAAACAGTCATCAGTTTTTAATAGATTAATAGTTGTAATTTTGAAAACGTGACATCTTAGGCTTAGACATCCAAGTTCTGATTCCCTTTTTTCTGTTCCATATATATTTTAAAAGTTCTGAAATAGCAATAGGGCTGCATTATTATTATATTCATCCCTGTTTTCTTCTTGCACTTGTTTTTCCACCTTCTATAGAAAAGCATGTAAACAGCGTCTCACTGAATATCAGTGTCCTAGAAACAAATGTTCAATAGAGCACTCTTTTCACTAATTCTTCTGAATCCACATTGAATTTTATTGACTTGTGTTTTATGTCTGACTAGCATTTGTTGCTTTATTTACTCCCATTTTCCTCCTACACCTCCAAAAATATGCAGGTCAGGTTAACTGGCGATTCTAAATTGGTTCAATATGAATGTGAGTGTAGATACAGTATATGCACAAATGGGCACTGTGACTTATTAATTCCTGCTTTGTTTGAGAATGTTATTTTATTTTTCAAATGGTCACTTGTGGCTTGCAGTACCCTGTCTTCTGAGGAACAAGATAGTTACACTCATCATGCTCAAGCACATGAGGGGCACGGTGCAGCATGTGATATTATGGCATCCATTCATTCCCCATTTGTATCAAAAAGGCAGATGCCGTCATAGTTAGGCTTTTCTCCATCAGCAACTGTTAGCCTTTTTTGCTTGTTTTTTTATAACTTATTTGTAAAGAACTTGTTATTTTGCGGCTTTTTCTTTTTACTTCATCCTTTTACAATATTTTGATGATGCAGTCATACTCAACAGGACCTAGTTATATTGATGCAGATACTAACTTTAAATAATTTATAGACAGTGTGCAAAGTAAGTCCTTGTAGGCTATTCAGTAAGACATTTATCATAACTGCTGTTTCCAGGTACACACTAGGATGTTAAAAATAATAATAATAATAAAAATAATAATAATAATAATAATCAGTGACCCTGTAGTTAGGATATAGCGGGTTGGATAATGGATGGATGGATGGATAAATTACATTTATATAGCACTTTTCAACGTACTCAATGCGTTTTACGCAGTGAGTGGGGACCCACTTCAACAAATGTTAATGTGCGACAGCAGCCATTCTATGCCAATATGCTCACCACACATTAGCTGTTAGGTAGTTAAGGGGTGAGAGACAGTTATCCGATCACAGACATGGGATGATTAGGTGGCCAGAATGACCAGGCCAAGGTGGACAGATTAGCCAGGACATTGGGATACACCCTACTTTTTAACACTAGAATCCCTGAAGCCTACGAAAAAACTTGTAATTCCAGACCTCCTTAAATTCATTCACACCTCTCCATTAGCATCTTTCGTTTTGCAGATGTATCGATCAGCACAAGCAGCAAGCAGCCTGCTACCCCATCCCCCACCACCGCCGCAGCTCAAGTGGGAAAGAAGATTCTCAGAGCTCAAGTGTGTTTATCTACATGTGAGCAGCCTGGAGTTGTATGGGGTAAATAATATATCATCACTTGGAATACATACATTTCATGCGTGTTCCATGTCTACAACGATCTGTGTAAATGAAGGATGACAGGAAATGCGAGGCAGGAATTATTGAAAACATAGCTAAAACAAAAAACATTTTTCATGTTTTAGTAATAATTGACAACATGTAGACATGAAGTATGTAAGGTGTGAAGACTGAAGTCCAAATATCAAATAAACACTTTCACAAATGGCACAAGTATAACAAAAAAAGACCACTTTTATTCAAAAATATAACCAAAGATAAAGAAGTTGGCTTAGGATATAATACTGGCACAACTGCTTGGGTGGTGTAGCAGTAAGAACTGCTAACTCATAATCAAGATATTGCATATTTCAATTCCTGGGTCCTCCAATTGCCATTTTGAATAGTGAGCTATTTTTGTTACTATTATATAAAAAAACATACATTTGATTTGAATCTCTAACAGCCGGTGTAAATTTATGATACTTGTAAAAGTTAGCATTTTTTTTTTCAGTTTGAATTTCTCAGTCACGTTCCCCACCCCAACCTGACGCTGTTAGTTTTCAAATAAAGATGGGGTATAATCTATTGCTTTAGTCGTTACTATCAGTTTGCAAGCATAGCTCATGGGTTTGTGTGTGTACAATACTGGCTTCATTAATATGAACTATATTGGTTTGTGTCTGTATATTATCAGCTAGTGTGTGAGCTGTATCAGTTTGTATACTGTATGTATACTACTGGTTTTCATATGAACTACAATGATTCATTTCTTGTACACCAGTGTTTTCTGTGTGTTTGTTATTAATTTGTGAGTGAACTGTATCTGTTTATGCTTGTATGCTATATTGGCTTGTGTTCATATATTGCTGGTGTGCTGGTCTAGCAATAGTTTTGTTTATGCACTCTATTGATTTCATGCACGTCTTATACATTTTCATGTGGGTAATATATCAGTGTCGTAAAATGTGTTTGTTTTATGTGCACACTGGATTGATTACACTGGAGAACTGAGCATAACATGTCGGTTTTATGTTTGTACTATATCAGTTTTGCATACAAAACATACTGGTTTTACGTACACACCCTGAGGCAGCTTTGTGTGTGAACTATATCGTTTCTGCGTGCGTTGTTTATGTGACCTTCAGAAACAAAGGGAGGAGCAAGAAACAGGAACTTGAGGGGTGGTACAGTCATTTCAAGAGCATTAAGAGGAGCGGATATGAGTTGGAGTTATTCATTAAAACAGCTCAATATTTGCTTTTTCGCACATGTTTGTGAAAAGGATTGGTGGTAAGTAATTTTAACAGTATTTTCACTTAAATTCTGTTATGAACAATACATGACCAGCAAAGAAATCTATAGCCACTCTGTTTTAGATCAAGCAGTGGCTCAACACACCACCCTAAGTGTCCTTCTTCACAAGAGTGCTCAGACATCTACAATGATTTAAGAAGGTCAAATGCTGAACTAATGTGAAAATAATCATGCTTTCCTCTCTGCAGTTGAAACTGGCTAAATCTGGCTGAGTCCATTGGAGAGGGTACGAATGCAAACTGGTGGAAGAGAAGCAGAATCAGACACCAGTCAGGGTAAACAGGTGACAAAGCAGTAGAATATAGTTATGCAGGTTATCCTGTTAGTATACAGAGATACCAGCACAAAGGAGACAAAAGGATAAACTGGATATAGCCATCTGATGCTTCCCTGAGACAGTAGGGGATATATTACCCGGTGTTAGGCATGCCTTGCTCTCTAGTCAGAAAGAGGCTATCAAGAACTTGGAGAGGCCTGAAAAGATTTACCCACAACCATCAGATGGTAACAGAGAGTAAAATCAAGAATGCTTTGTTAGATAGATAGATAGATAGATAGATAGATAGATAGATAGATAGATAGATTTTATTTGCCCCAAAAAGAAATTTAGTATTTTATATATTATAATGAACAACAACAATCCAACACCACACAAAACACACAAGAATTACAAAAATGAAGAAAAAAAACCTACTGATTTGACCAAAGATTATAAGGCAGTCACAATGAGGCATTATGCAAGCATATTGCCAATAGGATAAGTCCCAGTAGTATTTCCCGACACATTCTACTGAATAAGTTGTTGACTGAAAGCCCTCAATGCTAGTGTGTTGGACAGAGGATGTGCAACATTGTTTATAATGGCACTCAGTTATTTTCTTCATTATCTCTTCATTCTACTACCTCCTGCACATGAATAAAGCATCATGTACTTGAGCCTGCCATTTTAATTAGCTTGTTGATTCAGTGGATGTTACTTGAAATGATGTCACAAGCCCAGAAACACTGCAGTTTTGAAAAACAAACTGTATTATAGAACAATTTAAGGATGTCATAGTCTCTTAAGAAAAAATAAAATTTTGCTCAGCCCTTTCTTATACACAGCAGTTTCTCTAGGCTACAAGACCAGTCCAGCTTGTCATTGGACCACCAAGTACTGTACTTGTGATAGTGCACCAAATACTGTTGAGACTTTCTGTAAGAGAGGGACTACATTTCCTAGAATTCCGTGGGATCATTGCACCATCTGCCTACTTCTACCTGCTGAGCAGTGCCTATTGGAAAGAAGCCTTCATAATGGTGCAAGATTTGAAAAGGCCACTGGTTTGAAGAGAAAGTTCTTGTTTACATTTTTTTTTTCAATAGTATGTCACAGATGCTGCAAATCATTTGCTTTTTTGGGACTATGATATCTTTTTTGACAAGGATTACAGAACACCTTGGATATGAATGTGCTTTATTTCATGACTTGGATTGTTTGTGGGATTTGTTTGTAGGAGTCAATGTCATATGGAGCCTGCTCCTTCCACAACAGTTCATCATTGGACATTCATGTTGTAAGGTAGGTCAAAGTTTATACCTTTCTGAAATACTTTTCACTTGGCCTTTTCCACTCTTCTTTATTAACTTCATTCTCTAAACTGGACTATGTTTTTGGACTGTGTTTATGTTTGTTAGTAGTCTGTTGTGTGTTGCCTTCTTGGGATATTGATGTGCATTTTGTTATATTTCTATATGTGGTTTATGTTTGTAAATAGTTTTCTTTTTGATATATAGTTTGGACTTTATGCCTCAGTATGTGGTTTGTCTGTGGGAGGGGTGCGTGTTGGACCAAGCTGGCTGGTGTCCTGGCTTCCCCATTGAAAATAAATAAATCACTGCTTTAACATTTTAAATCTTAGTACATCAGGGCAGCTACAACCTAGTGTTATGTTATAGTCTGAGATGTATAGGGTGAACAGGACCATTTTATGTGGCACTCCAGTGTTTCTCATATCCACATCATAGACACAGCCCTTGAGCCCATCAAACAGTAATCTGGTGCACACAAAGTCCATTATCCAGGACACCGCAGGCTCATCCACCTGCATATCTCTAAGTTTACCCCTTAACGGGAATGGCTAGAGGGTATTGAAGGCACTGGAGAAAGAAAACAAAAAAATAATGCTCACAGTGCTGCCAGCTTTGTCCAGGTGAGAGTAAGCCTTGTGGAGCACACACACAGTAACTGCATCTTCCACTCCAATCTGTCAGATATGCAAATTGCAGTGGGTTCAAGTGGGCTTTCGCAAGAGCACTTGTATGTTAGAAGCTTGTGTGGATCACACATAATTTTTTTATGTAAAAGTAATTTTAAATTTAGTTGCTAAATTATTTTAACAGTATTTCATTGTGGTGCCTTTTTGTGATCTTTTCCATTGGTGTTGCAGTTCTGTGTACTCTGTGTAGTGGACGCTGTCATGTTCAAGGCAAACGCTCCCACTGCTAGTCATGCAGTTTGGACATCTCCCTAAGCATTATCACAATGTCGCTACCAGATGTGTGAATTCTATCTAATAAGTAAAAGATTTAGGTGACAAGAATGTACACAAATTTACAGTACCTAGAGACTACTTACTTGAGTGACTACCAAGCTTTTTTTAAGAGTTGGATTTATGTTTTTTGTTTTGCTTGGTATTTCTGTTTTTTCAACTCATGTCACAAACACTTGCTTGTTTGGAGATTCCATTAAGATAATCTCTTAAAACTAGTTTAAATCTCTGCTGCTCAGAATTTAAATCTCAACAAAGTAAGGGTTCCTGATATGTTAACTAAAACATAAGAAATTTGACCAACGAGAGGACACTTAATTAATAGTTAAATTGTCCCAATAGCTCATCCAGATTCTGCTTCAACTACATGTCTTGGTAGTTCCACAACACTGTGTAAAGAAGCGCTTTCTTGCTTCTGTTTTAAATGAACGTCCCCTTAATTCCCACTGATGTCCTTGAATACACTATTCATCCTTCAGCTGAAAGAATTTTGCTGGATCTACTTTATCAATGCCTTTGAGGATTTTAAATGCCTGGATTAAGTCCACACGAAGTCTCCTCTGCTCAAGACTAAACAAGTTAATTCCTTGAATCTATCATAGTAGGACATGTCCTTAAATTCTGGGATGCACGTGGTTGTTCTCCAGTGTTTTCCGATGCAGCTTTAATTGCTCCAATGTCCTTCTTGTAACTTGGTTAGAACTGCACACATTACTCCAGATGCGGTCTTACTAGTGCATTACACGGGGTCCTCGGGTTACAACATCTCGACATACAACGTTTCGAGTTTACAATGCTCACTCCCATAAAAACTTTAAAAAACTGAGACATGAGAAGGAATAAATGTAAGGATTTTTTTAACACTCATTTTTTCTGTTACTACAGTACAGCGTACAGTACAGTATATTTATGTCCTTTTCCTTTTTCTGTGGCATAGTTGTGTTTTTATGTTCTAGATTATGATTTTGCAAATCTGTTAGGATAGGTAAATAACTTAGGCTAGGGTGTGTTTCGATTTACACCAAAATTCGGGTTACATCACTGTTGTCACTGTTGTAGGAATGGAACTGTGTCGTAACCTGAGGACCTCCTGTACGGTATATCATTTGAGTGTAATGCACTTGGACTTCAATTCAACAGTTTTTATGATATAACCTAACATTTGTTTTGCTTTTTCTGGCTGCTTCTTTGCTTTGCTTAGTCACTGATAATGTTGTGTCAACACATACCCCTAAATCCTTTTTACTCCCATCTTATATTTTTAATCAATGTTCCTTTTGCCCACGTGTAGTACTTTGCACTTTTCTACATTAAACTGCATTTTTCAGGTGTTTGCCCAGTTCTGAATGTTGTTCAGGTCTTTATCAATTCTTTTTGCTGCCTCCTCAGTGTCTGCCATCCCTCCAATTTTAGTGTCATCTGCGAATTAGACAAGTTTACTAACTATCAATGTCATTAATATAAATCCGAAAAAAATAATGGTTCAAGAACAGACCCTTGAGGGACTCCTCTGATGACCTTGCTACATGTGCAGCATTCTCCTCTCATCTGTACTCTTTGTGTCCTGCTAGTTAACCAACTAGAGATTCAGTTTTGTAGATTACATCTGATGCCTACAGCTTCTAGTTTCAGAATTTTATCTTTGATGTGCTTTCTGAATGTCTTTTTAGAAGTCTAGGTAAATTATGTTGTAGGCTTTTTGTCAACTATTCCAGTTGCTTCTTCAAAAAAATCTAAAAGATTAGTTTGGCAGGACCTTCCTTTCATAAACCCATGTTGGCTGTTATTTAGTATATTATTTGTTCAGGTAAATTTCTAATTTACTTCTTATTATAGCTTCCATAATTTTGCATGACACAAAAGTAAGACTTATCTATAACTAGCAAAATACCCGCGCTTCGCAGCGGCGAAGTACTGCATTAAAATTTTTATTAAGAAGAAAATGTAACCTTTTTAAACTGAGGGAAAATATGGCAATAATTATTTGTTAAGGATCTCTTTGGATACCACGTTGTCAGTTCGGCCCTCCGGTTGTAACATGACCAAGCTGTGCGCTGAGCTTACTCTTGAGCATGCAACTTACAGTTGGCCATGTGAACAGTAATCTTGTTTCAAATCTCACAGCATGGATTGCTGCTGTCATAATCGATTTCAGTTTCATGGTTTGTTTCAATTACGACAGTATTTGCAGGACTTGTGTTGAAGTGACATTCGGCATCTGTCAAGCGTTGTAAGCTTACAACCGGTTTCATCGATAACTTCACATCCAGCTTTTGAGAGTTTAAACATTCATAAACATCAAAGTGTCCACTACTGAAATTGTCACCTATGAATGTAAGATGTTTAAGAGGCATTGGCGGTTGTCGAAAGGTGTAAAATATTTTTGCCATTTCGGTACAGTTGAAAGCACCAACCGAACAATTCAGCGGCAGCCATCAACTCACATGCAGAACCATAGGTGAAGGGCTTAAGCATTTCACTCTTCTAGTGCTCCTGTGTAGTATAATTATCTCCTGTACCGTCATCAGTCCACACCTTGAACCTGTCCTAGTCATTCAATACATAAGACACAATGTTCTTCCAGATATCAAGAGTGAGCCTGATATGGCCGTGCAATATGTAACACAGAGAATGGAAAAGGTAGGTGCCATCTCCGGGCATGGAAACCACTCGGTAAGTGACAGTTCTTTGATCGATGGTGATTACCTCGATAGACATGGTAATGGGGGTTGGAATGATGAAGGAAATGGGTACCTGAGTAATGTAAAGTAAGTGTAAAATACCTATACAATAACTATAATTGTAATAAACAAACAATAAAACAGCGGAGAAGCCGTGGATTAAACAAAAAGGCTGTAGTTATCAGCAGGGAGACGTGAATCCCGTGGCGAAGCAAGGAAGGGAATGTAGAGACTGGAGCGACGGACGGCCTTATATAGGCAGGCAGCCAACAACGTGGGAGGTGATGGGATGGGAGACCCAACGCCGCCTCACATGGTGACCAAGCTGCAGGCTATGGACGTATATATGTACGTAAATAGGATTCAGTTAGCGTTGGGAACCCGTGTACCAAATTTCTTGAAGATGGGCCCATAAGTAACAAAGACTGTTGAAAAGTTCAATATGGTGGCCGACAGTGGCATCATACCACCGAAATAAGTACGTACATTGGTTTCAGTTAGTGCAGGGAAGCCGCCTACCAAATTTCGAGAAGATGAGGCCATAAATAAGAAAGTTCAACATGGCGGACGTTGTTGATCGTTACGCGTATAATTTCGAAATGAAACCTGCTTAACTTTTGTAAGTAAGCTGTAAGGAATGAGCCTGCCAAATTTCAGCCTTCTACCTATACGGGAAGTTAGAGAATTAGTGATGTTGGAAAATTCAATATGGCGGCTGACAGTGGCGTCATACCACCGAAATAAGTACGTACATTGGTTTTGGTTAGCTCAGGGAAGTCACCTACCAAATTTCGTGAAGATGGGGTCGTAAATAAGAAAGCTCAACATGGCGGACGTTGTTGACCGTTATGACCGTTATGCGTAGAATTTCGAAATGAAACCTGCTTAACTTTTGTAAGTAAGCTGTAAGGAATGGGCCTGCCAAATTTCAGCCTTCTACCTACACGGGAAGTTTGAGAATTAGTGACGTTGGAAAGTTCAATATGGCGGCTGACAGTGGCGTCATACCACCGAAATAAGTATGCACATTGGTTTCGGTTAGCGCCGGGAAGCTGCCTACCAAATTTCGTGAAGATGGGGCCATGAATAAGAAAGTTCAATATGGCGGACGTTGTTGATCTTTATGACCGTTACGCGTAGAATTTCGAAATTGAAACCTGCTTAACTTTTGTAAGTAAGCTGTAAGGAATGGGCCTACCAAATTTCAGCCTTCTACCTACACGGGAAGTTGGAGAATTAGTGACGTTTGGAAAATTCAATATGGCAGCCGACAGTGGCGTCATACCATCGAAATAAGTACGTACATCGGTTTTGGTTAGCGCAGGGAAGTCACCTACCAAATTTCGTGAAGATGGGGTCAGCCTTCTACCTACACGGGAAGTTTGAAAATTGGTGACGTTGGAAAGTTCAATATGGCGGCCGACAGTGGCGTCATACCATCGAAATAAGTACATACATCGGTTTCGGTTAGCGCAGGGAAGCCGCCTACCAAATTTCGTGAAGATGGGGCCATAAATAAGAAAGTTCAACATGGCGGACGTTGTCGACCGTTATCGACCGTTATGACCGTTACGTGTAGAATTTCGAAATGAAACCTGCTTAACTTTTGTAAGTAAGCTGTAAGGAATGAGCCTGCCAAATTTCAGCTTTCTACCTACATGGGAAGTTGGAGAATTAGTGATGAGTCAGTCAGTCAGTCAGTCAGTCAGTCAGTCAGTCAGTGAGTGAGGGCTTTGCCTTTTATTATTATAGACTAGCAAAATACCCGCGCTTCGCAGCGGCGAAGTACTGCATTAAAATTTTTATTAAGAAGAAAATTTAACCTTTTTAAACTGAGGGAAAATATGCCAATAATTATTTGTTAAGGATCTCTTTGTATACCACATTGTGAGTTCGGCCATCCGGTTGTAACATGACCAAGCTGTGCGCTGAGCTTACTCTTGAGCATGCAACTTACAGTTGGCCATGTGAACAGTAATCTTGTCTCAAATCTCACAGCTTGGATTGCTGCTGTCATAATCAGTTTGAGGTTCATGTTTTGTTTCAATTACGACAGTATTTGCAGGACTTGTGTTGAAGTGACATTCGGCATCTGTCAAGCGTTGTAAGCTTACAACCGGTTTCATCGATAACTTCACATCCAGCTTTTGAGAGTTTAAACATTCATAATCATCAAAGTGTCCACTACTGAAATCGTCACCTGTGAATGTAAGATGTTTAAGAGGCATTGGCGGTTGTCGAAAGGTGTAAAATATTTGACCATTTCGGTACACTTGAAAGCACCAACCGAACAATTCAGCGGCAGCCATCAACTCACATGCAGAACCATAGGTGAAGGGCTTAAGCATTTCACTCTTCTAGTGCTCCTGTGTAGTATAATTATCTCCTGTACCGTCATCAGTCCACACCTTGAACCTGTCCCAGTCATTCAATACATAAGACACAATGTTCTTCCGGATATCAAGAGTGAGCCTGATATGGCCGTGCAACATGTAACACAGAGAATGGAAAAGGTAGGTGCCATCTCCGGGCAAGGAAACCACTCGGTAAGTGACAGTTCTTTGATCGATGGTGATTACCTCGATAGACATGGTAATGGGGGTTGGAATGATGAAGGAAATGGGTACCTGAGTAACGTAAAGTAAGTGTAAAATACCTATACAATAACTATAATTGTAATAAACAAACAATAAAACAGCGGAGAAGCCGTGGATTAAACAAAAAGGCTGTAGTTATCAGCAGGGAGACGTGAATCCCGTGGCGAAGCAAGGAAGGGAATGTAGAGACTGGAGCGATGGACGGCCTTATATAGGCAGGCAGCCAACAACGTGGGAGGCGTTGGGATGGGGGACCCAACGCCGCCTCACATGGTGACCAAGCTGCAGGCTATGGACGTATATATGTACGTAAGTAGGATTCAGTTAGCGTTGGGAACCCGTGTACCAAATTTCTTGAAGATGGGCCCATAAGTAACAAAGACTGTTGAAAAGTTCAATATGGCGGCCGACAGTGGCATCATACCACTGAAATAAGTACGTACATTGGTTTCGGTTAGTGCAGGGAAGCCGCCTACCAAATTTCGAGAAGATGGGGCCATAAATAAGAAAGTTCAACATGGCGGACGTTGTTGAACGTTATGACCGTTACGCGTAGAATTTCGAAATGAAACCTGCTTAACTTTTGTAAGTAAGCTGTAAGGAATGAGCCTGCCAAATTTCAGCCTTCTACCTATACGGGAAGTTGGAGAATTAGTGATGTTGGAAAATTCAATATGGTGGCTGACAGTGGCGTCATACCACCGAAATAAGTACGTACATTGGTTTTGGTTAGCTCAGGGAAGCCACCTACCAAATTTCGTGAAGATGGGGCCGTAAATAAGAAAGTTCAACATGGCGGACGTTGTTGACCGTTATGACCGTTATGCGTAGAATTTCGAAATGAAACCTGCTTAACTTTTGTAAGTAAGCTGTAAGGAATGAGCCTGCCAAATTTCAGCCTTCTACCTATACGGGAAGTTGGAGAATTAGTGATGTTGGAAAATTCAATATGGCGGCTGACAGTGGCGTCATACCACCGAAATAAGTACGTACATTGGTTTCGGTTAGCGCAGGGAAGCTGCCTACCAAATTTCGTGAAGATGGGGCCATGAATAAGAAAGTTCAATATGGCGGACGTTGTTGATCGTTATGACCGTTACGCGTAGAATTTCGAAATGAAACCTGCTTAACTTTTGTAAGTAAGCTGTAAGGAATGGGCCTACCAAATTTCAGCCTTCTACCTACACGGGAAGTTGGAGAATTAGTGACGTTTGGAAAATTCAATATGGCGGCCAACAGTGGCGTCATACCATCGAAATAAGTATGTACATCGGTTTCGGTTAGCGCAGGGAAGTCACCTACCAAATTTTGTGAAGATGGGGTCAGCCTTCTACCTACACGGGAAGTTTGAAAATTGGTGACGTTGGAAAGTTCAATATGGCGGCCGACAGTGGCGTCATACCATCGAAATAAGTACATACATCGGTTTCGGTTAGTGCAGGGAAGCCGCCTACCAAATTTCGTGAAGATGGGGCCATAAATGAGAAAGTTCAACATGGCGGACGTTGTCGACCGTTATCGACCGTTATGACCGTTACGTGTAGAATTTCGAAATGAAACCTGCTTAACTTTTGTAAGTAAGCTGTAAGGAATGAGCCTGCCAAATTTCAGCTTTCTACCTACATGGGAAGTTGGAGAATTAGTGATGAGTCAGTCAGTCAGTCAGTCAGTCAGTCAGTCAGTCAGTCAGTCAGTGAGTGAGTGAGGGCTTTGCCTTTTATTATTATAGATTACCAGGATCCATGTTGTCACCCTTCTTCAAGAGTGTATTCACATTTGCAACTTTCCAATCCTCAGGTACTTCTTCTTTCTACAGTGACTGCTGAAATATGCCTAATAAGGGTTTATAAACTAGATGATGTCTTTCATTTCTTTCAATACAATTGGTAAAATCCTGTCATGTCCAGGGGTTTTATTAGTCTTCAATGTATTGAGGGCATGAAGCAAATTTGATTCTTTCAATTTAAAATCTATGATCTCAGAGTTTATTTTTACCTCTGAATGAGCCATTTCAGTTGTTTCTTTCTTTTATAAATACTTGAGTGAAATACTTGTTCAGTTCATTTGCTATTCACTTCTCATTTTCAGTGATTTCTGCATTTGTGTCCCTAAGGTTCCTTAAATTATCTTTTATAGGTTGTTTTTTTTTTTTCTACTGAAGTAGTACTGATAAAATTGCTTGCTCTTTATCTTGGCTTCACTAGCAATTGATTTGACATCTGACACTTCAAATGCCTTTTTTGATCTCTTGCTGTAGTATTCGGTATTCCTCCATGTCAGAATTATCTTTTTTTTTGCTTCTATCCATTTTGGGTGATATTTTTTTGTGTTTTTATTTTATTTTGTTTCATAATAAACTTTTTTTTTGAGACTGGATCAAAAGATCTCTGAAGTATAATATATATGTATATTGTATAATATATATATATATATATATATATATATATATATATAGTACAGGCCAAAGGTTTGGACACACCTCCTCATTCAATGTGTTTTCTTTATTTTCATGACTGAAGGCATCAAAACTATGAATGAACACATGTGGAGTTATGTACTTAACAAAAAAAGGTGAAATAACTGAAAACGTTGTATATTCTAGTTTCTTCAAAATAGCCACCCTTTGCTCTGATTACTGCTTTGCACACTCTTGGCATTCTCTCGATGAGCTTCAACAGGTAGTCACCTGAAATGGTTTTCACTTCACAGGTGTGCCTTATCAGGGTTATTTAGTGGAATTTCTTGCTTTATCAACGGGGTTGGGACCAGCAGTTGTGTTGTGCAGAAGTCAGGTTAGTTGGACGATCAATTATTTTTCAACAGGACAATGACCCCAAACACACCTCCAGGCTGTGTAAGGGCTATTTGACCAAGAAGGAGAGTGATGGAGTGCTGTAAATGGTCATGAAAATAAAGAAAAAACATTGAATGAGGAGGTGTGTCCAAACTTTTGGCCTGTACTGTATATAGCTGAGTTTTTGTTTTCCCATTTGCTCTATTCCCATAAAGTCGGCTTTCCTCAAGTTATAAGTCTTTGTTTTGTGCACCTTTGTGTTTTTGAAGATTATCTCAAATTCTACCATGTTGTGATCATTATGCTTGAAGTATCAATAACTTCTGTAATAGCAGGTATTAGGGCTTAAGAGGGCAGGAAGTCTTGGCACTACCAGAAGGTTTTCTGGAAAGAAAGCTACAGATTTTTCTGGGAGAGAGGTGATGGTTCCTGAAACTGGAAGTGATTCAAGGGATTGCACTGGAAGTAACCAAGTGGCTTCAGCCACATTTCTCCTGCAGCTGAGAAGATGAGATGTGGAATGTCAGATAAAAGAGAAACAGAGACAATGACAAAACAAGAGGGAAAGGTTGAGATGACAGGCATTTGAGATTTCAGTACAATTTTTATGAAGTTTCTAGTTAAGCACTTTAAACCTGTTTAGTTAAGAGTTGAAAGGCAACCGGGTTATGTTGGACTTTTATTACTTTCCACTGTCCACTGCATTCACATTATCCCACTTGATTACCTCTGTCTTGTGTTTTTGGCATAAATAAGTCTAAACAACATACTTTGATTCATTTGTCTCGGGTCAGTATAGCACTTAGAGGTCAACTTCATATAAAATAAGGGGACAGTGTCAAACTTCACGTACACACTACCAAGTTTATGATTTGAATCCAGTCTCCTGGAGCTGTGCCTTAACAGTGCTACCCATTGTAGCACCATACCTCCTGAGACTTTGACAGTGCAAAATAAATCACTCAACTTTCAGTTCTCACTTTTTGATATTTACTTGATCAGAGAGATGATGGGTATACATGTTCTTTTCTCTTTTAATATCCATATCTGAAATATTTTCCCTTGTGCATAATTTGTCTGTCTGCTTTGATTCTACTTATTTTATTATTCATCTTTAATTTCTTTATTCTGCACCAAAGCTTACAAACTGTTCAATTATTTCCTGAAAACAATCATTATCAAATGGCTGTTTTAAATGATATTGACAATGGCTGTGCTGTATACTTTTGGCCTTAAAGCTATTTTGACAACTTCAGCTTGTGAAAGACTCTGTCAAAAGGCAGAAAAAACTAGATGGGATTTCAAAAATAGAAAATACCATAAAATGTTTTTTCTGCTTGAAAGTGCCTGAGCAGATCTATAATTATCAGTTCCAAGACCCCAAAGAAGCATTCTGTTCCAATGGGATTTTCACTAATGCTGCTCTAAAGAACTTCCAAGAAGAAAAATAAAGTGCATGAGTCCAGGTATAACTTGCACTTAAAAGCCCTCTTAATGGTAGGCTTCTCTGCTAGATTTCTGGCTTTAAGTCTAAAAAAACAACTACACCAAATGTTATTTACCTGCAGCAAATGCATTTTGTTGTACAACTGCTGCTCTCTCCTGTGGATTATAATTGGACTTTCCTTGCCAGATTGACTGTTTGATGTGCAAATTGTTCTGGCTGAAGAGTTTTCTAGGATTTCCTTATTCACTTCTCTTGTTTTTCACGGCAATGTCAAATTAGACTGCCTAATGTGCCTGCTGTGTTTTGGTCACAGTTGCCCATCTAATCATTGAAACAGTCCACAGGCTACAATATAAAGTGGCTCTGGGAGGTAGACCAATACAATTCTTCATTTTCACGCATTTAAGAATAAAGAAAATGAAAGAACTATTTCACAAACTCAGTCTTTGGAGACCTGGTCATAGATATTTAGATGAAGTTTTCCACTCTGTTAATTTTGAAACAAGGCCAGTAATGTCAGTCAAGCTATTTATGTTCCTGGCTGCATCTGAAAATAAGCATGAAGTATTTCTGTCAAGCCACAGGTTGAAATTAATAACCTAATAAATGCAGGGCATTTCTGTGATCATACTTTTCTACAATGAGGTGTGCAAGGCTAAGCTCATCCTGTAAAAAAATTGATGTTTCTGTTTAAACAGGTTTTTTTTTTAACCACTATACTGAGAGCAAAGGTTAAGAAAAATAATAAAACAGGGCAGTTGGAATGGAACAATAAACAATGCCTGTAGACAAATGTAGTCCCAGTTGGTCTGAACAGACCACCAGAGCTTCATGGGTGTTTAAGGGGGGAAAGAAATGACATGTGTCACTGTGTGTCCTATGGGAGAAGACAAATCCTGCAATGCCTTCAATGCAGTAGATGTTTCAATCAAATTAATGTAGTCATACATTAAAGTGTTCTCCTCAGGGGCATCTGTCTACGATTCAGGAGTTCACACACAACAAAGACTTCAAAGAAGTGCATTTGTTCCCTTGTCAGAAATGTTCAGATAGTCAATTTATTTGGGATGAGTCCTGAGATATACTTCAGAAAAATGTATTTGTTAACAAATTAATTCCTTTATGTAAGAATTCATTTAAACAACTTAATACTGAATTTTAAAATGTATACCAAATGAAATTACCTAACATATAGTTTATTTAGAATTTTTATAAAGAATAAAATTATGGTGCTGTTCACACATATCCATTCATCCATTTTCTGAGTTCATTTTTTCAATTATATCCAATCCCAAAAGACCACTGGAAGCAAATCATAAACCAACTTGTGTTTTCTTTTTCTTTTTATAATGCTTGTTCTCTTTAATAATTGAAGTTAAACTGAAACACGTGCGATAGTGATCTTACATCATGTCAGAAATAAACAAAATGTTAAAAATTGGGTCCTCACAGAACTACTATCTTTGCTGCTTAGAACAACTACAACTGAAAAACTGAACATTGTGTGAAGTCTGGACCCTCAAGATGGCAAACGTCAGTAAGTCAGTTGGCGGAAATGCAAGAGAAAACAGTTCAAGAAGTCCAAAACATACATATGGCTGGGATGAATATGCTTTAAATGAAACCTCCAAAGATTTTCTTCACAGAAGGTACAGCTTCCTTCATTAAAGTAGCAGCAAGAGGTGTATCAACTTTTCCCAAAGATGAGGTAGGAAATAGAAAGGAGAGATAAAGAAGTGGAGTTGGCAGTGAGACTGCAACTTCATTGAATGACATGCTGTGATTGAAATGGTGAGTCTCAAACACAGTGCTTGTAGACTATAAGTAGCTAAATAAGTCAGTAAAGACAGCCCGATGAGTGTTGTCCAAAGCAGACAACTCACTATTTGTACTTGCTGAGGTATGTGCAATGGAATGCATGGGCTGGGTTGCTGGATTGTAAGTAATGAAGCTGTAACCTTAAAGACCACCTCTGTCTCACTACGTGACCCTGAGCAAATCACTTCACTTGCAAAAAATGTAAGTAAACAATTACATTATGAATCTTGTAAACTTCTGACCATGTTAAAAGAACTCACAGAAGCCTTTAAAAAGTTACAACATTTAATCTCAGGCACCAGCACTGGTGTTCTATAACTTCAGTCAAACAAGCATTGTCAGCGCAGATGCCAGCTGCTATGCCCTAAGTGATGTGCTAATGCAGCAACTTGGGGAGCAGTTAAAACTAGTAGCATTCTGTTCCAGAGCGCTTACAGAGGCAGAAAAGCAATACACTTCAATAGTGAAAGATTGTTTAGCAGTCTTTTGGGCCTTTAGCAAGCAACAGACGCAGACATGCTGAGATGGCATTTGCTGAGCTCTGGAGTTAGCCAAGGCTGGCCAAAACAAGTTCAGATTGCAAAGTGCTCTCCCAAGAGAAACAAACTTACCACATCCAAAGACTTATCATAAAGTGACAGGATAGTTCTGGCAGAATAGATGTCAAACAATCTCTTTCTTTTAAAAGTGTGCAGGATCAGCGCCAGAGCAAAATTAGCAGGCAGGACTTGGGTTTTCATGGGGTGGCCTGATGTGTGATTTCAATACAAATGAAATCCACAGAATTTTTATTTTAAAACATACTAGGGGCTCCCGGGTTTGGTTTACCAGATATACAATTTAAAGAGATTGTTAGTTTCATGAGAATTGTTACATATGCATTATTTTCACTTTTATTTTAAAACTTTTGTAAAAACAATACTTTATTTCCGGCCCCGGGCATGGTTACATCTCTTTCTCGCAGGATGTATAAAGGGGGTGCGGCTGAACGCACACTAAGGAGATGCTGTCGGATCATCTGCTGTCTTTCTGCTGCTGGCGAGCTGCCTGTTCTGCTTGTTTCGCTGCTCGATCATTTCAAAGCCTGTACAGCAGCTGTCCTTTTGCCACTTTGCATCTCTGTCACTCGCATTGTGAAGGGGGTGGGGGTGGGGTGGGGCTCGAAGGTTAGGTTGGCTGAACGCACACTAAAGAAAAGCAGTCTGATCATCTGCAGGCTTTTTGCTGCTGGCGAGCTGCGTGTTTTGCTTGTCTCTTGTCGTGGTTTTAAGAGCTGGGAGCACATGAAGTGTGTCTGCCAACAGCAATCCAACAACTGCTAGCTTAGAAGTCTGTGGACTTGTTTTAAATGACGTCTCAATGCCTTGTCTCGCCTGATGTTGTAAAAACAGTACTTGTCCTTTATTTCTGGCCCCGGGAATGGTTAAATCTCTTTCTCAGGACGTATAATGCTGCTCACGTTGTTGGCGGGGGGAGGGGGAATGTTTGGGGCAGCTGAACGCATGCTAAGGAGGTGCCATCGGATCATCAGCTGTCGTGCTGCTGCTGTCGCGCTGCTATCAGTCTTCTGTGCTGTCCTCCGCCCTCAATCTGGCGGGGACGCTACAATACTTTCGAATTTTATCGCTTTCATATTCTTTACCTTTCTCTGCATGTGTACTGCATCATCGTTTGTTTGAGCATTTCGAATTCCACTGCTTTCATAATCATAATCTGCCTTTTTTTCTCTCCGATGCTTTTGGGTCTCTTTTCTCCACGCTGCTCTTTCTTCTTTGCTTAGTCATTGACGTTTCATCTAGACCGTATTGTCCTTATATGCTTTATATGTGCTGACAGCACAAGATCTGTGTGTGCTACATGCCTTTACACGACTGAGTGTTTTGCTGGCCATGCTCTTATTTGATATTGTTTGGGTCTCGCAGGTCTTTTAAGTGTCTTCTGAGAACTTCCGAGAAGATCGTGTCTCATGACCCTGCTTTTCCTTTCCAGGATTTTTTTTTAAATAGAGAGATATGCTCAAGAGTGATACTCAACAGACTAGAAGTTCATTCCACACAATGCAACACTGCAGGTTTGCACTGTTACTCAACAAGTTCAGAGCCAAGCTGAGGTTGTATCAAAAAAGTACAATTAA
Source organism: Polypterus bichir lapradei (assembly GCA_026402145.1). Taxonomy (NCBI): domain Eukaryota; kingdom Metazoa; phylum Chordata; class Cladistia; order Polypteriformes; family Polypteridae; genus Polypterus; species Polypterus bichir. The sequence continues at coordinate 34,739,998 of JANRMT010062808.1, read as the reverse complement.
GTGTGCGGATTCAGACATACAGAAAACCCGAAACACCACACCGTATATAGTATAAAATAAAATCAATTTTAAAAATAAACTATAAATAAAAATTTAGATTTAATTCTCCTGTAGCTTAGCCTACCACTGAATGCAGCTTATAAGGCTGCTAAAATAATGCCATATTGGCTTAATATTTTGCTATGAAATCCCTTTACTATTGATAAAGTAAAACTCCATCTAGGTTAATATTTAATATTGCTGGGTTAAAACACACATCTACAAATGCAAACATTTAACCACTGAACTTACCAGTACAAGAGTCAAACTTACTGAGTTTGGCAACTAAATCATTGAGCAGTCATGTGATCAAAATCACTATTGCACTGCTGTCTGTTGTGTTGCAGTGTATTTTCAGTTTTATTCTTGTTTTTCGTTGCTTCTAAATTATTATTTTTCATGTTACATTATTTTTGTTAATTTTGTTTATTATTTGTTAATGACGCAGTGCTTCTTTAAACGTGCTGCCATTCCATGCGCTTTGTGGATGGAGCCCCAGGAGGTACTTTGACATCACTGCTACTAGGTCTTCTCCCTGGCTTTAAAAGTAGCCCAGAGGACAGGATTCAACGCAGTTCACTGGAGTTTGGTGGAGTGTTATTGTATTTTTTTTTACTTAGATTTCCTGGCATTTGACTAACTTTCTTCTCTGTGTATAGGATTATTCCCTTGAAATATGTTTTTAGACTTGCTTACCTGGGATTGAATTTAAAGTAACACCCTTTTGCTCATTTTTAGCACTTTACACTAGATTTTCTATTTTTCCAAGAATATTTGGATTCATTGAGATTTGTATTTTGATTTGTCTGTTAACACCAGAGTTATCATGGTCTTTCTCTGGTGGGGCATTTTTGGGATATTAAATTATATTTTGAATCTTTTATTGCCAGCTCCCCATTTTTGAGATGTGCTAGGACAAAGCCTGCAGATTGTATCTGGGGTAAACCACTTCTGGCAGCCTTATGAAAGTCCTGGCCTCCTTTCTAAAGTATTTCGTTGGCCTCATACCTTGAATGAAGCTCATAATACTGTGCAGGAAAACTGTGTGGCAGATGGGCAAGACACTTACCTGCCCACGAAACCTTCTTAAAGGCAGGACCGAGGGAGAGAGCATGCATAGGGCATTATTTCCCCCGGAGTGCTAGATGGTAGAGTCCCACAGGACTCCACAGAAGTTGGCGTTCAGAACAACCCTGTTAGGTTCCGTGAATGCTACCAGAGGGTGCTGCAGGTACTACTTTATCAGGTTTCCGCCTCACCTGGAAGTGCTTCCGATCCACGTTAACACTACTAAGTACTCCTGGGTGCAACATAAAAGAAGCCCAATGCCTTCATTCTAGGAGCTTGCTGGAGGAGGAGTGGAGGAGGAAGCAGAGAGAAGGAAGAAAAAACAAAGTGATCTGTGCTTTACTATTGTGCTTCTTTGTGCTTTATTGTATTGTGCTGGTGGGAAACAATTTAGAAAGCATTTCCTGCAACAAAATAAAAACCTTTCTTATGCTTGACTTGAGTCTGAGTCTGTCCTGTGCACCCCCTGCAGGCCACAACAGGCACATTTTAAAATTTTTGCCAGTGTAGTATACATGCATTTCTGTGTTTTTGTTTTTTGGCATTATAAGTCTTCTTCACATATAGCTTTTAATTATTCCATGTGCTTTACCTTTTATAATGAAATTAATAAAGATAAAAGATTAATAAAGATGCAATTTTTTATTTTGATATACTTTGTTAATCCCCAGGGAAAGGGAAATTGTCCTTTAGCATGACCTTTTTTGTGGAGGTCAGAGCACAGCGTCTGCCACTGTACAGTAACCCAGGAGCAATTTTCAGGGTAAGGACCTAACTCAAGGGCCTAATGAGGCATATCATTTATACCATCTTGATTTTTATTATTTACGTGATGCCTTGGTACTCTTCACATAACTGTGTTGTCATGCTTCTGGCATCTAAAGTCACTACATATAAATATGTCAGACATCAGGTATACGCGTATACTTGGTGGAAACAAAAACCTCCGTTAACATTGATATTAAACTTCTTAACAAATGGGTCCTAGTCTCAGGTTTTGATCTTTTGGTTTTAAATATTTTGCTCTTCAACTTTCAATCTTTGCATTGTACTTTGGTTTTGATGGCTTGGTTTCATTTTGCTTTGTAGTATTTTTTACTCTCACTTTCCCTTTTTGACCATGATGTTTTCCCATGACCCCATGGCCTTTTTGTTTACAATAATAATAATAATAATAATAATAATAATAATAATAATAATAATAATAATACATTTTATTTATATAGCGCCTTTCCCATGCTCAAGGCACTTCAAAGAGTTTAAGAAAGAACGGCAGGGTATACAGTATATAGCATTGTACTAAACCAGATAAATAAAAAAAGAAGAGTAAGATAGTAAATTCAGAAAAAAGCCTAACATACAACATAATTGATGGTCTAGCACACACACACAGGTTATATGAGCATCTTGACATAGAGGTAAACTGAGAGAAGGGTAATAAAGTCAGGTAGAGCTAAAAGCCTTCCTGAACAGATGAGTTTTGAGTTGTTTATTAAAAGAATTCATGGAGTCAGCTGATCTGATTAATTTTGGTAGGTCATTCCAGAGTCTGGCCGCTATACAGCTGAAGGCCCTGTCACCCATTTAGTGTAGAGGAGTGTGGGGCACAACAAGATTGCCAGAATCAGGGGACCTTAGTGGGCGAACAGGTACATAGTGATGGAGAAGGTCACTGATGTACTTTGGCGCAAGGTCGTTTAAGGCTTTGTAGGTTATTAGTAGATTTTATATTCGATTCTGTAAGACACAGGGAGCCAGTGAAGACAGAGCAGGATGGGTGTGATGTGCTCGCTGTTGCTGGTTCGAGTAAGGACTCTTGCAGCCGAGTTTTGAATAAGCTGGAGCTGTGATATAAGATTAGAAGGGGCACCTGCCAGTAGGGAATTACAATAATCGATTCAGGATGCGATAAAAGCATGGACAAGTTTCTCAGCATTAGAAAAGGAGAGGAAAGAACAAACACGTGATATGTTACGAAGGTGAAAGTAAGAACGTTTCTTAATGTGATTTATGTGGGCGGAATAAAAAAGGGAGGAATCAAAAATGATACCAAGATTCTTTGCAGTAGAGGCAGGTCTGATGAGCTCATTTTATTAAGTTGCATTTTAGTCCCAATTTGCAGGAGTTCACTTTTGTTGCAATTTAATTTTAAAGAGTTCTTCTCCATCCAGATTTTAATTTCACTGAGGCAAGTTGTGAGCTGAGAAAGCTCTGATGAAGTTCCACTTTTAACATTGAAATAGAGTTGCGTATCGTCTGCATAGAAATGACTCAATCCAAAGCTATGAATAATATGGCCAAAGGGAAGCATATAAATACAAAAAAGCAGAGGACTGAGGACAGAGCCCTGAGGAACTCCTTGTATGACTGGAGGGCAGTGCCAGAGATACCCAGCATGTTTTCCATTCTGGACAGTAGAATGTCATGTCTGACAGTGTAAAATGCTGTACTTAAGTCTAACAGAATTAATATGCTTGTTTATCCAGAGTCTGCTGCCATAAGCAAATCATTGGTTACCCATAGCAGAGCAGTTTCACAGCTGTGCTGTTCCCTGAAACCAGACTGAAAGGGTTCCATCAAATTATTACAAGTTAAGTAGTTGGTGAGTTGGGGAGCTACAACATGCTCAAGAACTTTTGACAGAAAAGGTAAGTGGGAAATAGGCCGAAAATTGTTAAGATCGTCAGCATCAAGACCAGACTTTTTTAACATTGGGGTTACAGAAGCAATTTTAAAAGGGAGCAGCACAAAGCCAGTGTCAAGGGATGAGTTTATTATTATTGTAATAGTCATGATTATGGCATTAAGGCAGGCTTTAAGTAGTGTGCTCGGGATGAGGTCCAGTACACAAGTAGTCGGCCTCATCTTACAAAGCAGGTCATTAACAAAAGCAGATTTGACTGGTGAGAACTTAGAGAGGGAGCTGGATTGAGTGGGAAAACAAGAAGAGATATAAACAGATGATGTATTTATGTTAGTTGAATTATTTAGATCTTTAATTTTGTTGCGGAGAAAGTGGAGGAATTTCTCATAGACTTCAGTAGAAGCAGTAGTTTGGCCAGATGCGGGTTGGAGTAGTTTATTAACTACAGAGAATAAAACCCTTGCGTTCTCATGGCCACTTTGATAAAGAACAATGAGTAACACAATGACCTCAGGAACTGTTGTATTAAGTCATTCCTAACGCCTTCAAAACATCCAAAAAAAAAAAATAAATAAACAAAATGGCATCTTGCCTAGGCCCACCCAGACTAGATGAAGAGTCTGATATTGGAATATCAGGAAAAATGTCTAAGTATAATAAAATACAATTGCAAACTGTAATAAAACTTTTTTAATTCGACAGTATACATAGATATAGACATACAAAATCAGATAGAATTTGTTTTGAGTGTGGCAAAATGGACAAACCCCTCTCTTATAGTGAAATTAGCAAAGAGTAGCAAATTAACAAGCAAGTTAAAAAACATAATTAGTATCACAACCACAGAAGCTCCGTAAATAGCATTTCATTACACAGTAATTGCAAAATGAAAGGTCTTAATGTTTGGTCTCTCCACTGTGCATGCTGCCTTCTTTTAAAGTGCAAACATACCAGTGTGTGACCTCGTTGCCTGGCAACACTCTGTATTTGCAGCAACAAAATGCTAGGATCAGGTTCTCTCTCCAGGATTCTATTCCTGGCTTTGTTTTTGCTTACTGTTATGTGTCTTTTTCTCATTTTCTTTGTAAATTGTTTTGTTCTTTTCATTGATGAAATGTTATTCTTTAATATTTATTTATTTTCTTCTCTTTTAAACAGTCTCGAAACTATCTTTATTTTGATTTTTGATCACTCTGTTTTACTTTGCATGTTTGCCCTATCCTCTCTTTATTGAGACCAAGGGGGTGAGGCCTCTTAATTTTGCACATGAGCTGCCATCTGAGTCGCAATTTAAGGCATTCGAAAGGCCCAGAGTATTGGGTTCCACACTTCTTGTTTTCTAGTATGCATTTTCTTCTGAATAAGTATTATTAATTGTAACTTGACTTTGAGAATTCCTCCCGATTTTGTAACTTCCATTTCTTTGACTACTCTTGTGCTCCCTTCCAAGTCCTATTCCCTAGTCATTTGTGCAGGACACTATTCTTTCTGTTCAATTCATAACATTTTTTTAAAAGTTATTTGAATATTTTGGTTTATTTTTATTTTTATTAATATTACGATTATGTCGTTTCACTGGCATTTTAGGAAGTGTTCCTGTTAGGGCTGTATTGCTCAAGTATGGTCTTGGACTCATGCCTGTTTCTAGATTTGGCTGTTGGCCTCATGAAGTATTCTTTTATGTATCAATTAAGACCAGTTGACTTCCTGGACGCTTTTCCCTTTCTTTTTCCATTAGTATAGATCTATGCTCTCTATGATTAATTTCTCTTTGTACTTTCAGTGCAGTAACTTTTGTTGTTACTGGTTAGAATCACATTTGGGATTATCCTAATTAGTTCTATTTCTTTTTCAGCATTATTAGTACACTCTTTTTCTTTGCCATTAATTTCTTATTGTTCTCTTTTATGGGAGTGATTAGCCAGGAGCAGTGTTGTGTATCTACTTCATTACTGCATTTAAGTATGTATTGAAAATATTATTACATGGTTATAAAATTCTTAGTCTGCTTTCACTTTTATGTCACTACAATTTCATTTGCAAATGGCTATTTTTGCTCCAATACACTTTGGTAGATGCATTTGTTACTGCAATATTAAACCAAAAAACAAATTGGTCTACGCAAATACATACAATGCTTTATACTCCATCAGTTACCTAAAATCTGACTTTCCCATTAATGTGCTTCCCACTGAACTAGCCTACAATCGTGGAGGTTATTGAAGGAACCCTAGAAGAGATATGAAAAAGAAGGGAGAGAAGGTAGAAGGAGGGGGACAGATAAGAGAGGAAGAAATAAGGCAGAATAGTTGGTTAAAAACGAGAAAAGACTGAAGGGTGAAGGGAAAGCCCAACTGCTTTGATTTAACAGTTAAATTGCCAAAGTATACTATTGTTAGTATTTTTAAATTTTGTTAAAAGATTTCTTAGACAAAAATAAGGCATTCTGAACATTTTCAGTTTGTAAAGTCTTTTTTTTTGACAATTTGTAAAATAACTTTTGATACTTAAGTACACATTTATTGGATATTTTAAAACTTCTTGAATAGTTTTCTCACGGGCAACTTTTACTTGAGTAATTTTCTATAAAGGTATCTCTACCTTCTTTCAGCTATAGCTGTTGGGTACCTTGTACAACACTGCATCTAATCTTTTAAAAGAACAAGAGAATAACTCTTGTGTGACAATTGGGGTAACACTGGATAAGTATCTGTGACTTTGATTTTTGGTTAGTGACATGGTCTGCTTTATTAAATAATTGAGTATTGAACTGTAGGCCTACTGACCTCTAATCATTAGGGGGCTGATCTCTTAATTTATCTCTAGAAGCACACTAGCCCAATCTATCTTTCTATTGCTACAACACATGCAGTTTATTTGTTTCAAACAAACATAGCCATGGGCGCCATGATTTTGTTTGATTGAAACACTTAATTGTTTTTATGGATTTTTATGTTACAAATACTTACTCACAAACAATATCAGATGGATTCAAAATGCTTTGGCTAACTAGAAGTTGTTATGAGAAATAGTCCCAAAGCATGCAAGTCCATAAAACACATAAAACAAGAATTTGAACTTCAGCAAGGGGAGGAAATCTGGAAATCTTCTTTTTTGGTCTTTTTGTCTTGTTTTAAGCTTGTTTGTTTTGCAAGCAACTGAACTCTCTGTTTGAAACTGAACAGCTCCACTCTCCTTTCTCCTCAATCCACTCTACAACAACAGTCTCCTGTTTCCCTTTGCAAAAACTCTTATAAATTCATCCATATCCAAGTTATTTGTTATGGACCTCTCATGGGCCAAGATCACCAAATTCCTCTTTCTTTTATGTAACATGGTGCGACGATAGAGGGTTAGGACCCGTGACAAAGTGAAGAAGTAATTCTCACATGATGCTGAAGACACACCAATTACCAGGGCTATTACATACAATTTTTGCGACTCAAGAATGGCTTCCTTGTACTCCTGCAGGAGTTTACACACAGTGGACAGGTCTGTTTCCTTTGAACATGTTTTAAGCAGCATCTGTTTTGCCACAAGAACTTCATTTTTCAGACTTACAACATCTGCTATAGTGCCAGCCATCACAGCCAGAGGGTGCAACAGGGTGGGATCTAGAAACGTGCTAAATTTGGGTGCAAGACTAGATATGGCTCTCATCAGGTCAATATTCTTGTGTGAAAATCTAATTTCCATTTCTGAAATGGCCCTGTCAAGGATGTTGAGCAGGGATCTTTTCAGAGACTGATGGGGGGAAATGGTAGGGTCACCAGAGTCTGTATGGCCCAAAGTTGAGAGCACAACACTTTGACCCAGGTGTTAGCTCATTGTTCTCCTTCTCTTTGTTGGATGTGACTTATCCTCAGCAGGAGATGACACTCCCCAACAGTCATCCTCACAGATGTTTTTTAAGGAGTCCAGTGCTGCACTAACAACCTCAGAAGCACTGCACAGATCAACTGACTGAGATTGTAGAATAGCATTTGCTGGTTTCAAGACACCAAGCGCCTGCAATAGGAACTTTCCAATCTCAAAGAAGTGATGCCTTTTAATTTGGCATAGCAGGCTTGATGCCTCGGTGCACAGGTCAACTGCAGCATCATCATCCTCTGTCATCTCAAAAAGGATACTAAGGATTTGTTCTTGATTGTCCACAGTGCACCTTGTCACCTCATAGTAGCTTGTCCATCTGATCTCAAGCAGCCTTTTTAGACAAGGTGCATCATGTTTATTGAGCACATAGTGGTGGTGAAAAAAGTTGTAGAGTGAACTATATGGGCTAAAAAATCTTTTTGCACATAGCTCACTCTGCATGGCATGCACAACCACTAAGTGCAGTTGGTGGTTGTAGCAGTGGATGTATGGGACATATCTGTTAAGCCTCTTTTGGAGCAGAGCTTGAACACCACCTCTAACCCCATTCATCGCAGAAGCCCCATCATAACACTGGCTACTGTCACCACTGTAGCCAGCATCAGAAAGGTGTAACAGTATCTCAGAGGTGATGTACTCTGCATCAAGTTGTTGCAAGTCAAGCAACCCAATAAGATGCTCCTCAGACATGGAATTTCTGACAAACCGTATTATCACAGACAAAGTTTCCACATTACACCTATCCCTGGTCCCATCACTTTTGAGGCAAAACCCTGCAGAATCAGCACTTTCATATTTTTTCCTGACCTCTTCAAGCACCATGTCAGCCAGTGTTTGGAAAATTTAATTTTGGATATCCTTAGATGTGTATTTTGCATTTTTTGGGATACCCTTAGCAATGCTTGCTAGCTTCTTATCCTTCTCTAATATTCCATCAGTTTTAGAAAAATACCTGAAGCAATGTCATCATCATTACCCGCTGCATCATGTCTCAAGGTTTCTGCCGTCCCACGGAGCCCCAACTCATTTACACAGAGAAACCTTATAGCACTACCAATACTCTTGACATAGTAATGTTTTTTTTTCAAGTTGTGTTTTACCAAACAATATTGAATCCACAGTCCCCCCTGTGGCCTCTCTGATTTTATGTTCAGTCCAGATGGTTGAAGCATGCACATGGTTGTGGCTGGAAACATGCCTTTGTAGCCCCTTGTCTCGATCAAGTGCTGCTTTCCAGTTGTTAAAACCAGTTAAGATAAAAATTACATCCCTCTCATTAACAGTGCTGCCATATTTCCGACTGGGGAAACAGAAGCATGCGTCCCGCACAACAGAGTACTCCAGCCATGGTCGTGTGCAGTACCAGGCAGGATTGAATGATCTTAATGCTGTACCACCAAATACACGTTTGGGGTAACTACCCAGTATTGGCTGGGATGGTGTATTGCCATTTAAGTCACTGGGTAGTTGAGCGGGTTGCTTTGGGGCAGCAATTGTTGGCAGAGGTACAGGAGAAGCAATGCTTGTTGATGCCACAGGAGTAGACATGCTAGCTGCTGTCTCTGATGTACCAGCAACAGCATCATTGTTACTGCTATTGGTACCGGCAGGAGCAGCACCACGTTTTTTAAAAGTTTGGAAAAATAGGATCCATCTCACAGCATTAACTTTCCCTTTGTGAGCTGCTGGAAGCTGGGCTGGAAAGTGAATAAGCTTTACCAAATTCGCTGTGATTATATCAGTATATGAAACGAGAAAACTGTTGAGTGCAGAGTTGAAAGCTGGGGCGGGGCTTTGTGTCAGGTCTGACAGACAGACACAGGTCCTCCAGTCGGCTCTGTGCAGCAGACAGGCTCACAGTGGTGCTTGTGGGATCGAGAAACAAACACTTCTCTACCAGACTGAAACTGTGAGAAGAACAATGGACTAGTGTCCCACTGACTGTTCAAATATAGATGTATTTTTTAGTTGTTGTTAATTACCTCATGAGTCGCTATGATTTTGACGACAGAGATTTCCTGCTTCCTCAAAGCCTCCCGCTGTTGCGCAGCTCATTTTGCTCTGCCCTGCCTACTGAGAAACCTGACACTGGGTCATTTGCATACTAACAGTGATTGGATGTTTAGCTGGGGGGAGGGTGAGTGGGGGATCTCTGCCGAGTGCTGTGTGAGCGTGCGCACAAACAGAGCACAGAGGGAAAGAGCGAACAAGAGGCTAAACCTATCATCTCATTTGTGTCTTTTCAAGTGGATTTTTCAGCTACTGTAGTAAATCTTGTCTATATTCAGTTTGTAGGTAATCTATTATTTTCTTTCTCAACTTCTTAAAGTTTGATTTAAGGGGGCAGGATGTTTGTTTAAGAGGACATTGCCCCCTCTTGCCCCAGCATAGAGCTGGTCCCGCTGTTGTGTATGGAATCCTCTTTTCAACTAGTGAGATCCTTTTCAATTCTTTAATCCATTTTCATAAATTAATCTACAGGGGATCAGTAGAGTAGAGTCTCAATTGCTTCATCAGATAATTATCATATTTGGGCTGGAACTAGTTAAAGTCTTGTCTAGGCTTGCTTTTGGAC
>JANRMT010062808.1:34705195-34726243 GCA_026402145.1 Polypterus bichir lapradei | reverse complement strand
ATTATTATTATTATTATTATTATTATTATTATTATTATTATTATTATCATACAATAAAAACATACATTTGATGTCAGTCTGTAACATTCTGTGTAAATTCATGGTACTTGTACATGGTACACAAAAAGAAACACTAACCAATAGGGTGAACAGAGAAGTGAGGAAGGGGAGGTGTTCTGGACTGGAAAAAAGAGAAGGCATGCTAGATGGTGTGAAGAGTGTTTGCTGTGAAGTAAATAGGGAAAAATCTGAAGGGATTCTTTAAGTAAAACTGAATTTGAATGATTTTTTTATTCAGTTTTATTCTTGGATTCTTGAATAGAGCTGAATTTGAACGATTTTGTCTATGTATAAAAATATATTATCATGTATTTTTTATATTTTTTTCTATATGGTTTTGCAATACTGAACTCCTTCCTTCCTTTGTGTTGAATGAGCAGTTGCTCATGGAGTCCCGAATGAGGCACATTACCTGCATTTTGAGGAAGCGTCAGTTACAGCACTACGGCCAGGTGGCACGATTCCCCAAGGGTGATTCAGCTCACAGGATCCAATTGTTGAGGACCCAATTGGCTGGACCAGACCAAGGGGGCACCCACGTAACACCTGGCTGCGGCAGACAGAGGGTCAATTCTGGTCCTCACAGGTGGTGCAGTGGTAGTGCTGCTGCTTTGCAGTAAGGAGACTGTGGAAGATTGTGGGTTGCTTTCCGGTTCCTCCCTGTGTGGATAGCGCTTTGAGTACTGAGAAAAGCGCTATATAAATGTAATGAATTATTATTATTATTGTTATTATTATTATTATTATTATTATTATTATTATTATTATAGTGGGACTAAACCGCATGTCTGCCTGTGGGGGTTGCCAACCAGGATCCCGTTTCATTGTGTGGTGGGTGTGGCAACACACTCCACAGTTCATGCTCCCCAACCTGACCTCACCTGACCTGAGGATTTTATTGAGACCAGTAAAATTATTTTTAATTTACAAACTATCCATTTGTTGACCACTCATTTTAAAATATGGAACCAATGTAAGAAACATTTAAAGGTAGAGATGTTCTCTGCTCCTCCATTAGTTGATACTTTTTTATATTCCTGTCTGCCTTAACTTGTATGGTATTTAATTAATGGAAGTTCTAAATCTCTTTGGCAATGGCAACTCCATCAGTCATGCTAGTGTAATGGGGGTGCCAGTGTTTATAGACATTACATCCAGTATAATGGAAAGAGACCCAAAAGTTGATGTTCTGGGGATATTAAAATAATACAAGCATAGTGCCGAACATTTCCTAATAAAACAGAAGTGTTACTTTAAGTAAGTATGCTTTATAATAACATGTATGTGTCTCTATATAAAATGCAAAGTTCACTCACTCACTGACTTACCTATCAACAAAAACAGTATTTGTCGTTTAAATGCAAAGCTGAAATTTTCTAGGATGGTACATCTAGGGTAGTTGGTATCCATTACCATTAAAGGACATTTCAGTATATCCGTATTATGGGTAAAACCAACCCTACAATAGAAAAACTAAGTATCCCAAAATTTAAAAAAAAACTTTTAATGATCTGATAGAAAGTTGGTGACATTATAGATATTATTGTCGATAATATGTAGCAAGTATGCTATGCTAATACAACACATGCATTTATGGCACAGCACTGACACTGGGAGAGAAACTGTGCCAGTGAGCTGTTTTGGGCTTTCCTAGTTTATGCAGATAAGGGGCTGCAAGCAGAAGTGATGGGCAGAGTACACAAAAAGAAACACTAACCAATAGGGTGAACAGAGAAGTGAGGAAGGGGAGGTGTTCTGGACTGGAAAAAAGAGAAGGCATGCTAGATGGTGTGAAGAGTGTTTGCTGTGAAGTAAATAGGGAAAAATTTGTCAAAGATCATGAAAGTGTGTTTAGCAAGTGCTGTAAAGCTCGAGTCCGAGTGCCGGGGTCTGTGGCTGTGAGTGTTGGTGTTGCTTTACTAGAAGCAAAGAGGTAAGCAAGGAATAGTTTAGAAGGAAATGGGTCCTCGGGTCTAAGACAAGCTCAGAACAACAGTGTACCTTAGTCAGTTAAATCACCAGCACAGCTCAGTTAAGTGGTCCTCCACAGTCAGAATAGACAGCATGTTAACATTGTGCATAGTTATTTATTTTCATTTTTTACTTTTTGTACAATCTTTACTTTTCACCTGTTTTGAGTATCACATATAAAATTTCTCCATTGATTGTCTACATCGTTGGCCTTGTGAATGTGCAACCTGTAATTGTCACTGCTGTGTGTAATAACTAACAACTATAACTAATGATTATTTTGGTAGTCGACTAATCGTTCAATTTTTTTTCCATTAGTCACGATTATTTCATGCCTGACTATTTTGATGCCTGCGACCTGTGAATGTCACCCTGATGTCTCAGCATTAACACGATTAAAATGAATAATAATCAAATTAAAATAACAACCAGTGAAACATATGAATTTGTAAATAATCAGATGTTTTTATATTAGTGTGACCATCACAATAAAAAATAAATACATTAAACAATACAAACTAAAGTGCACATAGTCTTTAAATGCAAAAACTGCATTTAACTTAACCAAAAATGGCCACTGGTATGTCTTAAAGTCCAAAAGTTTAAATAAAGCTTCAATTCAAATAAAATAATAATAATAATAAAACAATAATGTACAGTTTATAAAAGATTCAGTTCATATATTTCTGATTGCAGTACAGGAACGTGAGCATTTCAACGTGCTCTGGTGTGAGGCTGGCTCTCTTCTTTGAGACAATGTTCCCAGCTGCTGAGAAGAGACACTCAGAGGGAGTAGAGGTAGCAGGAATACATAAGAATGATTTTGCAGACAGAGAAAGGTGTTTTAATCATCACACTCTGAAAGAAAAGTGTTGTAGTTTATCACATCATGTACTATATTATGCCAAAATAAAAAAATAACAGAGTAAAATATGAGTCCGTTTCCAGTGCAATTTGGAAGCACGCTGAAGCCGAGTATATGCAGTGACATATATTCGGTGACGTACATTTATTGAACTTCTCAACTGGCTAAAGTTGTTTCTCAGTGCAATTTGCCAGCATGCCGGAGCTGATCAGTCAGTGCCGTATATTCGTTGAGCAGCCAGCACACGACCACTGCCGGCCCCGGCAGAACTACAGCAGCACTGTCTCTGGGATTCAGCCGCTGCACTAGACGAGCCTATAATCAACAGCGTTTACCCCATGTGTTTGCTTGCAGCCAGTTCAAGCGCAGTTGGCTCGGTGATATACTGAATTTTATCAATGACTTCAGTTGCGTATTGAACATATAGTAATAGATTGTTGCAGTAGTTTTTTTTTTTTTATAGTTTTTACAGTTCATTTGCAGTGTGTAAAATGATGAGTGTTGCAGTAATTGTGATGCTCCTTGAATGAAAAAAAATATGTGTTCCATTAAAATTTCACATTTTCTTTGTGAATTGTGATGTTTACTTAAAAAGTGCAGCTAAAAAGTATTTGGCGTCCAGGGGTGCATTAACCCCCAGGTATGTGTCGGTTTAAGGGTTAACTATCATTGTCGAAACCTTGATATACAGTACACATTATAGTACAAACATCAACGTTAACATGTGACACTAACTTTACTCGCTAAAACTTACCTCTCGAGAGACGGCGGCATCACAGCTCCAGGATGCTTGCGTTGGTAGGATTGTGTGCGTCTTGACAAACAATAACAAATGATACTGCCCCCAGACGTTCATGTAATGCATTGCAGTTACAAAAACCAATGTGGTTCTTTGTGTCTGGAGCCTCTATTGAAGGTTCTATTTATGACGCATCGACAATAAAACATCCACGTCGACGACTTTTTGTAGTCGATTACGTTGACTAATCGTTGCAGCCCTAATTCAGTGTTAGACCTTTTATTATAATAGATTTTGGGGTAAAGCCATACTAACAAAATTAAAAAAGAAATTACAGAAAAAAGGAAAAAAAAAAGCAAAAGCTTTAATATACAACTAACAAATAACACAAAAACAAATGTTTGAGTAAAATGTAAAAAAATAAAAGTCATAAATATCTAATCATGATTATAACAACAACAATAATAATAATACTATAACACTGTCTCCACCCCCTCTCCGCTCAGCTCCTCTGCTAAACACATGACTGTCAATAAACTCAAAAACAAATTCTTGAGTTAACAAAGTAAAAACCCACATCTGACACTGAGTTAGTTCACTTGGTTTGTGTGGTGCTTATTTATTGTGCATTGCAAGGTTAGATTTGCTGTTTTCTGTACTTTTTATTTGAATTTTCATTGTTTTCAATTTTACGTTTATTTGGGATTTATTTCAGTTCTTAATGGTTGTAATTGCTCATTCTCCACTTTATCTAAAGTTATCTGTTGTTTCCATACTCAAGGCCTGTTTCAATCTGAACACTGTTTGTAAGGTTACAAGATTATACATCAAAGCCTCATATTTAAGACTGATAGATGCCATCATTGTTACTGGATGTCCTACAGGAGAAATTATATGTATACCCTATATTCCCATTATTCCTACTAATTACATATTTGAATTCTAAAGAATACAGTTGACCATCAACAAAACTCAAGGTTGATTACTAACAAAAGCAGGAATTGATCTACGGCAGTAATGTTTACTCAGAGGCAATTGAATGTAGCATATTAAAAAGTAAGGAACTCCAGTGAACAAAATGTATTAGCCCTGCAAAAAAAAAAAAAAAATGTTGTACACAGAAAAGTACTCAATTAGTGACATAGTACTTCTGATACATCCGATTAGCTGAGGGCAATTCTTGGGAAATTTTTAGACACATTGATTTGAATATATTCCCAATTGACTGTCCACTGTCTTTTGAGTGCCTGGCTCTTAAACTAATAACGGAAACAGGTCCTGTCTCACTCTTTATTCTTTATCGTCCACCAAAATACAATGCATCCTTCTTATCTGATCTGATTGAACTTTTAACCCACCTAAGCTCTTACTCTCAGAGAATTATCCTTCTTGGTGATTTCAACATCCATATTGACATTACTACATCTAAACTGAGAAATGAATTCCTATCCTTACTGGACTGTTTTGACTTGATGTTGATTTTCCCACCCACTCTGGTGGTCATATATTGGATCTGATCTGCACTTCTGGACTATCTGTTGCCAATATTTACAGCACTGATTTGGGACTCTCTGACCATAAAGCAGTATTTTTCACTGTTTCACTGCCTTTACCTCCTCTTACCTGTAAACAACAAATTTCTTACAGAAACCTTAAAAATATCTGTCCCTCTATCCTTTCTGGATCCATTTCTGATCTTTTACTGTCTGCACCTATTCCGTCAACACTAGATAGTCTTGTTGACCACTATATCTCAGCTCTTCATTCAGCATTAGATAAAACAGCTCCTTTAAAACATAAGGAGGTTTCCTTTAAACGTTCAGCTCCTTGGTATAACCTTGGTATAATTGCGATCTATGAAGGCAGCTGGCCAATGCCTTAAGAAAATGTCACGTAAGACTGACCTCACTGTGCACATCCAGGCTTTCTCTGACCACTAAAGAGCTTACAGAGAAGCACTAACTGCTGCTAAGAACACCCACTATGGCAGAATAATAGAAAGTGGCCACAATAACCCAAGGGTTTTGTTTTCTGTAGTTAATAAACTACTCGAACCTGCATCTGACCCAACTACCTCTTCTACTGAAGTCTGTGAGGATTTCCTCCACTTTTTCCGTAACAAAATTAAAGATCTAAATAATTCAACTAACATAAATACATCATCTGTTTATATCTCTCCCTGTTTTCCCACTCCATCCAGCTCCTTCTCTAAGTTCTCACCAGTCACATCTGCTTTTGTTGATGACCTGCTTTGTAAGATGAAATCGACTACTTGTGTACTAGACCCCATCCCCAGCACACTACTTAAATCCTGCCTTCATGCCATAATCCCGACTGCTACAACAATAATAAACTCATCCCTTAACACTGGCTCTGTGTCACTCACTTTTAAAATCGCTTCTGTAACCCCAATGTTAAAAAAGTCTGGTCTTGATGCTGACAATCTTAACAATTTCCGGCTTTTTCCCACTTACCTCTCCTGTCAAAAGCTCTTGAGCGTGTTGTAGCTTCCCAGCTCACCAATTACTTAACATCTAATAATTTGATGGAACCCTTTCAGTCTGGTTTCAGGGTGCAACACAGCTGTGAAACTGCTCTGCTACGGGTAACCAATGATTTGCTTATGGCAGCAGACTCTGGACAAACCAGCATATTAATTCTATTAGACCTCAGTGCAGCATTTGACACGGTCAGACATGACATTCTACTGTCTAGAATGGAGAACATGCTGGGTATCTCTGGCACTGCCCTCCAGTGGTTCAAGTCCTATCTGAGTGATAGGCAAGAGTTTGTTAGTCTTGGCAACAGCAGATCCAGCTTGGCGCCAGACACACAAGGAGTTCCTCAGGGCTCTGTCCTCAGCCTTCTTCTCTTCTGTATTTATAGTATGCTTCCCTTTGGCCATATTATTATTATTATTATTTAGCTATGGACTGGGCTATCATTTTTATGCAGATGATACTTAACTCTACTTCAATGTTAAAAGTGGAACTTCATCAGAGCTTTCTCAGCTCACAACCTGCCTTAGCGAAATTAAAACCTGGATGGAGCAGAACTCTTTTAAACTGCAACAAAACTGAACTCCTGCAAATTGGGACTAAAATGCAACTTAATAAAATGAGCTCCTTCCCAGTCCATCTTGGCGGTGATCTCATCAGACCTGCCTCTACTGCAAAGAATCTTGGTGTCATTTTTGATTCCTCCCTTTCTTACTCCGCCCACATACAGTAAATCACAGAATGAAACTTTCTTACTTTCACCTCCGTAACATATCCCGTGTTCGCTCCTTCCTCTCCTTTTCTAATGCTGAGAAACTTGTCCATGCTTTTATCACATCCCGCATTGATTATTGTAACTCGCTGTTGGCAGGTGTCCCTTCCAATCTTATATCACAGCTCCAGCTTATTCAAAACTCGGCTACAAGAGTCCTTACCCGAACCAGCAGCAGCGAGCACATCATACCCATCCTGCTCCGTCTTCACTGGCTCCCTGTGTCTTACAGAATCGAATATAAAATCCTACTAATAACCTACAAAGCCTTAAATAACCTCGCACCAAACTACATCAGTGGCCTTCTCCATTACTATGTGCCTGCCTACCCACTAAGGTCCTCTGATTCTGGTAATCTTGTTGTGCCCCACACTAATCTACACTCCATGGGTGACAGGGCCTTCAGCTGTATAGCGCCCAGACTCTGGAATGACCTACCAAAATTAATCAGGTCAGCTGACTCCATGAATTCTTTTAAAAAACAACTCAAAACTCATCTGTTCAGGAAGGCTTTTAGCTCTACTTGACTTTATTACCCTTCTCTCAGTATACCTCTCTGTCAAGATGCTCATGTAACCTGTGTGTGTGTGTGCTAGACCATCAATTATGTTATCTGTTAGGCTTTCTCTGAATTGACTGTCTTAATCTTCTTTATTTATTTATTTGGTTTGTACTATGCTATATACTGTATGTCCTGCCGTTCTTTCTTATATTCTGTAAATGCCTTGAGCATGGGAAAGGCGCTATATAAATAAAATGTATTATTATTATTATTTTATATATATGTTTGTTCAGATATGTGTGTATGGCTCTATATATATATAAAATCCAACATCTGTCTGTCTGTCTGTATATCTGTCTGCTTTTCAAGAGAGAACTATTTAACAGATTTAGATCGTTTTTTTTCTATGATTTGCTTGAACATTCCATTTGATTTTGTGACTTCTTTCATCGCACTAAGAATTATAGTTTGCTTGCAGGAGCGATTTATTTGCGCAAATCTGAGAGAGAGGCTGTGGGCTGAGTGGAGGGGGAAGTGGGACGTCAGAAGTGGGGAGCTCGGCGGGCCCTCTTCACTCGCGCGCCAGCCTCTCTTAACTTGCACGCCAGCCTCTCTTCACTCGCACACCAGCCTCCGTTCGAGTCGATCTACCTGTTGCCACTTTTTGTAGCGCACCTCGTCTCCACTTGGCTAGCGTTACCTATTTGTTCATTGATTTTTAAACTTGGTCCTGTTTCAATACTATACGGGCTGAGCCGCGGGGGGCAGCTAGTATATATAGAGATGGTTGGATGAATAGATAGATGGATAGACAGATGGATGTGTATATCTGAACAGATGTATCCAAACCAGTATATCTAAACCAATTTATATATTTATGAACCATTCTTTTTTTCCTGAACGGTTTAAGAAGAAATTATGTTTTCTGCCTTTGCCTTTTTTATGTAGATTTTATCTGGGTAGCTCAGTTTGTTTCCACATTCTAAAGACATGCATGTTGAAATTCAACTCTAAACTGGCCTATTATATGCAAAATGATTTGCAATGATTATCTGTACTTTTTACCTGTTTTTTCTGTTCATCTAATGTAATGATATTTTCATAAATTTTATTCAGTCTTGTCAGCTTCATTTACAATATGAATTGTAAACAAGAAGCCCAATATTAAACCTTAATTTTGTGAAGAACAACCAATAACTGGATTTAATATGTCATGAACATAACATATCACAAATTTGCAATTTCATTTTTCTGGGAAACATTTAGTTTTTACAATGTATTGTTTTTGTGAAACTAGAGTACATGGCCCAAAAGTATTTAATGTAATTAATAGCAGGACCCCTACCATTTTTCTAAAGATCTACAGTGGTCAGACTGACAAGACCATCCATCCATCCATCCATCCTCTTCCGCTTATCCGAGGTCGGGTCGCGGGGGCAGCAGCTTAAGCAGAGAGGCCCAGACTTCCCTCTCCCCGGCCACTTCTTCCAGCTCTTCTGGGAGAATCCCAAGGTGTTCCCAGGCCAGCCGGGAGACATAGTCCCTCCAGCGTGTCCTGGGTCTTCCCCGGGGCCTCCTCCCGGTTGGACGTGCCCGGAACACCTCACCAGGGAGGCGTCCAGGAGGCATCCTGATCAGATGTCCGAGCCACCTCATCTGACTCCTCTCGATGTGGAGGAGCAGCGGCTCTACTCTGAGCCCCTCCCAGATGACTGAGCTTCTCACCCTATCTTTAAGGGAAAGCCCAGACACCCTGCGGAGGAAACTCATTTCAGCCGCTTGTATTCACGATCTCGTTCTTTCGGTCACTACCCATAGCGTATGACCATAGGTGAGGGTAGGAGCGTAGATCGACTGGTAAAGTGAGAGCTTTGCCTTACGGCTCAGCTCCTTTTTCACCACGACAGACCGATGCAGAGCCCGCATCACTGCGGATGGCGCACCGATCCGCCTGTCGATCTCACGCTCCATTCTTCCCTCACTCGTGAACAAGACCCCGAGATACTTGAACTCCTCCACTTGGGGCAGGATCTCTCCCCCAACCCTGAGAGGGCACTCCACCCTTTTCCGGCTGAGGACCATGGTCTCGGATTTGGAGGTGCTGATTCTCATCCCAGCCGCTTCACACTCAGCTGCGAACCGATCCAGAGAGAGCTGAAGATCACGGCCTGATGAAGCAAACAGGACAACATCATCTGCAAAAAGCAGTGACCCAATCCTGAGTCCACCAAACTGGACCCCTTCAACACTCTGGCTGCGCCTAGAAATTCTGTCCATAAAAGTTATGAACAGAATCGGTGACAAAGGGCTGCCCTGGCGGAGTCCAACTCTCACTGGAAACGGGCTCGACTTACTGCCGGCAATGCGGACCAGGCTCTGACACCGGTTGTACAGGGACTGAACAGCCCTTATCAGGGGGTCCGGTACCCCATACTCCCGGAGCACCCCCCACAGGATTCCCTGAGGGACACGGTTGAACGCCTTTTCCAAGTCCACAAAACACATGTAGACTGGTTGGGCAAACTCCCATGCACCCTCCAGGACTCTGCTAAGGGTGAAGAGCTGGTCCACTGTTCCGCGACCAGGACGAAAACCACACTGTTCCTCCTGAATCCGAGGTTCGACTATCCGACGGACCCTTCTCTCCAGAACCCCCGAATAGACTTTTCCAGGGAGGCTGAGGAGTGTGATCCCTCTGTAGTTGGAACACACCCTCCGGTCCCCCTTTTTAAAGAGGGGGACCACCACCCCAGTCTGCCAATCCAGAGGCACTGTCCCCGATGTCCATGCGATGTTGCAGAGACGTGTCAACCAAGACAGTCCTACAACATCCAGAGCCTTAAGGAACTCCGGGCGTATCTCATCCACCCCCAGGGCCCTGCCACCAAGGAGTTTTTTGACCACCTCGGTGACTTCAGTCCCAGAGATGGGAAAGCCCACCTCAGAGTCCCCAGGCTCTGCTTCCTCATTGGAAGGCATGTTAGTGGGATTCAGGAGGTCTTCGAAGTACTCCCCCCACCGACCCACAACGTCCCGAGTCGAGGTCAGCAGCGCACCATCCCCACCATATACAGTGTTGACACTGCACTGCTTCCCCCTCCTGAGACGCCGGACGGTGGACCAGAATTTCCTCAAAGCCGTCCGAAAGTCGTTGTCCATGGCCTCTCCAAACTCCTCCCACGCCCGAGTTTTTGCCTCAGCAACAACCGAAGCCGCATTCCGCTTGGCCTGCCGGTACCTATCAGCTGCCTCCAGAGACCCACAGGACAAAAAAGTCCTATAGGACTCCTTCTTCAGCTTGACGGCATCCCTCACCGCCGGTGTCCACCAACGGGTTCAAGGATTGCCACCATGACAGGCACCGACCACCTTGTGGCCACAGCTCAGGTCAGCCGCCTCAACAATAGAGGCACGGAACATGGCCCATTTGGACTCAATGTCCCCCACCTCCCTTGGGACGTGGATGAAGTTCTGCCGGAGGTGGGAGTTGAAGCTACTTCTGACAGGGGACTCTGCCAGCCGTTCCCAGCAGACCCTCACAACACATTTGGGCCTACCAGGTCTGACCGGCATCTTCCCCCACCATCGAAGCCAACTCACCACCAGGTGGTGATCAGTTGACAGCTCCGCCCCTCTCTTCACCCGAGTGTCCAAGACATATGGCCGCAAGTCCGACGACACAACCACAAAGTCGATCATCGACCAGAGGCCTAGGGTGTCCTGGTGCCAAGTGCACATATGAACACCCTTATGCTTGAACATGGTGTTCGTTATGGACAATCCGTGACGAGCACAGAAGTCCAATAACAAAACACCACTCGGGTTCAGATCGGGGGGGCCATTCCTCCCAATCACGCCCTTCCAGGTCTCACTGTCATTGCCCACGTGAGCATTGAAGTCTCCCAGCAAAACGAGGGAATCCCCAGAAGGTATGCCCTCTAGCACCCCCTCCAGAGACTCCAAAAAGGGTGGATACTCCAAACTGCTGTTCGGCGCATACGCACAAACAACAGTCAGGACCCTTCCCCCCACCCAAAGGCGGAGGGAGGCCACCCTCTCGTCCACCGGGGTAAACCCCAATGCACAGGCTCCGAGTCGGGGGGCAATAAGTATGCCCAAACCTGCTCGGCGCCTCTCACCGGGGGCAACTCCAGAGTGGTAGAGAGTCCAGCCCCTCTCAAGGAGATTGGTTCCAGAGTCCAAGCTGTGCGTCAAGGTGAGTCTGACTATATCTAACCAGAACCTCTCGACCTCGCGCACTAGCTCAGGCTCCTTCCCCTTCAGACCGCCAAGGTCCCCGCCTTCGGCCACCACCCAACTCACACTGCACCCAACCTCCTTGGCCTCTCCCATAGGTGGTGAGCCCATGGGGAGAAGGACCCACGTTACCTCTTCAGGCTGTGCCCGGCCGAGCCCCATGGGTGCAGGCCCGGCCACCAGGCGCTCGCCATCGAGCCCCACCTCCAGGCCTGGCTCCAGAGGGGGGCCCCAGTGACCCGCGTCCGGGCAAGGGAGAACGTCATCCAAGGTTTTTATTCTTCATCGGAGGTTTGTTGAACCGCTCTTTGTCTCATCCCTCACCTAGGACCAGTTTGCCTTGGGTGGCCCTACCAGGGGCATAAAGCCCCGGACAACATAGCTCCTAGGATCATTGGGACACGCAAACCCCTCCACCACGATAAAGTGACGGTTCAAGGAGGGACAAGACCATATGCATAATTAAATATTCTGAATGTAACATTTTTTCAGAATGAAAGCTGTATTTTTCTAAAATATTTTACAGAACAATATCAGATTAAAGTACAGGGTACATATATGTATTTTAAATGTACTTATTTCAAGTTTTGTTTACTGTGGTTATCCGAAAAGACAGATTTACTCAGCTTTAAATAACAAAATTGAAAAATGTTAGGAGGAAGGGCAATAAAAAACACCTAAACCTTGTTTCTAAAATTATCTTCAGGTTCACAAAGAAAAATGGTTATCCTAGAAGTGTATGTTATGCTAAACAGGAAAATTAAAGAAATCTCTACCAAAATAGTCGCATTTTTTTAGAATAAGACAGTTGTTCAAGAAATTAAAGTTGAGAAATGACAATTTGACAAATGACAATTAGGAGTTAAGATGGCTTTGTTCTCCGGTGACCCTGCTTAAGTATCCTGTGCATTTCATAACTGGTGGAGACAATTTTCTGACAGCTGTAACTTCAGTGAGGCTTTCATTAGGTGAACGATTTGTCCTTAGTTAGAGAACCTGATTTGTTGTGTTATTTTTCATGGATGATAAAAAGATTTTGCTGGGAAACGTAACAAGCAATATTAATATCTGCATTTTCTTTGATAAGATATATTGTTCAGGTGAAAATGATTTTTTTTAAATTGTACACAATCTATGTGGTGAATAAATATAATAAATAAATAATGTAAGCTTCTCAGACAATGCCATCAGAAAACATTTTTCTAGTAGCAGCTATTTTTTAACATGATTGCCTTAATAAAAGGACAGAATTGCCTAAGCTTTATCTATTGTTAGCTGGTGCTGGCAATACAATAAGAACAGTTGGACCTTTCATAGTCTCTGCACAGCAAAAATGATTTATTCAATAAAGGGGAAATATAAAACAGGACACTAAAATTGTGAAAACCATGAAGTGTAATGGTCAGCTAATGGCTAACAAATATTTCTTATTTGTGCTTGCATTATACACAAAACATATATTTGAAACATAGATTAATTATACTTACTGCATGCTGTAATAACTCTCTGAAGTCAGCACTGTCCAAAATTATACAAAGTAAAAAACATATCTATATAGATTGTTGAGGTAAGCTAATCACCAGCAGCAGTGCAGAATGATCTGATGCAATTTAAATTTCAATGTGGTAAGAGAAGCCAGACGCGTTTATTTTTATTTTTTAGTATTATTGCTATACCCACTGATTTTAGTACAGCAAATGAGAGCAGAAGAAGGGATTAACACAGACATGCATGACTGCATAAAGTCACATATATACACAGATAGATAGCTAGATAATGCAAATTAAGTATCGCTCCTGACAATAGCTAAAGAGCCCTCTCTGACCTTACAGGCTGCTCCAGCTTTTGTCCCAGATGGCTGCTTCTCTTTACACACTCTTTGGACAGATTATAACGGATTGATTTTAAAACATCACTTGATATCCTGCTTTATACAAAGGGAGAGAAACTGCCTCTTCATTATTTTCACTGGAAATTAACTACGTCGGTGCATTAAAAGAAAGGAAAAAATCTTTGATCGTGCATTTCAATTTCACATTAGTTTAGTCATTTATTTGTTTAGTACCACATCTTTTAATAGAATTTATTTTACTTAGACTTGCTGTTGGATTTTGTTACCACTTATTATTGAAACACAATACAAATTTTAATTACTAAAAACAGATTGAGTCACGCAACATGCTACATACATAAACACTATTGTGGCAATTGCATAGTATCAATTTTAACACAAAATCCATCCATTTTGAAATCTCCTTAATCCAGTTAAAAATATTGTTAAATTTAAAGTAAAGAAGATAATTTTAGGAAATAAGATGAAAGTCATTTTTATGCTGTGCAGTCTATGCTGCAGAATAAGATTCCTGCAATTTTGCAATGGAGGAAACAACTTGAAAAAAGTATAGTGCCATTATGTTTTCCCTAGTTTCATACAGCTACGCACTGTACCACTCAACTTACACCACAAGTAATGGTTTGAAGGAAGATAGACACGTGAAAAGGAACCACATTTTCTTATGATTGTTATTAATGTCCTTGTAGGCAAAACCATATAATCAAGAGATCACTTGACCCCAAGCCCTGGGTGGACACTAGATAAATTAGCTTTTTCAGAATACAGGATTTTCAGTTGATTTTTTTCCTACTAAAAAAATAAATAAATATAAATACATACCACTTATATACATATATAAGATCACTTTTAAACCACATCCCATTAGGGTACCAAGCAAAGCCAACTATCGGGATGTCTCCCTAAGTCCAGTGAAAAAAAAAGTCAGCTCAAGATGAAGCCACTTATGATGAAGATGCTGCTCTCCAAAATCCATGCCATCTGCTCAGATTTAATGAAGTTAGCTTCAAGTAAGATTGCAACTTTATAACTTGATTTCAGGGTAGACTTTCCTGTAATCTACTGGAATGTAAACAGGTTAAATTCTTTGGAGCTTGGATTTCTTGGCACAACACTAATATATCTATTTAAGTTGTATTATTGTTCTCAAACTAATTAAAGACAGGAATCGGAAGAATAATATTTTCATTATTTGTCTTAAAAAAATGTTGGCTGAAACAATGCTATTTAGTTTCTGAAAAAGCTATTACATATGATTTTTGTGACTTTTATTTCCCCAATGATGAACATAGCCATTGGATATTATAAAGACACAAAGGCTAAGAGAAAACATTTTAGGGCTCCATCTGGACACCTTGTTTAATGTCTTTGAAATGAAAATAAAATAATATTGCTGAAGATTATTGTTTTTAAGGAGTTTTTCCACTTAGATGCTGCCACTAGAGGTGCTTTAGAAGTAGAGCTCCATCTTCTTCCAAAGCCAGGTCCAACAAAAAATTCCATCTTCTAGTTTGGAGAGGTTTAACTAGTCAGGAAAACAGAAGGGGCAGGGCTTGTGGCAATTGTACCAAAAGTGACTCACTCATCTTCCAGCTATTTCTCTTCCACGCTAAAGTAAATGAAACCCATGTTAATTTTGGTGCATCACTCTAATCTGACCTCCGTCTTCAGGGTTAATATTACTCAGACTTGTAAAGGATTTATACAGGAAATAAACAGGGATTGTGATATTGGTCTGCAGCCATTTCTTTTGTATCCTGTTTCAAGTTGTTCCAGTATAGGGGTATGTGATCACCAGTGATCTGAAATTAGATACTGAAGCTAATCAATGGATTCCAAGCAAATGAAACTTTTATTCTGCAACTGTCATGTTTCAGTCTGGGTGTGTTACCTTCTGTTTCATTTTCCTTTTCTGTTCCTTCTTTTTATTTTAAAATTTTTTTCTTATGTTTATTGTAATTATGCATTTTTGTAAATACTATCTTATTTATTTAACATTTGTTATCTATGTGTAATGAGTTGCTCTGTTATGCACTGTGTATTTTGTGATCAGAACGCAAAAAGAAAAGCCACCCTTATGGCACCAGTGAAGGACCACCTTCAGCCTAAATATTGCAAGACTATGCAGTGTACCCTACAGAGTTTCTGCATTTCTTCCTAAGTATTGTTTTTCTGGTTTCTGAATTTTTGCTTCTGTTTTGTAAATACTGTCTTTTGAATTCCATATTGGTATTTTTCCTTGGGTTGTCTTTCAGGCAAGCCCTTCTTGCTTTTTTTTACATTTTGGACAATTTTTTTGCTTCTCGCATTTATAGAAATAAGTCTCTTCATTTATAATGATTTTACTCTGTGATCCTTTCTAGACAAAGGTTTTAAGGTTCCTTTCGCTAGAATGGCATTTTTGTGTGATTTGTAGATTTTGTGACATTAAAGAGATTGTTTGGAACTTTGAAAGCTAGTTTCTCAGTTTGGGCCTGAGTAGGCCAAAGCCTCTATGTGCAGTTAATAAGTCAGACTACCTGGTGTGAGGCTTATTGTAGGCGGCCTGGTAAGACCTGGCCTAGGATGTGGAGTTTTTTGACAACCTCATATTGTTTTTGCTATTGAAGTACATTTGCTATCATAACAGTAATGTAGTTGCCTTGCGTTCTTCTTCCTCTAAGACAAAGTGGCAGTGCATTATTGAGTCTTGCATCTTTAGACCTTAGGAAGAGTTTGTGAGGTGGACTTGCATTTTTTCCTCTTTCTTTCTTAAATAAGACTATCTGAATTATTAATATATTGTTCACTGTAACCCGTACGTTATCTACTTCATCTGATCAATTCAAAGTGACTCATTTGTGGTTGGAGGTCTACTGCAGCATATCCTAATTATCATGAGGTCAGTAACATTTTGTTCTATCCCCAGAGGGTACATATTGCTTCTTGGGCTAACTGGTGCAAGTCTTGAATGCTGATTAATAGGTACCATGTATTTCTATTGCCTTCTCAATGCAACATTCCTTTAGTTTCATTTTTAATCTGTGTCTTCGCATATTACTATCTTCAGATTCAGACTCCATCTACCATCATGCTTCCAGGCAGCCTTCTTGCTAGGGATACTGGGGGAGCAACATCAGGTGGGTGTCTCCTGCACTCAAATGGTTTAATTGATTTATTCTTTTGTGAGGATTTAATCCAACACATATAGGTATAGTGTGGCAAAGTAGAGGGAGTTGGCATAACTGAGTTTAGTTATTGTTTAACTTTTGGGCCATAATTTGTATTACACCTAGAGCTGTTGTACTTGTTTGCGATGTGTAGGTTTGCCTTGAGGTTGTATTACTTTTGCCTTGCAACTTAATTGAGGTGCCTGATGTCAACCACCTATATTCTTTAACATGCTAGTCAAAGTTTTATGTACTACACTTCGATCTGTGACTACCTTTAATATATTATCTTTGAATGTGTATAGTCTCAGATCATCAAGAGGTGTTGGTGTGCTCAAAAATGTTTTGGCATCAAAGAAGTGACCTTGCATTATTACAGGAAAATAAGCTCTGGGTGGATAATACATGCAAAACTGGTAATAAGTGATACCCTCTGGTCATGTTGGCCTCAACTGACTGAAGTAAACAAGATGTGGCAATTCTGCTTCACTGTAGCTTGCAAGTGAAGATTTTGTAGATGATTTTGGATAAATACAGCAGGTTCTGCAGTGTATTAGTTGAAGTAGCACAAAAGAAAATGGCTTTTTGCTCAATATACTGTCCGACAAGTATCAATTGACATTACTTCCTTATGCTGTTAGTAAAATTCTTCCTTTAAAATGTTATAAACTTATTAGTGTGTCCGTCATTCATCTAGATTATTATGTAGGTAGATGTAGATATAGATCAACTCTGAATTTGTGTGACTCAGTCTTTGTTCAGTCTTTGTAACCTGATGGCAAAGATCTTCTCTACTTCCACCATCATTCACATTCAGGGATTAAACTTATTTTTAGTTCTCAATCAATGATGACTTTGTTATATAATTCACTAGCATATGTCTGCAATATAAAACTGCCATGGCCCATAATATTATTATTTTTTTTCAGTTTTCCCCCAAACACTGAACTGGTGGTTAACACATTTCTGCTCTACCACTTTCAGTTTTGTGCTAAACTGTCTATGACATTAGACAATTTTCGGACAAAGAATCTTTGCTCTCTCAGTAACTTGAACAGCTTTCTTGGCTCTGATGGAATCATGGCTCTGTGTAGCAGATACAAATTACAAACTGTAACCAGTACCAAACCAGTAAACTTTAGTATGTGACCAGTGCAAAGCCTAGCAAATTACAGGTATTAAAATTGTCCAAATGAAATTACTTTGCATCTGTTATTGCTATTTAAACAATATCAGAATCTTGCATCACCAATTACCCACAGGTGAATAACAGTTGTGGCCAATAGAGAGCGCTATAACCCGAAAAACAGATGCAGGAGGCACAAGTCCAAGCACATGTGAGGTTTATTTGCAATTTTAAAATGTCCCAACAAACACAAACACACTCTTTCTTTACTTTACTTTCTCTCTTTTCCTCTCTTCTCTTCTCTTCCTCCTCCACTCTCCTCGGCAAGCTTTGTCCTCCTCCTCCCGACTCTGGCTCGTCGAGTAGTGTCTGCTGGCCCCTTATATAAGGGGAAGTGCTCCAGGTGCTCAGTGATGAACTTCTGGCAGCACCTTCAGGCGGCATCAATGTACCCCAACAGGGCTGTATCAAACTCCAACTCCCATGGAGCCCTACAGGAGTCTGAGGCACCACTGTCATTGAGGGCGGCTGCCACCTTGCCTTTCAGGGACAGGTAATGCACCAGCCACATCTTTTCCCATGCTCCTTCCGATGAGGAGGCGTCCCGGCTGGGCAATGGCCCTGGCTGTCCAAGACACAGTTTTTTTGGAAAGATCTACAACTTCCTCTGGCGATTTCATTTCATTTTTTCAGAACTTATTTCCTCTGAGTCTGTCTGTAATGGTGTTTTTCCCGACCCCATTGATCTTATTGACTAAACCGAAAGATGCTCACGAGTCAATGAATCTGTGGTATTCTCCAGGGGTATTTTTAGCTTTTTGGAAACCGCTGTTTCTATAAACATTAAACTCCCATATTTCTGCCTCCAAATTGAACCCCACACTTAATATTCTTTCATCACACTGTTTTTAATCACAGAAATTACAGAGAAGAATGTTCCAATGTAATTGATGAACTGATACAAAACTATTACCTAAACTTCTTCCAAGGCGTCTGCAATCAGCAATTCACATGATAACCCACTCTAATAAGACAGGCTTCATTTACTTTCATCAGGCTTCTGATAATGTTCATCGCCTCTTGCACATTCTTGATGTGACCCCTACTTTATCTATCCTGACGGCTTTATTGGCTCTTAACACAGAAAAGGCCTTTGGCCGCAAGTGTTGGAATTTCCCGTTGAAAATTATGAGCGCAGTGGGATTTGGAGAAGACTTCATTAACATGATTCAAACACTGTAATTCTCCCCTATGGTTAGTATTCTTGCAAATTCAAATATAAATCATATTTTTCAGATTTTCAATGGTAGACAGTGATGTCTTATCTCACTACCCCCTTCTTTCATTCTGCATCTTGGTCATTATGCCATTGCTCCCATAATATATTACAGTGCTTCCTCTGATCTTCATGTGCTTAAGGTATTTAAGCCTTTTAAGAATCTATTGAGATAAAAAATCAACTGGATGAAATCTGCCCTACTCCCATTACTTCCTCTGTGTAGTCAATGTGCATTCCTCACATCAATTTCTGTGACTTGCTCTATTAAATATCCATCTGTCATCTACCAGATATTGCAAAATAAGGTAATTTCTAAATATTGCCAGATCTTTAAGATTATTAGAGATTTACTAACCAAGTGGTTGTTTCTTGCTCTATTTTTCCTTTCCAGACTGGCTAATGATACTCTCTGACTATGTAGATTCCATGATAATGGGTTGGAGGTTAGATTCCTAATATCTGAGTATGTATGGAACCAAAAGAAATATCCATTAAGCATACCACCCTAATTTATGATAGATTGGAGGCTGAATTCTCCCTCCCACATTTTGAGTTGTACCATTGGGTTGTTGCCCCACACCTTCCCAACCCCCCGTCAATCCCCATTCATTGCCATTGAATCAAATATTGATACCTCCATTCTACTAATTTGGGACCTTTCATTTCTTATAAATTGAGTTTATGGCACAATGTTGAAAAATCCCTAGACTTCATGTCGCTTCCACAAATCTCTATTTTCATAAACCCTACCCTATGCATAGCTGATTGTCCTATCTCCAATCCCTTTTGAGCCGGTAAAAGCATATCAAGTCCTGGTGACATTTTTAGTAATAATGGGCTCTAAACATTCCAGTCCATGAGGTCCATCTCTATACAAGTTATATTTTTATTCTTCCATTAGTTTATATTAGTTATCTGAGTTTTGTGAAATTATTCATCATTCTGTTTTCATAATAAGTTCAAAATTTCTACTGCTAATTGACTGTTGTGCTATTCTGATATTAAGAATTACAAATCAGAGATCATTAGACAAAGTGTATGGCAGCTGGGTGCTTGTCTGAAGCATTGTAAATGGATTCCCGGTATTCAAGGACTCTTGATCTGACAGTTTAATTATCCCTCTAATATACATCATAATACACCGACTACGTTATAAACAGCCTTACAAGTACTTTTGATGCTATAGTTGTGGAAATGTCATAATATTTTTTGTTTTCCATAAACATTGAGAGAATCAGCATTAACTTAATAGTTCCAGTAGCCACCAGACAATTGTCTTATTGTTTCATCTGATATCATTGATTTGGGAAAAGGCAAACAGATTAGGTCAAAACAGTGTGGGTTCAGAATGAAAATGGTGTAAATTAATGCTTAGAAGATGAGCTTTGTTATAAGAATACTTATAGTGTAAACAGTTACAATTCTTATAAATATATTTTAACTGGTCTTACAACTGCTTCTGTTTTGCTGAACATCTCTTTTTAGCATTTAGCATGAGTATTAAAAAGCATCCTCACTGAGGCAAAAATGACCAGCAATGAAGCCATGATGCAGAGCCCACTCTGCTGGAATTGCCACTGCCTTAAAATATCTTGTTCAAGTTCCACCTTTAAGGCTAACTGAGCTGAGGTCAAGGAAGAGGCTGAATGATACCCGCAAAGCCTATCTTGCAAAAGGTGGTTTTAACATAACTAGATACGTACCCCTAGCCATGGAAATATGTTCTATAGTGCTGCACAATTCATTAGCAACTATTCATTCTAAGAGCAATTGACATTCTGATAAAAAAAAGCTGGGATAGGCTCTCGCTCCTCCTACCACAACAGATAAGAGGCCTAACAGAATGGATGAATGGGGTTCAAGCATTTCTTTTTGAACCCCAAGCAAGCAAACAAGGAAAGAATATTCAACCTTTTACCTGTGACAACATTACTTTTGTGTATCCATATACTGTATATATAGACAAAGAAAAAGATAA
>JANRMT010062808.1:34665878-34690195 GCA_026402145.1 Polypterus bichir lapradei | reverse complement strand
GGCGTTGTTGCTGGTGATGTCTGGTAAGGACCTGCCTTACAACAGGCCTGCAAGCCCTCAGTCCAGCCTCTCTCAGCCTATTGCGGACAGTCTGAGCACTGATGGAGGGATTGTGTGTTTCTGGTGTGACTCGGGCAGTTGTTGTGGCCATCCTGTACCTGTCACGCAGGTGTGATATTCGGATGTACCGATCCTGTGCAGGTGTTGTTACACGTGGTCTTCCACTGCGAGGATAATCAGCTGTCCTTCCTGTCTCCCTGTAGCGCTGTCTTAGGCGTCTCACAGTGTGGACATGGCAATTTATTGCCCTAGCCACATCAGCAGTCCTCATGCCTCCCTGCAGCATGCCTAATGCACGTTCACGCAGATGAGCAGGGACCCTGGGCATCTTTCTTTGGGTGTTTTTCACAGTCGGTAGACAAGTCTCTTTAGTGTCCTGCGTTTTTAGAACTGTGACCTTAAATGCCTACTTTCTGTAAGCTATTAAGGTCTTAACGACCATTCCACAGGTGCATGTTAATTAATTGATTATGGTTAATTGAACATGCATGGAAAACATTGTTTAAACAATTTACAATGAAGATCTGTAAAGTTATTTGGATTTTTAAAACATTATTGTTGAAATACACAGTCCTGAAAAAGGGACGTTTCTTTTTTTGCTGAGTATATATATATCACAGCGACACTCATAACAGTGACAAAACAATTACATTGACAATCATGTTACGTTATTTTCAAAATGTTTCCTTTTGTTTCTCTTTCCTTCTTTAACACACTACTTCTCCGCTGCCAAGCGTGGTTATTTTGATATATATATATATATATACAGTATATATATATATATATATATATATACTGTAGATATAGATATGGGAACAACACTCATATCAATGACAAAACAATTACATTAACAATCATGTTACGTTATTTTTTAAATTTTTCCTTTTCTTTTTCATACCTTCTTTAACACATTACTTCTGCGCTGCGAAGCGCGGGTATTCTGCTAGTTAACAAATAAATGTATACTGTAAAATGTACTTCTGTTTGGAAATCTTTCAGGATATCAGTGCCCAGTGAAATAGTCACGTAGTGTTTATTTATAGAAGCTAGTATAATGATAATAGATATAACTTGTCTTTTTTATACTTGCTTTTCAAAACTATGTTAATGTAAGTAGATGCTATTATTTCAATAGATTTATCAGTTGTTTTGTCAGCAATATATGGGTTCATATTAATGTATTTGTCTAGGGAACTGAAATAAAGGCAAGCAGTGAATCTGAAAGAAATGGCAGTCTTTAAGGATCTTTTTTTTTAATAATAATAAAAGATGATGCACATCAGTAATCTTTTGAAACAGAAACTGATCTTTTAAAAGAACGCTAATGAATAACATTCCAATTAGTTGCTTTTCTTGATGACATCACAGCTGCCAAGAAAGGAATGGCAATCTATCTCCATGGCTACCAAAAATAAAGGCATCCCAGCAGCTGCTTCCAAGCAGGAGATAGCCAAAAAGGAAGGTTATTATTGCTTTGATTAAACTCATCACTCTGTCATTAATGCTGTTTTGTTTTCAGGGCATAAAAAAGTTCAGCAAACGCATCTGTCACCACTGTTTAAAACAAACACAATTTGAAGCTGGATAATTAATGTTAAAATTGTGCTGTTCATAGCTTTTAACAGCTATGCTGATACATCAACATAAAAGAATGTACAGTATTACTATGGAGCATTTTTATAATTTTTTGTATGTCCCTTAAAAAATTTGCTTTTATTTTAATTTGAATAAGTCATTTATAGGCAGTTTAAAGCCCTGCATTATAGATTTTTGTATTATGCTGCATTACAAATGCTGTCTCTTTTTGCCCTCAGACATTTGAGTTTACTTTAATTGCACATAAATGTAGATCAAATGGCTTACATTGAAGGAGCCAAGTATATTTAATCTTATTTGAAACTATTTTTAAACAGCGGGTCTCGAAAGGGAGAAACCAAATAGCCTGTCACAGAGGGATATCCATTCTGTTTGTAATACGCTGCTCAGGTCACAGTTTAAGAAGTCATTAGCTGAAGGTCTGTGCCATACACAATGCTTTTGTTGACACAAATTTACGTTACTATTTTGAGTGTGATTTCTAATTCTTTTAGTCATCTTTTGATTGGATTTCAATTAAATGTGGCCATAGCATTTTTAAAAATATTTCTTTTTTACTTTATTTTGAGATCATAACAAAAGAAGAAAGACAATAATTGCCATGATTATCCAACCTTGAAATGAACAAAGTGGGTTTGATAATAGATGAGTTAAGGGAAAGTAATCACTTTACTATGAAAGAAAATGCACATTTTCCTCACATAATGCACTCTCAACCACATTTTTTTCAAATGTGCAATTAAAATTTAAAGGTTTCACCTTCATTAACAGACAGAAATGAGGTGATGAGAGATATCAAGTAGACAAAGAGAGACTTTATGAGCTTTTGTGTGGTGGAGGTCATAAACAAGGCCTGAGAGTGCTAGATTGGGGATGAGGCGTGAATTACTGCAGTTTAACATATTTGGACAGAGATACTCTGTGAGTCTTACACACTGTGCCATGTCTGCTACATAGTATAAATCAAGAAGCCCAGGACAGAAATTTCCTAATGAGTCCCACCTCAGCCTCAGCTTCCCCATTTATCATAACCAATACTACCAGAACATAACAATTTCATATTATGTAACATGTGGTACAGGACTTATTGGTGATGGTAAATAAAACAATTTCTTTCAGATTCATTTTGTTACATCTTTGAATTTTGCAGGAGTTTAAATACTTGGGATCAACAGTACAGAGTAATGGGGAGTGTGGAAGATTACCAGCATATATTTTTATTTAAAATTCTCAGCATGCATTTTATAACACTGCAAACCAAATGAAACAAAATTACCTTTTAACATCATGTAAAACAAATCTAGTAAATAACAGACCATATCTTAAGGCACAAATTTCAACAGAAGATTAAAATTCACTTGGCACTCAAGGTCCCATTAAAAAGGCTAGGATCACAAAACTGTTCAGTCATTCTTGGTGTACACTACTGAGAGCATAAGTCATTTTTATTTAAATAACGCTGTGCAAAAAACTCAGTTCATCACACATCATGCAATGTATGGCATTATGTAGTTTAAGAGGATTTTAAACCATGAAGACTGATTTAGAACTCTGTGTTATTTAGAAAGCCCAGTGGAGGCTGGGTGGTCTTTTGGCTTTGGAACCCCTGCAGATTTTTTTTTTTTTTCTCTCCTCCTGGCCATCCAACCTTACTTTTCTCTTTGTTACATGCTGTATAATACTGTATTATTGCCTAATCTTGTTTGTTTATGTCTGATATAATTACTTCCTTTTTATTTAATCTTTGAGCTATATTGTATATATGAAAATATGCTATATAAATAAGTGTTGTTGTTAAGAGGCATCAGTTCTGTTTTTACCGTATATCTTCTTCAGGGGCTTCATTTGACATCAAAGGTGGTTGTCAAATGATTGAATGTTGCTACTAAAGGTGCAATTACAAACTCAATTAATTTGCTCCTGGTCCCCCTACCACCTCCAAGATTCGGGATAGAATTTCACACCTCTCTCACTCATCGGTCACTCTGGTGTAATCAGTGTGCGATTACACCTTGGTAACTGGGGGTCCTGTTAGTTCTACTTATGGGAGGTGAATGATGAAATCCTATTTTGGTACTGTGGATTATACAATAAACTAGCTAGGTAGAAGGCTGTTTGTTAAGATATGCATATCTTAAAGGGACAAATCACATCATTCTCAGATATGTAATTTGCAAACAAAAGTAAAACACCTTGAACTTCTGCCCTATTTTTACCAAATCGAGAATCAGTAGCCAAAAATTATACTCGTTTGCCAAGAGCCTAAAGTGTAAATACCTAAATGCTAATCATATGCTTACAAGACGATTTGTTTTCATCCACAAACTCAGGCAACCAGCAAGTGTTATAAAGTGTTAAAAGTGAAGCCGACCTTTTATCACACCATGATGGCTACCCCAGGGCTACTCCCTTCTGGTTGACTTTGCCTAGAAACGTAATATCTGCTTTTCAAAAAGCTGTCCCCTAAGTAAAACAAAATGCAATTGAGAAAAACAAGAAATATTTTAAACTCATTTAAAACATCCATCCTAGCTATAGCATAATACAAGAAATGGATTATGCGACTCAAAAACATAATAAGATGTAATATTTCATAAAAGGAACTCAGGAACATGAATAAAAAATTTATAATAAACTTGGTTCATAACAGCGTTTAGCTAAACAAAACATTGCTAGCTATTTTATCATGCAAAATAAGTGTTTTCAATGAAAGAATTTGATATAGAGCTACCCTATTACAAACCTGCAGTGCAGCTTTAGTCAGTTTTGGAAAGCAGGAGCACATCATTTTAAGTGTTTAGCAGACTAAAGTAAAAAGAAAATATCCAATCCAATAATTATCCTTTTAATTTGTACTAGTTGTGCTAACCATCTAAGACTGGTTGAAATTTAAAAAGTGAGGTAGACCTCAGCGTTAATGTTTGTGGTGCAGCATGCAATACATATGTCCCTGTTATATGCCATTTGGTATGGTGTTAATATTTGTGATGCACCATCTATTGGAATGACACATGCAATTAATTTTATTACTAAAAATGTGATGTACCATGTTTTTACACAACAGAGACATAGCAAGACACACACAAACACTTATCATTTTATTAAGTTTGATTTGAGTGTAATTTTCTTGCAAGTTTTTCTTTAGTTCTTTACAATAAAGGTAAAAAAGAAGCCATGCTATTATCAGATATGTGCAATTATGTAAGCTTTCCAAAAATCCTAAAAATCTTTTAAAACTTAAAAGCTTTATTTAAAAGTGTGTCAAAACTGGATATAATATTAGTACCGGTACTTAAAAAATCAAGAGAAATGGCTTTCCAGAGGAATTGAACAGCAAAAGCAAAGATTCCCTCCCTATGGTGTGAAAGTGAATTTTAGGTTCCATGAGGAAATTAGCATTAACAGAGTCGGACAGAAGGATGGTATAATTGGAGATATTATGGGATGTAGCCAGAGGTGAAAGCTTGTAGGGCTTGGGTCAGGCTTTAGTATCCTTTTGCATTCCACTAGCTTATGGATAGCATGCCTACAAGCACTCATTTTTATCAGTGCAATAGTGGTATATTTATTAAGTTACTGTACATTTCACTTTTAAAAATATTTATTGATTTGGTCAGTTGTGTTCCCTGGCAGCTTGTTGCTCTTAACAGCTTGATAATCCAAAATTCACTTTTTTGCTTGGCATAGCCCCTAGGCATTGAAAAATTGGTAGCTTTACAGAAGCAAAGAGCCATTGTCTTTATTTGACTCATTATATTTACAAACAAAATGGCCTAGTGGTGAAGGTACTGGATTGTAAAAATACAGGGCTATTGAAACAGTCACTGCCTTTGATGCAGTAAATGTGAATGCATTACATAAACATTATAAAACATAATTAAACAACAAAAACAGGTAAAATAAGCAACTGCAGTATAGTTTCTGACTTGGTATTTACTCCAGACATATTATTGGCGCATTCCTAATTGATAGTGTGGTGGTGGCTCAAAGGCTAGGAATCTGCGCCAGCAATCAGAAGGTTGCTGGTTCAAATCCTGTAATAGCCAGAAGTGACTCTACTCTGTTGGGCGTTGGGTATGACATTAATCTGCATTCCAGCCCTGCAAGCAGGTCCACCAACTTACAGGGAAACTTGGTGGTTGGTGGCAGGATTGGAACTCCAGCCACCGTTAATAAAAAAAAAAGTGGTGTTGAGCAGAGGTGTAGCTAGGGTTTTCAGCGCCTGGGGACAACTGAAGATTTCATGCCCCCTCCTGTTTGCCAAAATGCAATGGGGAAGGGAAAGAAAATTTTAGAAAATGTATTTAAAATAATAGTATTTTAAGAAAAAAATTTCATATAAGTCTCCGAAAATGATAACGCCACCTTGTGTTCTTTAAAATCTAAATCCGTCATTAGTTTTTGTAAGAAAAAATTCATATTCTGCATTTTAAAATGATTTTAAAGAAAGTATATAGCAAATTATAAAGAAAAATAATTATATATTTATAAAAACTTCCTTACTTACAATTTATTCATACGAAAATATAATGGAGAAACGTCTAGACTTTTGCAGCCATCTACTAGAATACTTCACCACAGCCCAATCAATTTTCTATCAAACACATAAACACAAATCACTTGGCACACAGAAATGGCATTTGCAACAACTTAGACAATGATGCACTAATGCCTCATGTCAGTTGCGTGACCTGTTTAATAACGTCAAAAATGTTTCTCGGTGGGAGTCAAGCATGTTAGAATAGTGGAGGGGATAAATTATTGTCTGCTGGGTATATAGAACTAATACGTGCTTCGAAATCAGAAAGAGACAAAAAACATAGGAAAAAGATATCCTCATACTGATGGAGTGATGGACTGAGTATGCAAATGTTTTTTTATTTACTTTTTAGTGCATATAAGAATGGAAAACATTTCATTCTAAAATTTCGTAACATCAATTTGGCGCCCCCTGGATTGTGCGCCCGGGGACAGATGTCCCCCCTTGTCACCCCCTAGCTACGCCACTGGTGTTGAGTGGTGCTGAAGTGTCACCTGCTGCATTCAGGTCCCAATCCAGGTAGTTCATCACGTGGTGGGTGCAGCAATGTGCTATCAGCGCATGCTCCCAACCTCCTCCTCCTACCTGATATCATACAATGATGCTCAAAATGTACACAGAGCGGTTGAAAACTAGACAAACCTTACTGCTGTAAGGGAGAAATCCATCATTCCACTTTCTAACCACCTTATTCAGCTCAGGTTTGCAGCAATTTTTAGCTTATCCCAGCAGTACTGTGTGCAAGGCAGGAAACAAATGTGGAGAAGGCTATAGTCCGCCGTAGGACACATTCACAAACACATTTACTCACACTGGGACAATTTTGATTAACCAATTAACATACTGTAATCTGCAGATCTGTTGGATGTAAGTGGAAAACCAAAATACTGAGGAAAAATCCTTCCAGACACAATGAAAGCAGGTAAATTTCACACAAGCAGTGATCAAGCACAGGTCGCTAAAGCAGGACTCTGGATTTGTAAAACAGCAGCAGGAACCACTAAGTCACTATGGCATTCTTTCAGGACAAAACAAATTCATATAATTAAGATGTCTACCCATCCATCAGTTTTCTCAACCCACTTTTTCTATTATAGACCTCAAGCTCATTATAAGTCTTTGGCAGGACATATTCCTGCTATCTACACACTGTAATATTAATCCGGTTTTGAGCTGTAATTTAACTTAGTGTGGACATCTCTGATATGTTAGATCCTTCAAAGAAAACTTTCATGGAGAAGGGGTGTCAGAAAAAAATAGTTAACACAAAGATAAAGAGTTGGGGCACCGGATGGTGATCATCATATAACTGATTATCAAAGGTAAAAAATGCAGAATGACAAAAAAAAGTGACATTTCCATGGTGTAATGTTTTCTTAGACACAAGTCTGTAGATTCAGGAAATGTGGTGTTGGCTCTGTTTTCAAGGCAATCCAGGCGGAAGGGGTGGTTTCAAATTGTGGAAATGATGTCAGAGCTCCTCATGCCATCGAAATGTGGGTCTAAAGGGAAAGGAAAGGCATTACACGACACTGCCAACCGCCAACACATGAGCCCTGAAGTTGTCTCCAAATTATGCATGCATGATGGGAGAAACAATACAAATTCTATGCAGACTTTGATTGGGTCAAGAAATGAAACCAGGGGCCTCGTGCATAACGCCATGTGGAGAATTCACACTAAAACATGGTGTATGGACAAAAGTCAAAAAGTGCGTATGTACAAAACAATTCACATGCAGAAAAATATGCGTAAGCCAACTTCCACGCACTTCCGCTACATAAATCCCGGACGGCGTGAAATGTAACACTTGTGCCCGCGCCTGCTGCCCCTCCCAGACTTCTCCTAGAATTACACCTCTTTCCATATGCAAATCAATATAAATATGTTCTTAAGTTCACCCTTCTGTGCAAAGACAATGGCAAAAGCACGGGGGGAAAAAAGAAGAATATCAGCGAATGCCTAGTGGAGGCAAGGAAAAACATACTGTTTAAATAGTTGTATAACCAACAAAAGAAAGTTGATTGAAAGCTCAAGTTCATAAAGTCGTACAGTGCCCAAAATAAAAAAGAAGTTGTCAGATATCAAAGTCAGCATGAAAAGGCGAGTCGTAGCCCACCGTCTAAGTGTCATATGGAAGCTTATTAGGGTACAGAGAAAAAAAAATAGGAACACTTTAATCTCAAAATTTCCATTTTAATCACGCAATTTATTTTGTCATTAAAGTAGAACGTCATAAACTTAATCTTAAAATCTTTTAATTTACTAGTTTCTCAAATCCCATCGTAGCTAAAGTAGCATGTTAAATGCTTCATATTCTGTGTGTTCTTCTATGTATTCTGTGTGTGAATCGCTACATGCTTCTTAAATGGGCTTTCTCTGATGCCGACAGGACACAGAATACATTACATTCATGATATTACAGCTCTCTGAACAATTTAAATACTAAGATGTATACTTGATATCATTTTCATGATGAAATGAATTAAAGCATGTATTAAACATGGGGCCACAGTGGCGCAATGGGAGCGACAAGCTGGTGCCCCATCCAGAGATTGTTCCTGTCTCCTGCAAGGAAAGCAGTACTGTCTCTTTCAAATGTACAAACCCCCAACTCCTGTCCTTCCTTTTCTTTCTCCAACCAATCGCTACCCAATCAGCTCGTTATTAAATGTCAAGCCACCTGTAAGCTTAGAATGGTGATTCTTCAAAACTTTTAAGGAACATTGAAATATCTTCGTAGTACATGTTTAACACTAGAATTACCAAAGCTTATGAAAAAACTCGTAAATCCGACCCACCTTAAATCCTTTCGCACCTCTCAGTCAGCGTCTTTTGTCTTGTAAATGTGCCGATCAAGCAGCAAGCAGCCTACTATTCCATCCCCCCAACACAGCAGAACTGGCACAAAGTTCTCCCAGTTCCAGCCTTGATTGTAGAAGCTAACTTTTACAAGTACCATAAATTTACACCGAATGTCACATATATTTGTCTCTTTCTTTTTTTCCCGGTGCTGCACTGACATCATGCACCAGAAGGCGTTAGCTTATTCAGTGCGAGCAGGAGCCAGCAGGTGGCCGGTTGCTTGTGCTATAACACGCTTGACTTGGTGGCGATCAACGCACATGTACAGTGCAATGCATGTACGGGGTCCACTGAGAAAAGAAGAGTGTTCATGGCTCACCTTGCAGAGGAACTTCGTCATTGCTTCTTACAAGAAAAGGTGATGGAAAAAGAAAAGGAGAATGCAACATCGACAAGCTTCTGTTCAGAGTCAGTGTCAGATGCCCCTAGTATGTAATAGGAACCATAGCATAGAGAGAAGTGTGTACATTGCAACTGGTACAGTTGTGCTTGAAAGTTTGTGAACCCTTTAGAATTTTCTATATTTCTGCATAAATATGACCTAAAACATCATCAGATTTTCACTCAAGTCCTAAAAGTAGATAAAGAGAAACCAGTTAAACAAATGAGACAAAAATATTATACTTGGTCATTTATTTATTAAGGAAAATGATTGAATATTACATATTTGTGAGTGGCAAAAGTATGTGAACCTTTGCTTTCAGTATCTGTGGTGACCCCCCTTTGCAGCAATAACTGCAACTAAACATTTCTGGCAACTTTTGATCATTCTTGCACACTGGCTTGGAGGAATTTTAGCCCATTCCTCTGTACAGAACAGCTTCAGCTCTGGGATGTTGGCGGGTTTCATCACATTAACTGCTCGCTTCAGGTCCATCCACAACATTTCGATTGCATTAAGGTCAGGACTTTGACTTGGACATTCCAAAACATTAAATTGATTCTTTTTTAACCATTCTTTGGCAGAATGACTTGTGTGCTTAGGGTCATTGTCTTGCTGCATGACCCACCTTCTCTTGAGATTTAGTTCATGGACAGATGACCTGACATTTTCCTTTAGAATTCTCTGATATAATTCAGAATTCATTGTTCCATCAATGAAGGCAAGCCATCCTGGCCCAGATGCAGCAAAACAGGCCCAAGCCATGATACAACCACCACCACGTTTCACAGATGGGATAAGGTTCTTATGCTGGAATGCAGTGTTTTCCTTTCTCCAAACATAACGCTTTTCATTTAAACCAAAAAGTTCTATTTTGATCTCATT
Source organism: Polypterus bichir lapradei (assembly GCA_026402145.1). Lineage (NCBI taxonomy): Eukaryota > Metazoa > Chordata > Cladistia > Polypteriformes > Polypteridae > Polypterus > Polypterus bichir. The sequence goes on along the minus strand of JANRMT010062808.1, from coordinate 34,679,867 downwards.
CGTCCACAAAACATTCTTCCAATAGCCTTCTGGTTTGTCCACGTGATCTTTAGCAAACTGCAGACGAGCAGCAATGTTTTTTTTGGAGAGCAGTGGCTTTTTCCTTGCAACCCTGCCATGCACACCATTGTTGTTCAGTGTTCTCCTGATGGTGGACTCATGAACATGAACATTAGCCAATGTGAGAGAGGCCTTCAGTTGCTTAGAAGTTACCCTGGGGTCCTTTGTGACCTTGCCGACTATTGCACGCCTTGCTCTTGGAGTGATCTTTGTTGGTCGACCACTCCTGGAGAGGGTAAAAATAGTCTTCAATTTCCTCCATTTGTACACAATCTGTCTGACTGTGGATTGGTGGAGTCCAAACTCTTTAGAGATGGTTTTGTAACCTTTTCCAGCCTGATGAGCATCAACAACTCTTTTTCTGAGGTCCTCAGAAATCTCCTTTGTTCTTGCCATGATACACTTCCACGAACGTGTTGTGAAGAGCAGACTTTGACAGATCCCTGTTCTTTAAATAACACAGGGTGCCCACTCACACCTGATTGTCATCCCATTGATTGAAAACACCTGACTCGAATTTCACCTTCAAACTATCTGCTAATCCTGGAGGTTCACATACTTTTGGCACTCACAAATATGTAATATTTGATCATTTTCCTCAATAAATAAATGACCAAGTATAATATTTTTGTCTCATTTGTTTAACTTGTTTCTCTTTATCTACTTTAAGGACTTGAGTGAAAATCTGATGATGTTTTAGGTCATATTTATGCAGAAATATAGAAAATTCTAAAGGGTTCACAAACTTTGAAGCACAACTGTACACATGTCGTAAATGTAGAAAGGACAATGGTCCTTGGGTGTGTGGGAACTGTTAGCATTTGAATTTGAGTTTTGCATATAATACAAAACTGACCTCTCTGTATTATTCTTTCCTCTGCATGTCCTGGAGTACAAAAGAAACAGCACCATGCACCAAAATGTGGAGATTGGGCAAGATCAGAAAAAAAAAAATCCCGCGGCCACTGATTACAACCGCAAGATGGCTGCATCAGTGCCACAATGTTTTGCGAAATGTACTATACAGGTCATAAAATTAATAATTCCAAATATCATATATACATACCTGTGTCTCTGTTTTTTATCAGTGCGGCTTTGACATCATGGACCATAAGAGTTTATACTAATTCAGCGTAAGCAGGAACATTCAATAAAACAGGATAAAAAAAATCAAGTGACGGTGAGATACAAATAAGGCTGACTCACCAGCGTTTTATCCAACCAGATCAGAGAATTTTCAGTTCCATTGTCTCGAAACATCACTCACATCTACAGTTATTCCCAGTTTCAAATAAAAACTAACAGCGTCAAATCCCTTGGGGCGTGGGTAGTATGTATCGTGATCATGACTGAGAGAATAAAAGTGAAAAAAAAGCTAACTTTTACCAGTACTATTAATTTAAACTGGCTGTTACAGATGCAAATCACATGTATGTGTTTATTGTATTATATTAACAATAAGAGCAGCTCACTACTCAAAATGGTAAATATAAGAGGCATTCAGGATCGAACCAGGGGACTCTTGATTATAAGTCAGCAAATCTTACCACTGCACTACAGAAGCTTTTTTATCATCCTCAAACCTTTTGTGAAAGTGTTTATTTGATCTTTGGACTTCAGGCTTCCCACATTATATAGTTTATGTCTACATTTTGCCATATAAAATATGAAAAACGTTTCTGTTTTAACGATGTGTTTACACAGATTATTGTAGAAGTGGAACACACATGAAATGCATGTGCTCCAAATAATGATCTATTTCCATTCTAAAACTACAGTAGTTCACTCCCAGATAATCAAGGCTGGAACTGGGAGAACTTTGTGCCTGTTCTGCAGCGTTGCGGGGATGGAATAGTAGGCTGTTTGCTGCTTTTCTTGATCGGCACATTTACAAAACAAAAGACGTTGAAGGAGAGGTGCAAAGATATTTATGGTGGGCCAGATTTACAAGTGTTTTCGTAGGCTTTGGTAATTCTAGTATTAATTATTCCATCCATCTATCCATTCAGGTTCGTGCCAGTCCCAACAAGCATACAGCACGAGGCAGGAACAATCCCTGAATGGGACGCCAGTTCATCGCTAATGCTGTCCGCAGTGTCCACACCTTTAATAGTACTGTGACAATTAAGAGTCCAAGACATCATAAAGGTTTGGGGCAGCCACTCATATATTGTTTTTCCCAGTTGCAAAAGGGTTTGAAATAAGTAGGATAATGTGCATATAACAAAGTCCAAAACAGAACTGACTATAGCAGCCCAAGATGGAGGCTTTAAAGGCCTGTAGAGAAACTGATGTCATCAAAATGGTCGGAACCAGAAGTGATGTTAACAAAGGGGCTGGCTTTGGAAGTGATGTCAGCAAAAGGGCCAGCTTCAGAAGTGACGTCAGCAAAGGGGCCAGCTCCAGAAGTGATGTCTTCTAAGGCGCCAGAACCTTGCAGGATTTCCCGGGAAAGGTCTGTAGGAAACTGAGAAAGACAGTCAGCGCAATCCGCAACCCCCGGTCAGATGTTTTATTACACTTACTCAGACCCTTTAGCTGCCTCCTAGTCGCACATGTGTGACAATACATTATTTAAATGAAGTAAAAAAAATTATCTGTATAATGTAATGCGGCATACGGTTGGGTATCCTACCACCCTGGTCTGCATGGGGGTCTCCGGAACAGAGCTCGGAAGCTCATCCCTGTTGGTGCCCGTGGCCATTGTCAGGGAGGCGCCCAAATGATTATGGAACCCTGGATGGCAGCACTTCCGCCACACTTGGAAGTGCTGCCGGAAGGAATTCCAGGGACACCCAGAGTGCTTCTGGGTGCTCATGCGGCAGTTCCACCGGAAGATCGTCACAGAGCACCTGGAGCACATCTGGGTACTGCATAAAATCGGCCGCCTCACTCCAGTAGATGAACCGAAGTCAGGAGGAGGAAGACTGAGCTTGTGGGGAGAGGAGCAGAGGCAGCAGAAGGATTTGAGAAGAAAGAAAGAAAGAAAGAAAGAAAGAAAGAAAGAAAGAAAGAAAGAAAGAAAGAAAGAAAGAAAGAAAAAGGACTGAGTTGGCTGATTAAGGCATTGTGGTGTTGCTGTTTGTAATAAACTTGTGTGTTTTAGAAATTTGGTGTCTGTCTGTCTGTGTTCGGGGGCTGTCCTTCCACAGTAATATATATACTTTACTGCATTTCATCTGAAAAATGATATCAAGAGCTCCAAGATGATAGAAATCGAAATTGACTTAGAAGCCAGTCGTCATCATCTGTAAATATGCGCTCTCTGCTATTGAAATGAATTGAATTACTTTATTGTTATTGTATGGTGCAATGAGATGCAATATGCAAATCTCCATAAACTTATTTTCCTATAAAATGTTAAAATAACAACAACAATGATAATAATAATAATAATAGGATAAACAGTGAAAAATATCCAGTATAAAAGCATAAGTGGCTCCGGTTCTGCAATATTACAAATGTAATGCAAGTTTACAGTGAGGTAATTGTACTTATAAGTACAAACAGTTCTAACAGGAGCACTTGATGGAATGATTGAGTGTGTTTAAAGCTCTTGGGATGAAATTGTTTCTGAACCGCGAGGTCCCTACAGGAAAAGCTCTGAAGCATTTGCCGAATGTATGGAAGGTTCAAATAGACTGTGCGCATGGCTTAGGCAGCATGTGCTAGAAGCTGTACCCCAAGAATTCTCTCCTCTCTTGACACAATCTGCGCTGGAGCTTTCCGATCAACTGCTGTAGAGCTGTGATTCCACACTCAGATACAGTGGGTTAAAATACTCATTGGTGCACTGAGAGTAACAATGCTAAAGCAGCTATAGTATTTGTAATAGTTTGGCCATTCCATGCATCATTATATGGTTGCAGGTTGATGACAATCAAATGTGTTAAACTAAAAAACGATATGCAGTTAATGTCAGTGTATTTGATAAAGCTGTGTCAGGGATGTGAATGTAAAAAATAAAGGGAAGCCACCCAAGAGCAGTAGCACTTCTTTGACACTGGTTGCCGCCAGTTGCAAAACCGAGCCGAAAACTTGCGTACACTATGGTATGAGCTGGTGTGAGAATGTGCGTGGCTTCATGCCAAGTTTAGTATTTATACATCACGATGTGAGAGTGCAAATGGGCGTATATAGCATTTTTGTGCATACGTACCGTTTATACATGAGGCCCCAGGACCGTGGACCTTTGAGTCAGCAGCATTAATGACTGACTAAAGCTTCAACTCTGTAATTAATTCATAACAATTTTACTCAGTATTATATTGGTTAGAACTTCTGCTTTAATACATCAGAAAGTGGAGTGTGCTCAGTCTCTGTTGGAAGTGGGCACATATCCCTTGTGTGTTTTTTTTTTCTTTCTTTCTAAGTGTTTCAATTTTTTCCCACATTCTAAACAGATATGTGTTAAGCCATTTGGGTAAATGAAAGTTAAAGTTTGGCCTGTGACAGACTGGCACCTCATCCAGTGTTGACTCCTGACTTATATGGATACGCTTCTGCTCTATGTTACTCTTAATTGAAATGAGAGGGTCAGACAATAGATGGATGTGATTTTAAAAAAAGTTAAGTAAACCTTCAGTTTTAGTATATTTTATCCAAATCTAACACATATGGGGCTGGAATCAATGATTGCAAATCAAGAGGCATTTATCTGCCAAACAAACTACTAACTCAGGAGTGGTGCCACCTGCCCTGCTTCCAGCTAAATGACAAATCTGGCAGGCAACAGAGTAGCAACCCTGTGCCAGAACTGCACTCCCTTTTCCTCATAATCATACTCATTAAACACGGGGGAAAGTGCTCAAGCTAAGTCACCCTTAACCAGTGAAATTTCAAAGGGGGCAAAGGCCTCACTCGTTTAGAGTGCTGTTCTGTTGCAAAATATGGGAAATATATTTATAGAAGTTGGCGCAAAGCTGATTAACATTAGACACATGCCATGTTGCAACATATGCATGTATAAAGTGGCTTTGAAATAAAAAGACAAGAAGAGGGATGGCATAAGCTGGTCTACAATTTGAGATGAGTCACATAGCAATGGCAGTGGTTAATTTTATATTCAGGTTTCTCATTTACTTCAAGGTAATCTTTTAATTTCAAATATTGGTGCAGGAGAGAAGAATGGAAACAATAAATCTGGTCTTTGCTGTGGTCTCATTGACTTAGTTCAGTGATGAGATTTCTGAATTTGAACTTATAGTAAATGAAGTTTCCAATAGGGCAGATTGAGGAGACTATGCTACAGTGTGAGTTCCAGATTTTAATAATGATCTCCACAAAGTCAGGCCAGATAAAACAAACTAAACATTCTGCTATATGTAACTATTTTGTTTAATTCTATACTATTCTACTCTGTTCTATTCTTTAACTGTAACATGGTGGCTCGGTGGTTAGTGCTTCTGCCAGACAGATCCAGAATCCTGACTTCAAATTACATACTTTGTTATTTTCTGCTTGAAGTTTCCACATTCTCCCTGTGTTTGTAAAGAGTTTTTCTCCAGATACTCTGGTTTTCTTTCCACATCCCCAAAGAAATGTTTGTTAGATTGATATATGATTCAAAAATGGCCCTGCTATGGATGTGTGCATAAATGTAATGGACTGGCATTCCAACAAGAAGATGATACCTGGACAGGCCATGCAACGCTGAGTTGTAGAAAAGGAATACAGTCTCCTAAGGAAAAAGAGCTTGCTCATCCCTTTATTATATTGTTCCTGTGTGTTAAGAGACCAGTACAATCAGTCAGTGATATTGACCATAAAGTATTTTCAGTAGCACACTACCACTACATCCACTTCCTGAATAGTGAGCAGACATAGTGAATGGCCCTTTGATGCAGTGAAAGTCAATAACCATTTCCTTGGTTGGTAGTCATTTAGATAAAACTCCTAATAAAAGTGTGAAAGATGAGCAAGTGACTTAAACACTGTCACCCAAAACAGTAATATTTCAGTGCAAGGTTAAAATAAATGTCCAAATGAGCTTAGGGTGTTTTTGCACAGATTATCTACTTCTGGATCAGTTTTACTAATTTTGACTTTGAACAGAATCTATACTAATAAAAGGCAAAGCCCTCACTGACTCACTCACTCACTGACTGACTGACTCATCACTAATTCTCCAACTTCCCGTGTAGGTAGAAGGCTGAAATTTGGCAGGCTCATTCCTTACAGCTTACTTACAAAAGTTAAGCAGGTTTCATTTCAAAATTCTAAACGTAACGATCATAACGGTCGATAACGGTCGACAACATCCGCCATGTTGAACTTTCTTATTTATGGCCCCATCTTCACGAAATTTGGTAGGCGGCTTCCCTGCGCTAACTGAAACCGATGTACTTACTTATTTCGATGGTATGACGCCACTGTCGGCCGCCATATTGAACTTTCCAACGTCACCAATTTTCCAACTTCCCGTGTAGATAGAAGAATGACCCCGTCTTCACGATATTTGGTAGGTGGCTTCCCTGCGCTAACCAAAACCGATGTACGTACTTATTTCGGTGGTATGACGCCACTGTCTGCCGCCATATTGAATTTTCCAAACGTCACAAATTCTCCAACTTCCCGTGTAGGTAGAAGGCTGAAATTTGGCAGGCCCATTCCTTACAGCTTACTTACAAAAGTTAAGCAGGTTTCATTTCGAAATTCTACGCGTAATGGTCATAGCGGTCAACGACGTCCGCCATATTGAACTTTCTTATTCATGGCCCCATCTTCACGAAGTTTGGTAGGCGGCTTCCCTGCGCTAACCGAAACCGATGTACGTACTTATTTCGGTGGTATGACGCCACTGTCAGCCGCCATATTGAACTTTCCAACGTCACTAATTCTCCAACTTCCCGTGTAGGTAGAAGGCTGAAATTTGGTACTTATTTCGGTGGTATGATGCCACTGTCGGCCGCCATATTATACTTTTAATGGAAACCGATGTACGTACTTATTTCGTTGGTATGACACCACTGTTGGCCGCCATATTGAACTTTCCAACGTCACTAATTCTCAAACTTCCCGTGCAGGTAGAAGGCTGAAATTTGGCAGGCTCATTCCTTACAGCTTACTTACAAAAGTTTAGCAGGTTTCATTTAGAAATTCTACGCGTAACGGTCATAACGGTCAACAACGTCCGCCATGTTGAATTTTCTTATTTACGGCCCCATCTTCACGAAATTTGGTAGGTGGCTTCCCTGAGCTAACCGAAACCAATGTACATACTTATTTCGGTGGTATGACACCACTGTCAGCCGCCATATTGAACTTTCCAACGTCACTAATTCTCCAACTTCCCGTGTAGGTAGAAGGCTGAAATTTGGCAGACTCATTCCTTACAGCTTACTTACAAAAGTTAAGCAGGTTTCATTTCGAAATTCTACGCATAATGGTCATAATGGTCAACAACGTCTGCCATGTTGAACTTTCTTATTTATGGCCCGATCTTGTCGAAATTTTATAGGCGGCTTCCCTGCACTAACCGAAACCAATGTACGTACTTATTTCGGTGGTATGATGCCACTGTCGGCCGCCATATTGAACTTTTCAACAGTCTTTGTTACTTATGGGCCCATCTTCAAGAAATTTGGTACATGGGTTCCCAACGCTAACTGAATCCTACTTACGTACATATATACGTCCATAGCCTGCAGCTCAGTCACCGTGTGAGGCGGCATTGGTTCCCCCATCCCAACGCCTCCCACGTTGTTGGCTGCCTGCCTATATAAGACCGTCCGTTGCTCCGGTCTCTACATTCCCTTCCTTGCTTCTCCACAGGATTCACGTCTCCCTACTGATAACTACAGCCTTTTTGTTTAATCCATGGCTTCTCTGCTGTTTTATTGTTTGTTTATTACAATTATAGTTATTGTATAGGTATTTTAGACTTACTTTACATTGCTCAGGTACCCATTTCCATTATCATTCCAACCCCCATTACCATGTCTATCGAGGTGATCACTATCGATCAAAGAACTGTCACTTACTGAGTGGTTTCCATGCCCGGAGATGGCACCTTCCTTTTCCATTCTCTTTGTTACATATTGCACGGCCATATCAGGCTCACTCTTGATATCCGGAGGAACATTGTGTCTTATGTATTGAATGACTGGGACAGGTTCAAGGTGTGGACTGATGACGGTACAGGAGATAATTATACTACACAGGAGCACTATAAGAGTGAAATGCTTAAGCCCTTCACCTATGGTTCTGCATGTGAGTTGATGGCTGCCGCTGAATTGTTCGGTTGTCGCTTTCAAGTGTACCGAAATGGCCAAATATTTTACACCTTTCGACAACCGCCAATGCCTCTTAAACATCTTAGATTCACAGGTGACGATTTCAGTAGTGGACACTTTGATGTTTATGAGTGTTTAAACTCTCAAAAGCTGGATCTGATTTTATCGATGAAACCGGTTGTGTGCTTACAATGCTTGACAGATGCCGAATGTCACTTCAACACAACAAATCCTGCAAATACTATCGTAATTGAAACAAACCATGAAACTCAAACCGATTATGACAGCAGCAATCCAAGCTGTGAGATTTGAGACAAGATTACTGTTCACATGGCCAACTGTAAGTTACATGCTCAAGAGTAAGCTCAGTGCACAACTTGGTCATGTTACAACCGGAGGGCCGAACTGACAACATGGTATACAAAGAGATCCTTAACAAATAATTATTGCCATATTTTCCCTCAGTTTAAAAAGGTTACATTTTCTCGTAATAAAAATTTTAAGGCAGTACTTCGCCGCTGCGAGGCGCGGGTATTTTGCTAGTTTGTTCATATAGTGCCATAAACTGAATCACATGCAGTGCCCTGCACAATTCTGAAGACCTATGTACTCTATACTGTATAAAGCAGATCCCATGCTTCTCTTACTGCATCTAGGGATGGAGATGAAATTTTAAATTTTAGGGACATTTTTGTTGTTAATTAAAGGAAGGTGTCACAGCTGGTTAACTTGAGAGTACAGGGCAAGAAATTGCAAAAACTGACTTTGAATTGCATGTAATGAAAGAATAAAAATTTGGGTTTATTGGAATTACAAAAAATTGGATTGATAGAACAAAAGTTCAGCTGGGTTCTTAAGACATGTTAGACCTTTACCACTCTACATGACCTCGAATCCCTCTACATCAAATTCTTGTGTACCTTCATCTCTGCTAAACTGTCTTGGTCTACAAATACCAAAGCAGTCATTAACACTAGAATCCCTGAAGCTAGCTAAAATATTCGTAATGCCGGGCCACCTCAAATGTACTAACATCTCCTCATTCATGTGTTAATTGCACACCAATAGCGGCTTTGTTTTGCAAATGTGTCAATCGGCCAAAGGCAGGCAGCCTTCTATTCTATCCCCCACCGAGGCAGCTGAAGTTAAATCAGACAAAAAATACTCCGAGATGAAGTCTGTTTATCTGGGAGTGAGGTGTCTGGAGTTGCATAGGAAAATAACATATTGTTATTTGAAATGCATACATCTCATGTGTGTTCCGTGTCTGCAACGATCTATGTAAATGTACAATAACATTTTGTTGAACACATAACTAAAAGAGAATTTTTGTCATATGTTAAAGTAATAACGATAAAATATTGACATGAAGTATGTAATGTGTGAAGATTGAAGTTCAAATGATGAAGAGGCACAAGTAAAATTAAGGTCACCTGGCATTACAAATATTGGTGCAGGCTTCAGGGATTCTAATGTTAAAAAGGCACAGTGATGACTTCACTTCCTGAGACTTCTTAGGAAGAATAACCTGGATCAAAAGCTCTTTGTGATCTTTTACTGGTCCTCTACCATAGAGAGTTTGCTGAAATACTGTATCATAGTGTGGTACAGAAGCTGCACTTGCAGCCGACCGGAGGAGGCTTCAGCATGTCAACAATACAGCTCAGAAGTTTGTTGGCTGCTCTCTTCCATCTCTACTTGTATACTTTCCACTGCCTCAGGAGGGCAAAATACATTTGGAAGGACCCTTTCATCCTGGTTTTCAATTGTTTGTCCTGTTGCCCTCTGGTAGGCACTACAGGTCAATCAAATTGAGGACAAATAAACTTGGGGACAGTTTCTTTTCCAGAGCCGTAACTATATTGAGTGTCAGCATGCACTGACCATCTCTCTCTGCGTCTCTGTCCCTTTCTCTTTTCTCTCTCCTTCTCTCTCTCCCCACCTCAACTGCTTAACTTTTTTTGTATGTGCAATAATGTGAAATAATCACAGCCTAGTGTAATTTTGTTCTATTTGTCCTATGTGCAATATCTTATGTTATTAGTAATCTTTGTGTAATATTCATATCATTGGTAATTCAATTTTTGTACCTGCATGATCAGTAACATGGGCGGCATGGTGGCGCAGTGGTAGCACTGCTGCCTCGCAGTTAGGAGACCTGCGTTCGCTTCCCGGGTCCTCCCGGCGTGGAGTTTGCATGTTCTCCCAGTGTCTGCGTGGGTTTCCTCCGGGCGCTCCGGTTTCCTCCCACGGTCCAAAGACATGCAGGTTAGGTGGATTGGCAATTCTAAATTGGCCCTAGTGTGGGTGTGTTTGTGTGCATCCTGCGGTGGGTTGGCACCTTGCCCGGGATTGGTTCCTGCCCTGTGTTGGCTGGGATTGGCTCCAGCGGACCCCCGTGACCCTGTGTTCGGATTCAGTGGGTTGGGAAATGGATGATCAGTAACATTCTTGTTTTGTAATTCCACATTTGTTGCCTTGCAACTAGCACCTATTAATAAGTGTTCTTTATATTCTTGTTATTTAGAAGTTTTGTATGTAATACTTGTATAAATATTTGATTTTTTTTTTGTTGTATCTGAAAAGAGTATCTGCTCTGTAATTTCATTATACATGGAATAATGACAAAAAGGATTCTAAATGTGAAAAGTAGAATCCTAAAGTGAGGGTGAAAAAACCTGATTGCAGGTACTAGTGGTATGTATAGTCATTGACTTGAGGCTTGATGTTGGTAGTTTAGCTGAGCCGCATAGAGAGACTGGGAGGGTGATGCATACGAATAAATGCTTGTGGCGTAGTGCTATCTTCAGTTTCAGTCCTGGATGACCTGCAGTCTAGTGTGTATTGATTAGTTTAAATTTTCTGAATAGGAATATGATTTCAGAGTGACCCCCATCACATTTAGTGGTCAATAATAATATACGAAAGTAAGCGGTGTGACAAATGAGAGGAGACAATTCAGTCTACTATGGGAGTACAGGTAGTCCCAACATCTCATCCAGAAATATTTTGAAAGTGAACATGGTTTCAATTTCAGATACTTGACTTTGCACTTTGTTCCAAATTCCCACCACTCTTTGCATAAGATGTGTGTTTGAGTGTAAATTTTAAATTAGTTTTTGCTTAATTTAAACCTGGTGTCCTCAAGTACAAGATTTGCTATATAATTGAAAGAATATTGTTAAATAAACTTTGCCAATGCCTTTGATAATTATGAAGCACTGATTTAGGCCCCAATTAATACTTTTCTGCTTGAGACTAAACAGTTTAATTTTCTTAACCTTTCAGACTAGGACATGTCTTTTAGTCCTGGGGTCAACTTAGTTGTGCTCCACTGCACAACTTCAAGTTTTTATTCCTTTTTTTTCTTTTAACATGATGACAATAATTGCACATAGTACTCCAGATGCAGTCACACTAGTGCATTGTATAGTCTGAGCATAACATCCCTTAATTTCTATTCACCACTCTTTTACAGTATATCCTAGAATTATATATAATATATATATATATATATGTGTGTGTGTGTTAATTGTTCCTGCACATTGCCTAGACAGTGACAATGATGAGTTAATGTGAAGTCTTAAATCCTTTTCAGAATTTGCTTCCTGTAAAACAGTGTCTCCTATCTTGCATTTACAAATAATGTTCATTTTCTCTACATGCAACACCTTTTCCAAGCAGTTTTAAAGATTATCCAGGTCTTTTTGAATTGTTTCTGTTGCATTTGTTGTTAGTATTTGCTATCTTTCTAGCTTTAGTGTCATATGAATTTCACAAGTTAACATATTAATTCAGAATGCCAATAATATGATATATTATGCCAATAATTATATTTTATATAATTTATATAAATTGTAAATTAGAGTAATTATCTTATCACAGAATCCTAAATGACCTAACTAATATCCTTATCCCACATACAGCCTTCTCCTCCTTTCTGATTTTTGTCTCTGGCCAATTAACCATCTTGAAACCCAGTTTTTACCTCCAACTTTTTTGAAGCTTACCATTGGTGCAACATGGTGCTTTTTATGTTTAGTGTATTTTAAGTGTTTACCTTTTTTCTGTAACCCCAGTTACTGTTTATAAGTCTAATAGATTGGTTTGGCAGGATCTTCCTCTTAAGAATTAATACTGGCTTTTAATTATTACAGAGTATATAATTTATAATAAAACACTAAGGTCTGTGTGTCCAGCTCTTCAGAGCAATCTGATTGGTCAGTTTTGCTTTGATAATGCAAAGAAAGAGGAAGTACAAGTTTGTGAAACATGAGGAGGAGTAAAGATGAATGCTGAGAGAGTCACCTTTAATGACATAATGTATACAACTGGATAGAAAGGACCCTTGAAAATAATGTCAGAGTCTGATAAGCGGGCTTTACAGACACACACTCGAATTAGGGAGTTCTGGTGAAGAGAATTTAAGACAAACGCATATACTGCTGCTAAAGGTATATGTAGGGCAACAGATAAATATTTTTAAATTACTCTTTTACATGTCTTCGACAGGTACTCTGGCTATTATATTATATTATATTATATTATATTATCAATCCATCCATTATCCAACCCGCTATATCCTAACTACAGGGTCATGGGGGTCTGCTTGAGCCAATCCCAGCCAACACAGGGAGCAAAACAGGAAACAAACCCTGGGCAGAGCGCCACTCCACCGCAGTATATTGTATTGTATTGTATTGTACTGTAACGGCGCACTGCATGATATCATGCATTAAATACACTTGACTTGAGCATTCATAGTTTTCATACTCTCTCTCTGTACGTTTAGCATAGGTTGATGCACTTGCTGCTCCCTGAGCAGCTCTTCTTTTCTTCACCTTAGCGGCCCTTCTCTTCTTTTGTCGGCATCTTTTCTCATTAAAACTGACTAAGTCAGTCTTTGTGTTGCAATTACTTAGTACGTTTTCTTTCATTTTCACTTAAGCTGGCACTTAAGTCTTCAATTTGCCTCAAGAATGACTTAAGGTATGAAGAGGAAGGGGAAGTGACGGTGAAGGTGGTAGGGAATGAGAACGGCGCCTGTACGCATGCGGCGCACGGCCGTCCTGCTGGCCTTGCAGAGAGTTGATTCTGTAATAAAATAAAATAACAATAAAACGAAGAATAACCCTGGAGGTCAATCATCATCCCAAAAGCAGATAGTAGATTTCACATAGTATGTGTGTACCAAATTTCAGGTCAATAGTTCAAAGTTTATAAGCTGCAGGTGATTTAAAATCCTGGATAGACAAACGGACAACCACGGTAGCGTATTATATAAGAAGATTATATTATATTAAATTATACTACCTGTGTAAGCCCATGCTATTAAAAGCCCGGGGTCCTAGAAACTATTGAAATTGTCAGACAAAAAATTGAAATGTGGAGATGACAGGTAAGTAAAAGAAACTACTTTGGGCGTCTCTCTTCTAGGAGGTTTCGTTTTGCCAACATGCTTGCATTGCTTGTGCAAAAGTAAAAGGGATACTGTTTTGCCGATGTTAGCAGCTAAGTGACTTTGTCTTTCTTCTAAGGTTTCGTTTTGCCGACATGCTCGCATCGCTTGTGTATTAGGGGCTAAGTGAGTTTCTGTTTCCTCTCACTTCTGGGCCGGACTGACACACACACTTCCACGCATAGATGTTTATAATATAATATAATATAATATAATATAATATAATATAATATAATA
>JANRMT010062808.1:34646841-34665868 GCA_026402145.1 Polypterus bichir lapradei | reverse complement strand
TATAATATAATATAATATAATATAATATAATATAATATAATATAATATAATATAATATAATATAATATATTAAAAGTAGTATTCTAGTTTATTTTAGATTCTATAATTTTGCATGGTATAGTAGCAAGGCTTTTTGCTATGTAATTATTAGGATCTGTTTTGGCTCTCTTCTTGAGGACTAAAGTCAGATTCAAAGCTTCTATCTGAAGTGACTGCCAAAATATGCCTACTAAAGGTTTAGAAATTATATGTTTTATTTCTAACAGTAAAACTAGTAAATCCAATCAGATTCAGAAGTGTATTAATCTTCAGGCAGACTGGAGGCCAAAAGAAGAAAAGATCTTGACAGTTTTGCAGAATAAGAAGAAGACAAAAGCAAACAGTTTACTTTGTGGTACATTAGCATTTCACTTTCTCATGAATTTTCAGCATTAAACCTTCACTTTTTAAAGTCTTCCCAAGTAATTTGCTGATGATTAATATATCCATATATCCTAAATGCTGTGCTTTGTCTCATTGACTCATACTGTAGTAAATTATAATAACATAATATAATTACAGAGTACTGAATATTTTCATTTCTTCAAATTAAATAAGTATGTTCTGGTATGCATATCATTATTGGATGGAAAATATGTCTACAGAAAAATAAGTGTTATTACTGTCATATATTTCTCCCATTTTAAATCAATAATTTGGTAATACAGAAATCAAAATATTTTTAAAAAATTGTAGGCAATGAACTGACAAAATATATCAGTAGCTATCACCATTGAGACATCTAAATTGCAAGAAAGAAGGAAAAACTAAACTCTAGCCCTAGATTCTGACTGTCCAAGGTTGCCAGCCATGAAGCTCCATTACGGATTCTCTACATTGCATTATGGCACAAAAAAATGTCAACAATTGTGGTAGAATGTAAAAAAGACTTGAAAATAGGTCTATTACTGGAAATGACAAATTCACTCCAAGGCCATTTTCCAAAATTAGGAAGAATAACTTGATCAAAATGGCAGTGACACCAAATGCCTTTGCAGAATGCAAAAAAGAAAGATGAAAAAACTTAATAAAACCTCACCAAAATCCATCCATCCATCCATTATCCAACCTGCTATATTCTAAGTACAGGGTCACGGGGGTCTGCTGGAGCCAATCCCAGCCAACACAGGGTGCAAGGCAGGAAACAAACCCCAGGCAGGGCACCAGCCCTCACCAAAATGATTTTCACAATTATTAAAAATAATAGTAAAAGCTTTAACAAGGGCACATCATAATAATGCATCTTCAGTGTAGTTATGTCTCTCTAATATTGATACTTTAAATATTGAGGTGTTTGGTGGTGCTGAACTGAAAGGCTCATCAGATAAAAATTAAGAGCTGTTTTGTGATCTCCTTCAGGTAATGGCAGTTAAGAGATTAATTAAGGAAACTTGAAAACAAGGAACATTTTATCTCAGACACTTATTCGTTTCAAGTCTTAAGCACAGTGTTTTCCCTTATCGTTAAAAAGGGGTGACGCAAATATTATAAGGCTACAACTGGATGAATGTTTGAAGCCATGAGTTAAATATACATTTTGATTATATACTCAGGATCTTGAAAAAGATATACTTTACAAATCAAGCTCTTTAAACTCAAAATAATGACTACTTGGTCCACATAGCAGTTAGCCTGTTTTTTTTTTGTTTTTTTTTCTTATGGGATTATCATGGGCATTGTTTAATTACAGGGAACAGAGTACCAAACTTTGGTTCTGTATATGGATTTTGGAATGACAATAAATATCCTTATTCCTTGACAGTCATGATGCATTAACATGGCAGTGCCTGTGAACACAAACTGGTTATTGTCTTAACATTAAAGTTAATCCATCCATCCATTATTCAACCTGCTGAATCCGAACACAGGGTCACGGGGCTCTGCTGGAGCCAATCCCAGCCAACACAGGGCACAAGGCAGGAACTAATCCTGGGCAGGGTGCCAACCCACCGCAGCATTAGAGTTAAAATAAAATGAATTTGTTTAGCTCCTCCTGAGTATTCTACTTGCTTTTTTACAATTGTTTCTGTCAGTCCATCTTCAGTTTTTCCCAAAGTAACGAAAGTCTTTAATGGAAAGGGGAAGCAGGATTATTCAACATTATTTCTAAATAACATTGCAGAAAAAGAGTACAATACCTGTAATACAGAATTATATCTATCAGTAAGGCTGTGTTGGCATTGGTAGTCACTGGTGGGCATGTGTTGTCAGATTTGGCTGGTTAAGCATGGTCAGGTTGTACAGCTGATTGATAGCTGCACTGTGTTATTATTATTATTTTTTAATCTTTTTGCTAGTTATCTCCTGTTGTTTTCAGGGATCCATGAAGGATACCATGTTATGGCTTCACAGTGTGGACAAATGGCATTATTGACCATTTCAGCACACAATAAAAGCAGATCTGGAAACATAGATCAGATCATTACCTCTTACTTCTAGGCTTTCTTATTTGTTTTCTACAAACTTCGAGTAAGTTCATTCCTGTAGTGTTTTTGGAGCCCTTTGTTTTTTTTTCTTGCATGTTTCTTTAACATGTAGGTGCTTAGTCTTCCTTTAGCAGCAGTTTTTTATACACTACTAGCAAAATACCCGCGCTTCGCAGCGGCGAAGTACTGCATTAAAATTTTTATTAAGAAGAAAATTTAACCTTTTTAAAGTGAGGGAAAATATGGCAATAATTATTTGTTAAGGATCTCTTTGTATACCACGTTGTCAGTTCGGCCCTCCGGTTGTAATATGACCAAGCTGTGCGCTGAGCTTACTCTTGAGCATGCAACTTACAGTTGGCCATGTGAACAGTAATCTTGTTTCAAATCTCACAGCATGGATTGCTGCTGTCATAATCGATTTCAGTTTCATGGTTTGTTTCAATTACGACAGTATTTGCAGGACTTGTGTTGAAGTGACATTCGGCATCTGTCAAGCGTTGTAAGCTTACAACCGGTTTCATCGATAACTTCACATCCAGCTTTTGAGAGTTTAAACATTCATAAACATCAAAGTGTCCACTACTGAAATTGTCACCTATGAATGTAAGATGTTTAAGAGGCATTGGCGGTTGTCGAAAGGTGTAAAATATTTGGCCATTTCGGTACACTTGAAAGCACCAACCGAACAATTCAGCGGCAGCCATCAACTCACATGCAGAACCATAGGTGAAGGGCTTAAGCATTTCACTCTTCTAGTGCTCCTGTGTAGTATAATTATCTCCTGTACCGTCATCAGTCCACACCTTGAACCTGTCCCAGTCATTCAATACATAAGAAACAATGTTCTTCCAGATATCAAGAGTGAGCCTGATATGGCCGTGCAATATGTAACACAGAGAATGGAAAAGGTAGGTACCATCTCCGGGCATGGAAACCACTCAGTAAGTGACAGTTCTTTGATCGATGGTGATTACCTCGATAGACATGGTAATGGGGGTTGGAATGATGAAGGAAATGGGTACCTGAGTAATGTAAAGTAAGTGTAAAATACCTATACAATAACTATAATTGTAATAAACAAACAATAAAACAGCGGAGAAGCCGTGGATTAAACAAAAAGGCTGTAGTTATCAGCAGGGAGACGTGAATCCCGTGGCGAAGCAAGGAAGGGAATGTAGAGACTGGAGCGACGGACGGCCTTATATAGGCAGGCAGCCAACAACGTGGGAGGTGATGGGATGGGAGACCCAACGCCGCCTCACATGGTGACCAAGCTGCAGGCTATGGACGTATATATGTACGTAAATAGGATTCAGTTAGCGTTGGGAACCCGTGTACCAAATTTCTTGAAGATGGGCCCATAAGTAACAAAGACTGTTGAAAAGTTCAATATGGTGGCCGACAGTGGCATCATACCACTGAAATAAGTACGTACATTGGTTTCGGTTAGTGCAGGGAAGCCGCCTACCAAATTTCGAGAAGATGAGGCCATAAATAAGAAAGTTCAACATGGCGGACGTTGTTGATCGTTACGCGTAGAATTTCGAAATGAAACCTGCTTAACTTTTGTAAGTAAGCTGTAAGGAATGAGCCTGCCAAATTTCAGCCTTCTACCTATACGGGAAGTTGGAGAATTAGTGATGTTGGAAAATTCAATATGGCGGCTGACAGTGGCGTCATACCACCGAAATAAGTACGTACATTGGTTTTGGTTAGCTCAGGGAAGTCACCTACCAAATTTCGTGAAGATGGGGCCGTAAATAAGAAAGTTCAACATGGCGGACGTTGTTGACCGTTATGACCGTTATGCGTAGAATTTCGAAATGAAACCAGGTTAACTTTTGTAAGTAAGCTGTAAGGAATGGGCCTGCCAAATTTCAGCCTTCTACCTACACGGGAAGTTTGAGAATTAGTAACATTGGAAAGTTCAATATGGCGGCTGACAGTGGCGTCATACCACCGAAATAAGTATGCACATTGGTTTCGGTTAGCGCAGGGAAGCTGCCTACCAAATTTCGTGAAGATGGGGCCATGAATAAGAAAGTTCAATTTGGCGGGCGTTGTTGATCGTTATGACCGTTACGCATAGAATTTCGAAATGAAACCTGCTTAACTTTTGTAAGTAAGCTGTAAGGAATGGGCCAACCAAATTTCAGCCTTCTACCTACACAGGAAGTTGGAGAATTAATGACGTTTGGAAAATTCAATATGGCGGCCGACAGTGGCGTCATACCATCGAAATAAGTACGTACATCGGTTTTGGTTAGCGCAGGGAAGTCACCTACCAAATTTCGTGAAGATGGGGTCAGCCTTCTACCTACACGGGAAGTTTGAAAATTGGTGACATTGGAAAGTTCAATATGGCGGCCAACAGTGGCGTCATACCATCGAAATAAGTACATACATCGGTTTCGGTTAGCGCAGGGAAGCCGCCTACCAAATTTCGTGAAGATGGGGCCATAAATAAGAAAGTTCAACATGGCGGACGTTGTCGACCGTTATCGACCGTTATGACCGTTACGTGTAGAATTTCGAAATGAAACCTGCTTAACTTTTGTAAGTAAGCTGTAAGGAATGAGCCTGCCAAATTTCAGCTTTCTACCTACATGGGAAGTTGGAGAATTAGTGATGAGTCAGTCAGTCAGTCAGTCAGTCAGTCAGTCAGTCAATCAGTCAGTCAGTCAGTCAGTCAGTGAGTGAGTGAGGGCTTTGCCTTTTATTATTATAGATATAGGTAGTCCCCAGGTTATGGACATCCGACCTACGACTTACGAATGAGGCCACAGCTGTGATGCATGCGCCTCAGTAACTGCCGCTCCGTCATCTTCGGCCTGGGGATGCTGCAAGCGATGGCTGGAGGGGGGCGATTTCGCTGCTTGCGCAGTGTAGTGTTCCTTGGGCGGCTCCCGGTGGCTAGCAGTGACCCGTGGTCCATAGTCACCGGGGCCACCGTGTGCAGGACGATGGTTCCCTGCCTGCCCACTACACAGCCGCAGCTACTGCTCCTGACTGGATGCAGGCTGGATGGAGCGAAGGGGGGCGTTTCACTGCCCGCCCAGCACACACTGTGGATGAACGGAGGCCATTGAGGGTGAACGGGGCGGCGAGGGTAGCATTGTAATGTGCCTTGGATGGCTGCCTGTTGAATTGGGGTTGGGCGATTCACTACCCGCCTTTGGCCGCACCGTGTTTGTTCTCCGTGGGTGGACGCTGCAGGCAGCATACTGTAGTGGAGGTGACTGTGTGGTGGGCGAGTGATGAACCCTCCCTCGCCTCCCCAAGTCATTCTCAATAGCAAGCCTGCTTGTACTGTTACGCACATAGCAGGAAGTTGTCTCTTGTCAGTACATCAGATGTGTTGATGGGTGCCTTCCTGCTGTGACAACGTGTACAGTGCTGTGCAGAAGAGCTCATCTTAACCTTTTGTCTTCACCCTTCAAGAATGTCTCTGAAACACAAATCTGATGCAAGTGCTGGTGATATAGTAAAGAAGAGAAAAACCATCACCATTGAAAATAAATTAGAAATAATAAAAAGGTCAGAGAGGGGTGAAACTCCATCATTCATTGGCAGAGCACTTGGTTACAGTCGGTCAACAATAGCATTTATTAAAATAATGTACCTGTTCTGACTTATACTAGGGGGGCTCTGCTCCCTGCTCGCTACACTCTCCAACCCCAGTGCAGGCCCTACACGCTAGTTATTTCCCAGATCTGCCGCTTGCGACGAATCGTGCTGTGCTTTTGGATAAACGCGAATATCAACTCTGTCTTTGATATCTCCATCTTTTGAAACTATTATCGCTGACAATTCATCACATGTTGGTTTATTATATATGCAAGTGTGATCTTTCGGATTCATATAGAAATCCGAGAAAACTTCTTTGTCCATGTTTTTCAGATAAATTTCATGTAAAGTAAGATACTTTTGGATGTATGGATTTGTATCCATTATTGGCTGTAGAATTTCTAATACGTCTGGTTGTTTAACTCTTTCAATTCTATGTGCATCACTTCTCCGTGATCATAAATATAAACCTGACCGAATTGCGGTTTCTTTGAACTTAAACTTGTAGTAGCTTTAATTTTTGTGGGACCACAGATTCTCATAGTGTATGGTCCTGAATCATGTAAATCTATGTTTTGAGCTTTGAATGATGCGAACGTGAACAGATTATTGTAGATTTGGATATTTTGCCTGTACTGTTTTTTGGATTTCACTTTCACCAGATCTTTTATTTCTCACAGATATGCCTCATCATTGGGAAGAAACACTACTTTTCCCTGACGGCAACAGGAATTAGATGATCTACAAGTCTCTGACTTAAACTTTAAAGCCAACCAATATCTACATAGTTCTGTCACATCACCTACAGTATGTCCATATATTCGATCTCTTTTCACTGTTCCGTTATTTCACTGAGTAATAATTTCTGTTTGTCAGTGGTGTTATCTTTACTATCAGTTTTTTGAGACTTTCGAATTTTAGTACTTTCACAATTTTTAACTTGCTCTACATGTGTATCGCGGCAACGTTTTTCAACCTCTTTACGATGTTCTACTTTGTCTTCTACTCTTTGTCCTTTCTTCTTCTACTATTTGTCTTTTATTTTCGTCTCTGCTTGGACCTGTTAGGTTTTCAATTCATATAAACATATACATATATATGCAGGTTAGTAGTCCATCTGTGCAGATGCATGCCTTCATTAAAAGCATCAAGTCATAATACTTACAAGTGCTTTCTTACACTTCCAGAGTCTCATTTCCCAACCTAGTCCAAGTCTGTGTACCTTCTAGCCATGTCTGCATGAATTCTGCTTCCCTCCCACATCATAAAGGTGTGCAGGTTAGGTTAGATGTAACTCTAAGCAGGCTCAGTAAGAATGTGTATGAACACCAGCTCTTTACATGTGCCCTGTAAAGAGCTGGTGCACTATCAAGAATTGATTTTTGTCTTGCGCTCAGTGCTGCTATTGGATTAAACAGGTTTAGTACGTGGATGGATGTATTACAGAGTAATGGGAAGTGTGGAAGAGAGATGGAGAAGAGTATCAGGAGTAATTTGTGACAAATGGGTATTAGAAAGAGTGAAAGGGAAGGTCACAGGACGGTAGTGAAACCAGCTATGCTATATGGGTTGGTGACCAAAACAACAGGAGACAGAGTTAGAGGTGGCAGAGTTAAAGATGTTAAGATTTGCATTGGGTATGACAAGGATGGACAGGATTAGAAATGAGTACATTAGAGGGTTCCTTAGGCTGAAGAGTTTGGAGACAAAGTCAGAGAGGTGGAATTGCATTGGTTTGGACATGTGCAGAGGAGAGATGCTGGGTATTTTGGGAAAAGGATGTTAAAGATAGAGCTGCCAGGTAAGAGGAAATGAGGAAGGCTTAAGAGAAGGTTTATGCATGTGGTGAGAGAGGACATGAAGGTGATGGGTGTAACAGAGCAAGGAAAATATGGAAAACATGATCTGCTGTGACGACCCTTAATGGAAGCAGTCGGAAGAAGAAAAAGAAGAGTATGTGGATGGATGGACAACATTACTTTTTTAGAAAACATCCAAAAATCTGAGCATGTTTAAACTGAACCAACCACTGCTGCATACTTCAAGTCTGTACAAAACGCAATTTTGTCTTTTTAAAAGTACCATTAATATTGTAATGTGAAAAAGGACTAAATTTTATCATTTAATCTCACAGAAATATATTCCTATTGAAGTTCAATATCTAAAAACTCCTTGTCTTAATCTAACTCTGTATGAATATCTTCCGCCTTTCGTCTGAAATTAAAAGTATTTGCTGTTTAGACTCATTATAACAGGATTATTTGACGACTAAAGAACGACAACTATGTTGTTGGTTTTTTTTTTTAAAGAACACTGTTTATTACATTTTATTTAATAATACTGGATTGCGGAGCTTGTTACTACTTAATTGAGAAATTGTGTCAGCTTGCAAATCCCTTCAACTTTATAAGTTGGCAGCCATTATGCATGTGTATGCTAAAAGCTGCAGGATAGAAGGGATCAAAGAAATTTTTTAGCACATTATACTTTGAAATTTATCCACACTCTTTTTCAAAAATGCCACATATATTACCAAAGAGTGCAGCATCATGTGTTTAACATACAAAATTAAAATAAATGCCTTCTCTGGAATGCTACCATATCAGCAAATCAAAACGACTGCCAATAATTTGTTTATATTAATTAGATCTGTAACCACACTCTTACTTTAGGTCATTTGTTTAAGGTGAATTAATGCAAAAATTTAATGGTTTATTTTCTCTTTACCGAAAAACCATTAAAAGTGTTTTTTGCCACTAATGAAGGGCACTTGATAGAAGATTAGAAAGTGTTACAGCCTAGTTTGACCTGTTGCTTCAGTTAAATTGCTAATTACCAAAGTGTTTGCCATGTTCCACAGCCAACTTTAAGGAATATGTCCATTGTATATGTTATTTCAAGATTACTTTAAGGAACAGCATATTGCCTGAAATAACCAAAAGGCACAATTAAATTCTTGGAATAATTCTTCTTATTTATTATCTCTATATTTAACTAACATGTTTACAATAAATCTAAATCTTTCATGGCAGATGTCATTTTCTGTTATTTTTATCCATTTTGTGATATGTGGGATAGAAAAAGTATGATTTCTCTTTCTAGACATTGCTTACTTCCAAAGCAAACTCACTTTCATACAAAGAGTAGTCAGAGACACAGAATCAGCCACGTGTTAAATGCCTCGACACAGATCTCTTGCATCTCACAGTAATAAAAGTCTATTAATTCTTGTTCTTTGTCAGTTACCTAAAAAATCAATCAGTTGCAGTTAGTGCAGAATTTAGAAGCCAGAATCTTGACTAGAAAAAGAAAAGCACTTCTCACCAAGTTTAGCACTGTTACATGTGTTACCCGTGTCATTTTGAACTGACTTTAAAATACTACTAATGGGGTAAAGCCCTAAATAATCTTGCACCTTCCTATATTTTGGAATGCCTGTCCCTCTACACACCAGGTCATAATCTTAGATCTTCTTATAATTCCAAAAGCCAAGCTTAAAAGAAGTGGTGATGTGGCCTTTTGCTGTTATGCACCTAAAATCTGGAATACTTTACCAACAGAAATTCAGCAGGCTAATTCTGTGGAATATTAAAAAAAGAACTGCTAAAAGCCTTTGATTTTAATTCGGCTTTTTCATTTCGATCTGCATCCTGGGCCACTCTTTCAACACCTTCTTTACTGCACAAATTGTTGGCAGTTCTGAAGTTAAACCATGGATCAGCTTGTTATTATTTAGGTGTACCTGATAGAATGATTGTTTATTGTGCATTACAAAAGGGCAAAAACTTGAACAGAAGTAAAGGTGCAATTGGAACATTAGAACAATCTAGATGAGAATAAGCCATTCAGCCCAACAAAGCTCTATGCACTTAATTCCTCCAAAAAAACATCAAGTCTAGTTTTGAAAGTCCCTAAAGCCCTCCTCTTTACCATGTTACTTGGTTTCTTATTCCAAGTGTCTATGGCTCTCTGTGTGAAGAAAAAAAATCCTAATGTTTATGAGAAATTTACCCTTAACAAGTTTCCAACCGTGTTCCTGTGTTCTTGTTGAACTCATTTTAAAATAAGTCTTCATCCACTGTACTAATTCCCTTCATAATTTTAAACACTTCAGTCATGTCTCCTGTTAATCCTCTTTTGCTTTAATTGGAAAGGCTCAGCTCGTTTATTCTTTACTCATAAACTTATCCCCTGAAGCCCTGGAATCAGCCTAGTCGCTGTTTTCTGGACTTTTTCTAGCACTGCTATGTGTGTTGTCTTTTCATAGTCCTTTTCGTAGTTGTGAAATTATACAAATTATATTAAGGCAAGTAAAGTGAGTAGGCCGCTATTAAGAAAATGAAAATACAGAAGTACACAGTACACTTTGACACTCTAGGTTTATTAATATAAATGATGACCTCTAAGCATGTATGTCCAGCATAGGGCTGCAGTAGTTAGTTCTGCTGCCTGGCACCAAAGGAGTTAAATCTGACCCAGTAATTTATTTGTATGAGTTTTCTTCACAAGTCCCAAAGGTGTGCATGTTAGGTTAAGTGGCAGCTCTGCTTTGGCATGCGATATGCATGTCCTGCCATGGACCTTCCAGGGTTGGCTCCTGCAGGGATAGTCGGTGATACTCATTTGGATTATGCTTGAAAATGAATGTATTGAAAGATAATCATATGGGATGTAAAAACCCTAAATTTCCATTTTTAACAACCTTATAAATTATACTTTTATGTTAATAAAAAAATTAAAAAATTGCAAATTATTTCCTAATAGGAAAAATTATCCCTACTAGTACTGCACTCATAAGACAAACATGTTTTAAGAATGCTGTGTACAAACTTGTTCTGTGGCTTTAGGGTTCAAATACATCAAAAAGGTTATTTTTAAATAGACAGGATTTACTTGACTAATGAGAAATGTAATCCTAATTAGATTCTGCTTTTTGCCTTGTTGTTATAAACTCTTATCCCCGCTAATAAACAGCAGATATTCAATGAAATCTAAAAAGGCAATTTATCGAGAAATGGCTATGAGAGAATGAGTCAAAGTATATATTTAGATATATTCTGTTGTTTTTGTTTTTTATAAATATACAGAGTATGTAATAACAGAGTTATGCAGTGGTGTTTGAGAAATCCAATATCTGTTGCTTCATATGTGAAATGGTTGAACAAAATCAAACACTGTAAAATTAAATCAGATTTGTGTTATCACCAAGCAGTAGAATGTAGTGCACAATGTTTTATTTATATCGGTGTCTGAAACAAACTTTCAAGCCCAGTTATTAAGATGTCACATAAAGTTGTCTATGAGAACAACATGGAGCTTCTGTTATTGCCTTGAGTGTTTCTGAGTATTTATTGATAGTTGTTGTAAAAATGAGATGTACTTTTGAATTGGAAGAAGCTTGGCAATAGGAGCAAGCTGACAAGCTGCTCAAAATAATGTGAAAGTATAAAAAATGGTATTGTACACTATATTATTATGAGGAGTATAGTGAACAGTGTAGTCCGGGAAATGAAAAAAAGTTTGAATTTCATAATTATTTTTATTAATCCAAAAATGAGTTTTCTATATTGGCAAAAAAAAAAAAAGTTTCTATGTCTTTTTCACCTTTTAGAGGACAATGATAAATTCCTAGGGGAAAATTCTTTTTTTTTTTGCAGGAACATAAAATAAAGTCTCCACAGACATACTGTATATATATTCAATGCACATTTATTTTATACTGTTCCTAAAAAAATACTGTCCCTGTGCCAATTCAGTATGCCTTCTAGATTTTTTTAAGGCAGAGGAAGGCAGAATGGGAGGTTATTGTACAGTCCAATAGCTGTGGGCAAAAAGAGTCCCCATAGTGCCTCTTAGCACAACATGGTCAAATTATCCAATAAAGATGTGTCATGGAGAGCATAACGGTCTCTGATTTCACCATCATCCTTTTTTTGACACTATTGATTCTTGGATGAGACCTGTAATGCACTTTTATTGTGTGCAGTCCAAAAATTTTCTGCAGTACAAATAAAGGTCCTTTTCAGGTCTTTATGGGGCTCAGTGGTAGACAGGCATTAGGAGTCTCAACGGGTCACCGCAAAATCAATCCTCAGAAAGAGAAGGGTTGTTGTACGTAGCTCAGTGTTGAGTAAGAAAATATAATGAACAGGTCCTAATGATCAATGATATCATTTGTAGGTTGAACCACAGTGATGAAGTGAAACAGAAGCAGCTGTGTAAAAGGAATAAAACTGAGCAAGCGACAATGAGACTAAAAAGGTGAGATTGTGGTAGGTGTGATGGTTTAACCTGCAAGGGTGAGCATAGTGACAAAACAAAGGTGGTCATCCTCCTCATCAAGGTAATGGACAAAAGGTGTTTCCTGATGTGCTCTTCAAGTTTTTCTAAAGAAGCACAAACGGACCAAGGTTGAGGTCTAGAAACACAGTGGTCAGCCATGCAAACTGAGTGAAGCAAACATGAAATACACTCAGCTTACTTCCCATCAAAGCCAGAAGATATCCAGCACAGATGTCTATCAGCTCAAAGCTTGCAGAAACCACTGAGACCCTGGTACACCCATCTGCAGTCCAGGGAAGTCTTACGAGAAGTGGTCCTCATGGAAGAGCTGCAACCATTTATCTGAGGTGGAAATAAAATCAAATGACTCATGTTTCCATTAAAATAGAAGGACTGGGATGGAAGAGAATGGTAATAGGTGTTCTGGAATGACAGGTCTAAATTTGTAATTTTTCTTCTTAACAGAAGGCAGTTTTTCCTCTGAAAAGCTAAAGAACAGTACATGGATGAATTTCTGCAGACAACTTTGAAGTACAGTGGAGATAACCTGCATGGTTTAGGGTTGCATTTCCACAAATGGACTTGGTGATGTAATCAACTTTTATGGCTCCCTCACTACTGAGAAGTACAAGCAGACTCTTAGGCCTTATGCAGTACCATCAGGGAGGTGCCTGATCGGACATAACTTCATTCTTCAGCATGACAATGACCCTAAACGCATGACCAGAACCATAAAACACTTTCTGGAGCGAAAAGACAACAGAGAATCCTTTAACAGATGGTCTGTCTCCCACAGAGCCCTGATCTCAACATCATCAAAAACTATGACATTATTTTTGAAACCATTTAACAGAATTTTTTCACAAATGCCTAAGAATTTTGCATAGTACTGTACTTACTCGTTCATTAAGGGGATGAAAGTGCAGGTTTGCACCACAGACAGAGAGTCTCACAGAATTTGTTTCTTTCTGGGTGCACATATGGAAGACCTCCCTGGAAGGGTGGAGGGATTCTTTGCTGGAGCAGGGGTATTGGAACAAATGACGTTCATAAGGGCAGGCTCTCAGTTCTGCCATCCAAATTTAAACAGTTAGGAACCAGGCTGAGGAACAAAACTGACAATGTAGTCTTCTGAGAAGTTCTTCCTGTGCCATGTGCGTCTGAATAAGATTGTGGAGACCTGTGTCAAGCGTTAAGATTTCTAATTGTGGTGTAGGATAGAAATGTATAAGTTTATGGGGCATTGGGGCTCCTTTTGAAACAAATGGGATCTGTTCAGCCATGATGGGATATTTTTGAAATGAAGGGGCACCAGTGTGCTGGGGAGGCATATGAAGAGGTTGGTTGAGGAGTGTTTAAACTAGGGAATCAGGTCAGGGAGGTACGTATTAACGTAAATTCTAATTCTAACCTAAAATTAAAGCCAGTCAGGCATTGTCTAACCCACTCTGTCCTGAACAGGGTTGTGGGGGGTGTTAGAGCCTATCCCAGTCAGCACAATGCAAGGCAGGAAAAAAACCCTGCACAGGGTGTCCCAAAGTTAAAATGCACAAGCAGAATAAGTAACACATTAAAACAGCTTGACTTAATGCCAGCTGTAGCAAAAATAATACATGTGAGTTGGAGTTGTATGTAACAAAGCATAATTATGATTTTATAGCAATAACAGAAGTCTAGCTAAATAACAAAGGTGGGGATGAGTGTAACATAAATGGGTATAAATTATTTAGGAAGGATTGACCGAAATAAAATGGAGGGTTAGTTGCTGTTTATGTAAAAAATAATTTTAATGCAAATATTATTCAGGTTGACGATGAGCCACGTCTTAGTAAGTATGTCTAGACTTGTCTGGAAAGCATTAGGAATTGAGGCCTTATTTTAGGAGTGTGCTATGGACTCCCCAGTGCAGGCAGTAACTTCAATGCTTATCTTTCAGATAATATTAAAATGGCTGGTTTCAGGGGGATGTTAAATTAATGGAGGATTTTAACTAATCGAATATTAATTTGCTAACCTTATAAATAGCAGAGCACAAGAACAAGAGTTTTTAGAAGTAATCAGTGACTGTTTTTCTAACATGCTAATGGACCATCTGTCTAGATTTAGTATTTTGTAATAACCAAGACAAAATTCAGGATATAGAGGTGTTTGAACCACTAGGGTTAAATGATCATCTATACTAATAAAAGGCAAAGCCCTCACTGACTGACTCACTCACTCACTCACTCACTCACTGACTCATCACTAATTCTCCAACTTCACGTGTAGGTGGAAGGCTGAAATTTGGCAGGTTCATTTCTTACATCTTACTTACAAAAGTTAGGCAGGTTTCATTTCGAAATTCTACGCATAATGGTCATAACTGGAACCTACTTTCGTCCATATATACGGCCACAGCCAGCAGCTCGGTCGCCGTGTGAGGTGGAGTTGCGTCCCGCATCATCACGCCTCCCAAGTAATTGAGTGCCTGCCCATATAAGGTAAATATTTGCGGGTGAAGAACTGTGCTTAGCATATTCATAAGTGCAGCTACTGCGGAAACCCTCTGACGCTGAACAAGCCTTTGTACACATATCAATAGGCGTCCCTCATCGTCACGCCTCCCACGTAATTGAGTGCTTGCCCATATAAGGCCGTCCGTCAGCATTACACAATTGAGAAGGCAGCAAAAAAATATGAAGCGAGTGACGCATACAAGCATATTCATAAGTGCAGCTACTGCGGAAACAAAGCACGGTGTAAACCTTACGTTTAAATTAAGTTCATAGACACGCTGCCGCTGGCGTTTGTCATGCCTAAGACAAATACGATATTCGCGAGATACAAGTTTAATGAGAAGACGCAGGGTATAAACGAGACTTTTGATCACTTTGTAACAGAGTTAAAATTGCTGTAACGGAGTTGAAATTGCTGGTGAAGGACTGTGCTTATGCAAACGAATAGGAAAGCAAGGTGTAAAGCTTAAGTTTAAATTAAGTTCATAGACACGCTGCCGCTGGCATTTTTCATGCCTAAGACGAATACGATATTCACGAGATACAAGTTTACTGAGAGGACGCAGGGTATAAACGAGACTTTTGATCACTTTGTAACGGGGTTAAAATTGCTGGTGAAGGACTGTGCTTATGCGAACAAAGATGAGATGGTCAGGGATAGAATAGTGTTTGCCACAAATATGGCCATAGCCAGCAGCTCGGTCGCCGTGTGAGGCGAAGTTGCGTCCCTCATCATCACGCCTCCCACGTAATTGAGTGCCTGCCCATATAAGACCGTCTGTCAACAAAGCACAGTGTAAACCTTAAGTTTAAATTAAGTTCATAGACACACTGCCACTGGCGTTTGTCATGCCTATGACGAATACGATATTCGCGAGA
This sequence comes from Polypterus bichir lapradei, assembly GCA_026402145.1. NCBI lineage: Eukaryota > Metazoa > Chordata > Cladistia > Polypteriformes > Polypteridae > Polypterus > Polypterus bichir. The sequence goes on along the minus strand of JANRMT010062808.1, from coordinate 34,650,177 downwards.
TACAAGTTTAATGAAAAGACGCTGGGTATAAATGAGACTTTTGATCACGGCTCACGTGAACTGATTGTGAACGCAGTACGCACACAAAAAGCAAGACCTCCAAAGAGCGCTGAACAAAAAACGCATTACACAATTGAGAAGGCAGCAAAGGAATATGAAGCATGCATACAAGCATATTCATAAGTGCAGGTACTGCGGGAACAAAGCACACGGTGGAAAAAGTCAATGTCCAGCTAAAGGAAGACAGTGTAAAAAATGTGGCAAATTGAACCACTTCGCTAAAGTTTGCAGGACTGGGAAAGGTAAAGCCGTGCATGCAGTGTGTGATGTCTGAGATAAAGAGGAAGACAAGCTGTTTATTGATGCAGTAAGAAAGGAACAACCCTCTGAATCTGAACAAGCCTTTGTAGACATATCAATAGGAAAGCAACGTGTAAAGCTTAAGTTAAAATTAAGTTCATAGACACGCTTCCGCTAAATATTCGCAGGCAAATCCACAACTTAATACTGGGAATACCTGTTAAACATCTTAGATTCACGAGTACCAATTTGGGTAGTGAACACTTCGATGAATGAAACCTGTTATCTTTACAATGGTTGACAAACACGGAATATAACTTGAACACAACACATCCTCCAAATACGAACCTGATTGAAAGAAATAATGATAATCAAATCCTTGCAACACTCATAACAGTCACAAAACAATTACATTGACAATCATGTTACGTTATGTTTAAAATGTTTCCTTTTCTTTTTCATAACTTATTTAACACACTACTTCTCCGCTGCGAAGCGTGGGTATTTTGCTAGTAATATAATAAAATTCTTAGTGTTTTAGAAGAAGACACTAAAAATATTTAGTTTAACTTTGGAAGGGCAATAGTTGAACAGAGGCGGGAAAGTCTAAAAGGGATATACTGGAATAATCTTGTAGTGTGGAGACAGTTAAGGGCAGTGGAATGGGTTAAAAAAAATGTTTTACATAAAATGCAGGGCAAAAACATCCCAAAAATTGAAATTAATGGAAAGAAAAACCTCATCAGTGGGTTAATAAGGAGCTGCAAAAGTAGCTGCAAAAGGGAAAAACAACTGTATAAAGCGTATAAGACCAATAACTCTTTATATAAAACACATATGTCAGATACCATGGAAATTGCAGATATTTGCATTTAAAGGACATTTTGTAATTAAACACACTGATTTGAGGGAGGAGTAAGTTCAAAGGAGGATTATGAGTATGAGTGTTTATATAACCAAGGTGAACGCTTAAAAGCTATATTCTTTTAAGTAGCCAGTGAGCATGTCTGATGGTGAGAACGGGCCTATGGCATGTATACATGGAAAAATCTAAGTCAGAAAGTAGTATACTGGGTGAAAAGCATTTTATTTCAGAATATTAAGAAATGCATTGATGATGTTATGAACAATCTAAGAATATCCAGGTAAATTCTTATGAGAAAAGAAGAACCAGGAGAAGAAAAGAGACTTAAAAATGCTACTCAATTTCAAAATCAAATTAAGTGCTGGAGTTAGGAAAAAAATAATCAAACCTAACAAACAAGTTTTTTAGAGCAAGAGAGAATTGAAGTGAAAAGAATCTGAGTTTATGAAGCCATGCTACCAATAATCGAGCTCTAACCAAAATGACAAAGTCATATAATGAAGTTTTAATTTTTAAAGTTTTCCTAGGATAGCAAACATGCTGCATTGTCATCTTAGGTAGCTGATAAGTGACAATGTAGCATGTCTCACCGATGACTGTCACTTGACGGCAATCGGTAAAGCAACAGCTAAACAACAGTGACACAAACAGATTCAAATTGGGAAAGACATCATCATTATCATAATAATGTGAAATACAAGCAAAATCAAGGTATAAATAAAAAAATATTTGTACAATATGCAGAAACCATTACATTTATAAAACTGCAGTTGATGTTCTAGATATCTCCAAACAAGCTTTGTCACCAATAATTCAGGAATAAAGATTGTTGGGAAAAGGTGCTGATTTCACATATGTATTTGTAGGAGTTAGCAACTAAAGGTATGTAGACTTGAAGAAGAATCCCAATATATGTCAATTGATTCACATAGCTATGGCAAGTTCTCCTTGAAATTGTTGGTCAGCTTTTAGATGGTCTTTTGACTACTTTCATTTACTCTTTTTGTGTCTTGACCTTTTACTTTTGTTATTGGTTTTCTCATGCCTTTGTGGACCTTATTTTTAATTTTTGTATTCTTTGGCTTTATAGGATCTTTTCATTATTTAAATTAAAAAATAAAATATTTAAGGCTTTGTTTTTTGGCCCAGGTATTTTAACGGTTATTCTGTACTTTTAGGAAATTTTGTTGGCCAGAGGACTTCAGAGAGTGTAATTTTGTGTGTGTGTATATGTGTTCAGGCCTTTTTTGAGCTTATGATATCTTATTCACAGCATCACGTAGACTTGCTTGGAAAAGACAAACAATAAGTAACAGGATTTCCTTAAAGTATTGTGCAGTCAAACTATCCTTAATAATTAGCAGAGATGGCTGGCTGTTAAAGGAGAAGCCATCATTATCGATGTCCTGTCAGTGTGCCATTTGAGAATGTTTTTCTTGATCGTACTATTGTCCTTGCTGTTTTGATTTGTAATTCTCTTGGTCGTTAATCCCAAGGATGAAGCAGACTATCATGGAGAGCATTCAATGACAAAACTCATCATAGACACATAATGAATTAAGTTTAATCTCTGCGGGTCTGTGACACATGGTGTGAAGCAATGTGATGTTACATGATTTGCATGTACATGTTACATGTGACTTCACTTATAATTCCTTAGATGCAGTTCTTTAAAGAATTTTCAGTCGCCACAGATTGTCCAATAAGAACAGTCTGGAAGAGAGATTGTCAGTTTTCTTATTTATTGTACAAACCTATCCAAGGTAATCAGAAATTCCATTTTATATTCAACTAGTTTATATATATATATATATATATATATATATATATATATATATATATATATACAGTAATCCCACGCTATATCGCGCTTCGATTTTCGCGGCTTCACTCTATCGCGGATTTTATATGAAAGCATAACTAAATATATAACGCGGATTTTTCGCTGCTTCGCGGGTTCTGCGGACAATGTGTCTTTTTACTTCCTGTATATGCTTCCTCAGTTGGTTTGCCCAGTTGATTTCATACAAGGGACGCTCTTGGCGGATGGCTGAGAAGCTAACCAATCAGAGCACGCAGTTGAGCTCCTGCGTGCTGAATGCAGTGTTAACCAGGAAGTCTCGTCTCACTCATTCAGCATCAACGTGTTTCGCTGTGTAAAGAGTTGTGCT
>JANRMT010062808.1:34565587-34626841 GCA_026402145.1 Polypterus bichir lapradei | reverse complement strand
AGGGCCCAATTTAGAGTCATCAATCAACCTAACACATACTATATGACTTTGGGTTCGTGGAGTTGAATCCAGGATGCTAAATCCATGAAACCTCTGTAGCAGTTTGCTTCTTCAGTTCTCCACTGTATTTCTAATTTTTAATACTTTTACATAATCTGAATATAAATTAAAAATTACACTGATGCTGTTCACTGCTTGCTTCAGTAATACCTCCATAAGGCTTTACAAAAATAATATTACAAAAATATTCTATTTAATGCCATGGTGGACAACATACAGCTGTATAGCTGGTGATTTACAAATTTGGCAATGAAGAATCACAAGGCAGTGTAGCTAAGTAGATAAAAATGTATGACAGTGGGTTAACACTCTGCCCGGGATTGGTTCCTGCTTTGTGCCCTGTGTTGGCTGGGATTGGCTCCAGCGGACCCCGTGACCCTGTATTTGGATTCAGCGGGTTGGAAAATGGATGGATGGATGGATGTGTATATGTATTTATTTACCTATTTATGTATTTGTTTATTTGAAGAGCTTCTGTATAATGACAAATTTTCCCCAGGGACAAATATAGTTCTATATGTAATATTCTGCAGTATTAATTATATTTGAGATGTTGAATTTTATTACTGGAAAGAAGCAGAACAGGCTGATATTTTGCTAGTTGAGCATAAATCACTCTTAATTGGCTTAAGCAGGGGATTAGTACTTTCTTACTGGATGTCTTGGTAAAACATGAGGTTGTTTCACACAAAGTTAGCCTGTCTCACTTGATATGACTTTCTACCAGTAAAGTGCGATGTTACTGTTTTAAGTCATAATTTCCTCTCATGTGGCACCTTATCAATTGCTTTCTGAAAGTCAAGATAAATAATATCATATGCTCCAGTTTAATCATATCCTTTGCTTCCTTACAGAATTTCAGCATGTTGGTAAAACATGACCTCCCTCTTCTGAACTCATGCTGACTATTCACTAAAACTTCTGATCTTATCCTTTATAATTCCTTCCATTAATTTGCCTATGATGCATATTAAGCTTACTGGCCTATAGTTTCTTGGATCTTCCCAGTCACCATTTTTAAATAATGGGGTATTTGCCATTTTCCAGTCTTTCAGAATTTCTCCAATGCGCACTGACTTCCTAAAAATATGTGTCAAGGGTTTGTAGATGTACTCACATACAGTATCTCCTTAAGAACTCAATTGAAAATATTATCTGGTCTTGGAGATTTGTTTGATTTCATCCTATTTAATCTGATTAGTATTTCTACCTCTACAATTTCCAAATCACTCAGTACCTCCTTATTAGTCCTTTTATACCGCTGGGAAGTTATCAACTTCCTCACATATGAACACCTCAATAAAAATGCAAGTTTAGAGCATCTGCTCTTTTACTATCTATATTTTTAATTCTCATTTACTGTTGCTGATGCACTTTACCTCCTACTTTAATTTTTTTTACTACTAAAATGCTTAACAAATCTATTTGGCTTGTGTTTTGAATTATCTGCTATCTTCCTCACCAAATGTCTTTTTGCCTCCCTAATATCCTTCTTAATGGTTACCCTCATGTTTTCATACACCCTACAATTCACAATGGAGTTATTAGTCTTATAAGCCTTATACAGCTGTTTTTTTCTTTTTGCAGCTTCTTTTTCAACTCTTTATTAACCCACTGTGGAGTTTAATTTTTTAAGACTTTGCGGTGTATCTTAAAAATTTGCCCTACCAAAGTTAAACTTAACAGTTTTAGTCTTAGCTTCCAGATTCTTACAAAACACTGAGAACTGTATTATATTATGGTCACTTGACCCTAGTGGTTCGATCACCTCTACATCCTCAATTCTATCCTGATTATTACAAAATATCAAATCCAGACAAGCTTCACCTTGCATTGGTGCTTTATTATATTGTGTTAAAAATAGTTACTGATTACTTCTAAAAACTCCTGCTCTTGTGTTCTGCTATTTGCAAAGTCATTCCAATTAAGATTTGGATAGTTAAAGTCCACCATGACCTTTTTAATATTAACAAAAAGATGTGCATTGAAATCATTGTCTGCATTATAACACACTCCTAAAATAAGGCCTCTTTTCCTAATAATTTCCAGACAAAGCCACATATCCTCACTAGCATGGGAGCTCTTTGTCAAAGTGAAGAGAACTTGCATTTAAATTCTGTTTTATATAAACAGCAACTCCAACTCCTTTTCTGTTCCATCTATCCCTCTGTATTATACTTATTCCAATATTTGTTATGTAGCCAGTTCTGTTATTGCTATAATATCATAATTATGCCCCTCTACATACAACTCCAACTTGTTTTGTTTTTGATACTTCTAGTATTAAGGCAAGCTATCTTTAATGTGATACTCATTTTACTTTTTCATTTAAATTATGGATTAGAATTTAAATTACTATACATTTTTTCACTATTGTTTGCTCCTTTATGTACAGTTCTAAACATGGCCTATCCTAAACTCCTTGCCCCTCCATTCCTTAAGTTAAACAATCCTCCACTAACCTACTCATACTCCTCCCCAACACATGGATGCCCCTCTGGTTCAGATGTAACCCATCACAGCAGAACAAGTCCCATCTGTTCCAAAAGGAGTCCCAATGCCACTTAAACCTTCTACCCTAAACCAAGATTTGAGCCACGTGTTAAGCATCTTGATCTCCTCAGTTTTGTGTGGAGTGACTTGTGGCACAGATAGAACTTCAGAGAAGAATACCTTGTCAGTTCTGCTCCTTAGCCTGTCACCTAACTTCTTAAACTTGGATTGTAGAACTGACAGACTACTCTTATGTATGTCAATTGTTCCGACTTGGACAATGACCACTGGATCCAGCTCTGGCCAAGAGCATATCAACCCTTCCAGGGAGGTCTCCCACCTGTGCACCCAGAAGGCAACACACCTCTCTCTTTCTGGAAACTGATTTTTTGAGGTGCCCCACAGGGACTCTTCATGCCTTCATACTACCTCAGAATCTTCAGAGACACCGTCCAGCTCCACAAGGACCTGAAGAGGGTTTGACACTTCCAGTTTCAGAGGTTGCTGCCCCCAGACAGTGATCACCCTGTACCTTACGCCTTGTGACCTTGGCCCACCTATCTATCTGTCTGGTCTGGAGTCTTCTCCCATGTCACCTTAAGGGTGCATGCTATCTCTCTAAAGGACACCTGGGCCAGATCTGCCAATTCCCTACTTCAAAGCAGGCCAGCCAGCTACTCCTCCAGTTCAGCAACCTTGAGCTCGAAGTGCTGGATCAGCTGGCATCTCCTGCAGATGTAGTTCCCATAGAAGACTGGCTCCTCCAATCTAAAAAATCCAACATCCAACAGGACTTCTCTGCATCTTGCATACTCAAGAAATGGATTTATCATAAGAATATAAAGGACATAAAGACATTGTAGGGTCAGAAAACAGGCAAGGACATTAAACCTGGACGTCAATAATTAAGTCAAAACAAACAAATCTAAAAAAATGTCCAAAATTCTAAATCAAAAAGAGAAAAACAAAGATCCTAACACTAATTTCTTTTTCAAACTGTCTTTTATCTACATCTAATGGAAGAGGAAGTGACAAAGATTTAAGAAGGGAAATGTCTTCGATCCAATAAATAGATGTGAATAAAGCCAAGCATCCATCTTAAGTAAGGGAGACAATTGTGTCATGACAATTTAAAAAAATGTGATTAATTATGAAAATAGTTAAATGCAACAACATGGCCATGCCATCAAAAGCAAGTAGAAAAGAGTTGCATTTGACATAACCCTCATAATATTAAAATTAATGAATGGTAAGAAATTCCCAAAATGAATAAACAAAATTTAACAAGGGCAAAACACAAGATTAACAGTTTGGTATTTAACAGCAAGACTGCCCTCGTTAAACAAATGTGAGTTTCTTTATGTTCTGATATGTTTTACTTTGAGAGAAGCTATGGGTAATAATTAGATGTAATTTGTAATTGTGAGATTGAGTTGGATATTTTACCGATTTACTAATCCTAACAAATTCAATAAGTTTGTGTAACATTTGTGTAAAGTGTATAATATCACAAATCTGTCAACTTTAAAATGATCCATCAACATTATATGATTACAATTAATTGTGAGGCCAGACAAAAGGTTAATGAATTTAGCAATGAATAATGGATATGGCTCAGGTGGTCTGTAAATGAATACTGCACTTTACTTGATTATTGTTTAATCTAATATGAACACCTCAAAGTATATAAAGACATTTCAATGTCTGGGAGCAATATGCATTTCATCATATCAAATTATTAAAATGCAATCTCCTTGAGCAATAGTTGTTATTTTATAAGGAAGATAAAACCATCCAGTGAAGCTCCAACTAATGGAATAGTCTGTTTTACTTAGTCAGGTATAAATGCTCATTTAGGGCCAATGGAGTAGTCCAAATTAATGATTTTTTTGTAGGAGTGCAGCAGAGACAAGTAAATACAGTATAGGTTTATAGGATTGTTATTGTGATATGCACAGAGTACAGTAAAATTCTTACTTGCATTTGCTAATCAGCATGTAACACGCAGCAACTTCATTGCTCAGTGATCTGTGAATATAACGACCTTTCTTAAAGAAAAAAATCTTACTTAAGAAAAAAACGTTAACCAGAAGATTTCCATTAATGCTTTAATTTTTCATAGTCTTGAGCTCATAATAAATGGCTTAGGAAGCTTGCTTAATCCAAGTGGCCATGTTATAATTTAGGGCTGTTTACCTTAAAGCCATGCAATTAGACACACAAAATGGTGTTGTCCATTATAAAAAAAAGTGTACAAAACACCACACAATAACATCAATAAACTAACGATAAAAATATAAACAAACCCTAACCCTAAAAATGTAATAGTATATGGAAACAAAAGCAAATGTAATAAACAAATTAAAGACACATTCCTGATAAAAGACACAGATCTGACTGTAATTAGTATAATGCTGTCTGTAAAAACATCTCATTTCTAAGTTATTTACCATTTAGAAACCAGTGAGACCTCCATAGCATTTAAATCTCAAAATGATGCACCCAGAATTTACCCTATTCTGTGATACGACTGCCTGCACCCCCTTTTTGCTTTGTCAGACTAGATGTATGAGTGAGCTGGAACAAAGACTAACTTCTTGGGGTAAATTGGCCAGAGAACAAAGAGAAGATGGCAACTTAACAGCTAAGATCAATTTATGAGAACGGTTAACTTTAATTTCTGAATGAATCATTATAAAAGATAGTGATAAAAAAATACATTTAACGGATATTATTGCATAAATGACAAGCATTGTTTTATTCAAGAACAAAATATTACGTCTAGTTAGCATATTTAAATAGAAACAGATTTTTTAAGAGAAACAGAGAAGTGAAAATCATTTGAGAATTGTGAAACAAGGAAAAAATATGTATCTGAACAGTTAATTGGTTTATTTTTACAAAAAAAAAAAACCTTTCAGTCCCTGGACAGGTATTCTCATGAAACCGTAATCAGATGATCTTAAAAACATGCATAAATATACATAGATCTTAAGGCTATGAACTTTTACTTAAGGAACCCATCCATCCATCATCCAACCCGCTATATCCTAACTACAGGGCCACAGGGGTCCGGATACAAACCCCAGGTAGGGCGCCAGCCCACCGCAGGGTGAGCACACACTAGGGACAATTGAGAATCACCAATGCACCTAACCTGCATGTCTTTGGACTGTGGGAGGAAACCGGAGCACCCGAAGAAAACCCACGCAGACACGGGGAGAACATGCAAACTCCGTGCAGGGAGGACCCGGGAAGCGAACCCGGGTCTTCTAACTGTGAGGCAGCAGTGCTACACACTGCGCCACCAAGCTGTCCCTAGTTAAGGAACCATAGAACATGCTGCCCGATTTAATTATATAAAAATAATTTTTACTGCCATAATATGAAGATTGCTTTCTAGTTTTTTAAATATATTACATCTGGTATAAGCTCCGATGCCATTAAAATCTCAATTGAATTAGTAAATGAGGGAGACAGATAAACCATGCTTCAACTGAAATGATGACTCCTACTTTGGTGGTTTTTGTGCTCTGTTCATGAAAATATCTGCTGAATGAATGGGCACATTATTGTTAGGCTTTTCCCTTTTACTTAACTAATATAAAAAGCACAATATCACTCATAATTAAATACCTATACAAATTTTCATCAACAAATCAAGGTTTTAATTCTATGATGCAGAGTGATATAAATTCTTTTCTAATTATAACTTGGGGGGGGGGGGGGGAATTAATTAATTTAATCAATTTAATTTCTTTCCCAAATCATAACAGTGAAAGCACTAATACATCCTCCTAGAGACTGTAAATTAAGATTTGAAAATCTGACGAAAAGTGTGTGAAAGAAATAAACTGAATCTGACACTTTCACCATAGCTTTGTCTGTGTAATAACCATAGCCATCTTTGATTCAAAGAGGCAAACAGCACGTCTCTAGTTACTAAATCCATACGGTAATGGAACAGTGCATCAAATAGCGCAGCCTTGAAAAAAAGAAGAACTTTTGACCAAGATATATGTTTTAATCCTGATTCCGCTTTGCATCCCCCTCTATAGGAGAATAGGTACCTTTCATTGACCAAAATCTACCATGGCTACTAAAGCATATAAGCAATTTATGTTTTGGACAAAGCACAGAAACAGGATTACATTCATGCATTTCTAGCTGCAACAAAAGAATCTGTGTTTGGAGATAAGGACCCTTCCTCATTACTGAAGCTCAGTATGCTTCAGATAATAAATGGATTTGTTCCAGAATATCTGCACTGTGCCTTCTTGGGAATGGTTATCCAATTAGCGTCTCACTGGCTCGACCTCTCTTCTGATGTGTTACTTACTTGATGTAAACTACCTTAAGTAGTTTTTGTGAGCCGTTTTTTCTTATAGAGATTTTACTAAAAATACTGTGTGCTTGTACTTCAAGCAAGGAAAGAAAAATAACATTCAATTCAGTAAGGAGCAATAATGTATGATTTGTTTTGGAAAAATACATTTCAAAATACCCCAAATGTGTTCAAAGTAAAATGTAGAAATACTTTTGTACAAAATATGTCTAAGAAAATATAATTGTGCTGATTTAATTTTTATAACATTATTATTATGTATGCCTATACAGTAGTGTCCCCTCTGTCCCAAAATCAATTTTCAGACATAAAGATTAGGTTGATCAGCAACTCTGCATCAGTCCTGTATGTGACTGTTAGTGTGTGGAGATGTGTGCCAATGGACTGCAGTTTTATTCAGAGTTAACTCCTCACTTGCACATATTGGTGCTTAACAGTCTCTATCTGTCTATTAGATTAAGTACTTCTTGAAAATGGATGAATTTTCATTATATGCCATTTTTCTTATTTGCTCTGCTTATTATACAATCATGGGCACACAGGATTCTTTCCAAATATCGCTACAAGATGAGCAATAATCAGTGTCATCAGCAGAGTTCTTGTTACCTTCCTGAATATTTTAGCCATGGCAGCTATTAAATACAGAAGCCACACAATCAGTTTTACAGAAGAACATAAAATATAAGAACACATTTGACAAAGAAAATCTGTTTTAATTTATCTTGACGACTTCCTAATTATTTGACCTCCCAGATGAGGCCAAGTTAACATATAAAATTCTGCAAGATGTTAATTTCAGATTTAACACGAGAAGACTTCCTAAAGTGACATCACAATTGCATTTTATAGTTAAAACCTACTATATCCTGACTTGTTTCCTATATAATTCACCATATAATGAAGCTTTCCACATATTTCAGTGTTAACTGTCCTTGTACTTGTTTAGTTATGGACAATGATATGTTTCCTAAGACTACAAAATCATTTGTTTACTCTAAAGGTTGTTATTGTTTGTAGCCCAAGGTTTAAAGCGTGCCACTGTGTTCTGTGAGTTTAATTCAGGGGTTCTTAACCTGAGGTCTGTGAACCCCTAGGGGGACCATGGATGGGATTCAGGAAGTCAGGGATGGTCAGATAAAAATTAAAGTTTATATATTTGTCACTATACAGCCTAGACAGGGACACTTCAGTGTGTAGAGAGGCTCAGAAATGTTCTAGTTTTTTGTTATTTGTGCATTTGTGTACTATTTTAAGTTATTGTGGTTAAGTTCTCTTTGTCTGCTTTTATTATTGTTAAAATAATCACTCAGTTTGTGTTATTTGTGGGATAGAGGACTGCTCTGCAGCAACCCTCACAGTTCACAGTAGTTTATATCTTCAAGCCTGTAATTGTACACCGTATGCTCTGGGTGTCTATTTCCATTACTTTTTAGTTATCATGTATCATTCTAAGCCTCAATTTTGCCCAAGTGCATCTGAAGGATTTTGCTGACTCCAGCATATCTACCAACACAACTACTCTAGTTCCCCAAACGAAACATTCCATATGTAAATAATTAAAGCAGTATAAATCATTGTTATTTTCTTCAACAATTTATTTTGTTGAAGGTGGAACATATTTTCATTTCCTCACCCTCTTCTGGCCTATTCTTATTTTTTTGTTATCTGTTTAACATGGAGTGTCTTTTATTTGTACATTTAAAACAGAATTTAACATGCACAATGGCAGGGTGGATTTGTATGCTTAAATTACTTACGGTTTTTCTCTTTTTTCTACATTGCCAGCATCGCTAAAAGATTAGCAATAAGCACCACTGCCAACAGCATTGTTTTTCTTCTTCCTCAAAATAAGAGTATTTGTCTTCTGCTGATTTTCTGCTCATTGGGAAAGAATGAGACAGGTTAGTTATGCATGCACACTGCTGGCTCTAATGGTGCCAACCAATGGCATCAGGAAAGGGAGTTTAGAGGCTTATTGTACTATTGTGTCTAGCTTCTGATTTTTTTGTCCATCATGTACATGATCTCTTCTGCCAAGCACCTGACCAATTTTATCTCTGTTTATGAACACACATCCCCATTCTTCAATTTTACCTACATGTAAGAATACATGCAAAACTCAGAGTGGGGGCTAAGACCCTGATAACTGCATATCCTAGAAACACCCCTAGCAGCAACCTCCATGGCAAGCTCTTATTGAGTTCTGACTGCCTTTTGCTAGGGATTTACCTGTGCCTCACCACTGTCCCAATGCCTTTTCCATTTCTTGTTTCTCTCCTCTCCCTATTCTTTTTATTTGTTAAATATTTCTGTATGTTGTTTAGGAGCAAAGAGTGACAGAACCTCAGATACAATCAAAAACCTCGGGTGCTGAGGCGGTTAGGGGTGTGATCACAAGGAAGGAATATAAAATATTAGATCACTTATGGTTGCCATTTCTGCCTCTCCCATTGTTCTGCCCACATATACAAATAGAAATGTCAGAGAGAAAGAAGATGGCCAGAAGATTAAATGTCGTTGAAATAATGAGCAAAAGTTCATAACCAGAATGGAAAAATAATTCTAATAATGCAGCCAAAACACTACACCAGAATCAAAGTTGAGTCTACAAAACAAGAGAAAGACCTAATCTTTGTGATAAACCACAAATGCAAGGTCTTTGAATATCTTTAATCTCAGATGACCCTGAAGTACCCTGTGCTGACTGTTGAAGACCTAGGCCAAGAGGTTTCCCCACTCTCTCCTGGGCATTCTAAAATACTATATAAGATTGTGCTGAGCAGTCTAATAATATGAAAAAAAAAAGATTTTACTCTCGGATTCATCCTTTGACTATAAAGCTCCTAAGTAATTCCGGTGTCTTTCCCATGGACAAAAGAATAAAATGGCAGTACACCAGTTGCACTAAGTAAAGACTTAAGAACAAGTGTTATTTTATTTGTACTTTTGATATGAACTTCAGTTTGTTTGTTTTTTATTATTATTATTTTTTTAGTTTATTGTACATTTATTTAGAGACTCTGGGATATGCTAAGATTAGTTTCACTTTCACTGCATGGTACTATTTATATTTTATTTATTTATTTTTTTATCACATCGACATCCTATTTTTTGGTTAGCACTACCATTTTCTAATCTGTTGTCAAGTTGCTAGGACTAGTGTCTTTCGGAAGTCGTGATGTGTGACATCACAAGCATAATTCCATTTAAACTGCCAACATGCTAATTTTGTAATTACAATTCAAATTACTTTTATGAGTGTTACTATAGTGGTTTGAAATTTGTGCTTGTAGAGGATTTGGTATTAATTCTAGGTATTATTATTATTTATATATTCTGGTTACCATTTAGATTGTGTTCCATGATGCCCCACAACATGAAGAATAGAAGAATAACAGGTGGGATAAAAAACAGACTGTTCTTTAAGATCACCAGACTGTTGCCTCAAAGCTGCTCTGATTAGTCACCCAAGCAATTCCACAACTACATTTGGGATAAAACAGACCTCCTACAATTACACCTCTTAGAATATGCAAATCAATATAAATAGCCCCTTATGTTTTGTGTTCTGTGAAAAGACAATGGCAAAAGAACGGGGGGAAAAGAAGAATTTCAGGGAATACCAAGCAGAGGCAAGGAAAAACATACTATTTGTTGGTTTAAGCAGTGATATAAACAACAAAAGGAAGCTGATCGAGTGACAGAGTGGTGGAGAAATTCGAAAGTTCAAGTTCTAAAAGTTGCACAGTGCTCGAAATATCAAAGTCGCCACGAAAAGGTGAGTCATAGCCCACCATCTGAGTGTCATATGGAAGGGTATTAGGGTACAGAGAAAAGAAAAACAGAGACACAGTGGAAAAAAATGTACAAATGTCAACATTAATCTCGAAATTTCAACTTTAATCACAAAGTTTATTTTGTCATTAAAGCAGAACGTCATAAACTTCACCTTAAAATTGTTTAATTTACTAGATTCTCAAATCCCATCATAACTAAAGTAGCACATTAAATGCTTCCTATTCTATGTGTTCTATGTGCTCTATGTGTGTGAATCACTATGTTATGCTTAAATAGGATTTCTCTTCCACCGATGGGACAAAGCATACATTACATTCATGATATTAAACCTCTCTGAACAATTTAACACTAGAATTACCAGAGCCTACAAAAAAACCCGTAGATCCGTCCCACCTTAAAATGCTTCGCACCTCTCTGTCAGCGTCTTTTGTCCTTTAAATGTGTTGATGAGCAGCAAATAGCAAGCAGCCTGCTATCACATCCCCCCACCCCGCACAGTTTTCTCAGCAAGTCTGTTTACCTGCGTGTCAGTTGCTTAAAGTTGTATAGAGTGAGAAGTCAAGCAAAATGACACCATTTATAAATACTATATCGGTATTTGGAATACTTGCATTTCATGTGTGTTCTGTGTCTATAACGATCTATGTAAACACATCGTTAAAACAGAAACGTTTTTCATATTTTAGTAATAATTGACAAAATGTAGACATGAAGTGTATAATGTGTGAAGCCTGAATTTCAAATATCAAAGAAACACTTTCACAAAAGGTGCAAATATAACAGAACAAATTAACTTCCATTTAAAAATATAACTAGAGAAAAAGAACCTGCGTTAGGGTGCGACATTGACACACCTTTGCTATGACAGCTATGGTGGCGCAATGGTATCAACTGTTGACTGGTAATCAAAACTTCACAGGTTCGATTCCAGATGAGTCCATTTTGAGAAGTAAGCTGCTCGTATTCTACTATTTTATAATAAAAACACACATTTGATTCCAGTCTGTAACAGCCTGTGTAATTTATGATACTTGTAAAAGTTAGCTTTGCTTTTTTTTTATTCAGTTTTATTCTCTCAGCCACGTTCACGATCACAACTCTAAACAACTGACATGCAGGTAAACAGACTTGAGCAGAGAAAACAGTGCGGGGTGGGGGGATGTGATAGCAGGCTGCTTGCTGTTTGCTGCTTATCAATACATTTAAAGGACAAAAGATGCTGACAGAGAAGTGCAAAGCATTTGAAGGTGGGACGGATCTACAAGTTTTTTCACAGGCTCTGGTAATTCTAGTGTTAAACACTAAGATGTATACTTGATATCATTTTCATAATTATAAGAATTAAAGCATGTATTAAACATGGGGACACAGTGGCACAGTTATGGCAATGAGCTGGCTTTCTGTCCAGAGATTGTTCCTCCCTCCCGCAAAATGCTTGCTGTGCCATGTTCGACCTTCGATGAAATAATTTATTGCAGCAGTACTGTCTCTCTCAGATGTACTAACCCCCAATTCCTGTCCTTCCTTTGCTTTCTCCATGTAACCAATCGACACACAATCAGTTCTGTAATAGATAACAAGCCATCTGTAAGCTTAGAAAGCCGATTCTTCAAATCTTTTATGAAACATTGAAATATCTTCATAGTACATATTTAATTATTCAATTCATCTATCCATTCAGGGTTGTGATAATCCCAGAAAGCATATAGCGCGAGGCAGGAAAAATCCCTGAATGGGAAGCCAGCTCGTCGCTATCGCTACGCTGCCGTGGCCTCACATGTTTAATTATTAACAATATGTATTATTTACCTTGGAGTTAAAATTTATCTGTATAATGTAATATACATACTTTACTGCATTTCATCTTAAAAATATTAAGAGCTCCAAGAAGATAGCGCTTGGAAATCTAAATCGACTTAGAAGCCAATCATCACCATACGTAAATACGTACTTTATAAAGTGGCTCAGGTTGTGCAATATTTAATACCTGTAGTGCAAGTTTACAGTGAGGTGATTGCACTTATAAGTCAAAACAGATCTACCAGGAGCACTTGATGGACTGATTGAGTGCGTTTAGAGCTAATGGGATGAAGTTGTTTTTGAACCGTGAGGTCCCTAAAGGAAAGGCTCTGAAGCATTTGCCGTACTGTCTGTGAGAAGTTCAAATAGACTGTTCATATGGCTGAGGCAGCGTGTTCTAGATGCTGTATCCTGATAATCCGATCAGCTGCTGTAGAGCTGTGATTTCACACTCAGATACAGTGGGTTAAATACCCTGAGTGGTGCAATAAGAGTAACAACGCTAAAGCAGCAATGGTATTTGGAATAGTTTGTCCATTCTGTGTACCATTATATGGTTATGGGTTGATTACAATCAGATGCCTTAAACTAATAAACGATATCCAGTTAATTTCAGTGTATTTGAAAAAGGTGCATCAGGATTGTGGATCTAAAAAAGTAAGGGAAACCACACAGGAACAGTAGCACTGCTTTGACGCTGGAAACCACCAGTTTGCAAAGCCGAGAGGAGAGCTTGTGTACGCAAGGGATTGAGCTGGCGTCAAAATGTGCATGGATTTAGGCTGTTTAATTTTTATACATCACAATGTGAGCATGGAAATGGACGTACGCAACATTTTTGTGTGTACACACCATTTATACACAAGGCCCCAGGTCTGTAACCAGCAGTTAAGGGAGCACAACTTGCTATAGACAACTGTACATCCCCTTTATATAATCTTGGTAAGGGGCCAGGCACAATTAAATTCTGATACTTTCTTTTAGCTTTGGTTCACAATGATATGAAAATAGACTTTAATAACTTGGATTGCCACAAAATAATACTGTTAGCACCAACATGTGGTAATAAGTAAGATATTTAATCATTTGCAAGTGAGTCTAATTTAGCCTCAGTGTCACAACCCTTGGTACCTGGGGGGCATGTTACTTTAACTGCTGGGTTTACTTTTTTTGGAATTATAACATTGAGTATAAAGGAAATGCCAACTGGGATTACATGAACACAGCATAAATTGGCCTGTTTTCCTACTACATCATCTTTCACTTGGCTTTGTTTGTTTTCAACTCCTGTTAAGCTATTATAGAATGTCCTCTGCTATTGTTAAATTCTCAGTCAGTAGCTTGGCCAATTGCTTGTGTATACAGTGATACCCCTTTTCAAGCTGAACTTTATTTAGTGATTAACAAAATTTTGTATTTGGTCACAGTTTATGGGTCAAGATCTATAATATTTACATATATTCATTTAATGTACAGAGACCACAGAAATGTGCTCTCTGTACATACTCATAGAATGCTATTTCATTTCAATAAGCTCAACTAATGTGTTAGCTAATTGGTAGATGGAATAAGGTATTGAGTTTCTTTAATGTAAATGCTAATGTTTTGAAATATTCAGCGCCTACAGAATAAATACATTAAAAACAGAGTCCTTTTGCTGATGTTCAACAGCCTAAAGATTGTGTTTCTTTATATGCATATTTGATCAGGGAATTTTATTTCACTTTTTTTACCCTCCTGCTGACTCACTGCAGATCAATTCTACAAATCATTAAACTGCGTCTATACACTAAAATAGATGGTGTTACATTCATTCTGCAATTAGTTTTTCACATAACAAACATTCACCCAGAATGCACATTCTCCACTCATAAGCTTATCATATATTAATTTACATCTTCACTGCAGTATCTAAAATAAATTGCCTGATTAACATTTTCAACTAAAATATGTTAAATGCAATATAATTTACCTAAGATAATACCTAATTTCTCAAGGTGCTAGGCAGTGATGGTGTGTTACATGTTGGTTGGACATAAGAATTTTACTGAACATCTGAAAATATTTCTACTACTTGAACATCATGCAATTATTTAGATTAAAGAAATAGGCAGTTATATATATATATATATATATATATATATATATATATATATATATATGAACTGTTACTGCTTATAATTTAAATAAGGCATCTTTTAAAAATGTTAATAACAGCACAAATATATTATTGCGTGAACACTTACAGACTGGATCGGGCCAGCTACCTAATAAGGTTAACTTGAATAAAGGAAACAACAAATGGTACGAGTAGCATAATATAGTACAGAAAAAAGTAAAGGGTGAGGAATACATCTTTCTTCATTGTACAATTTGTTTTTCTACATTCCCACCCAGACATTTACTTGTATGTGACATGACACGTTAAATTAGGGGTTGAAGGAAGCTGCAATTTTTTTGGAACATTGACATGCAATATATTCTTGTAGACTTTAAAATAACTTGGGCTTCTTCACATTTTTTGTATTTAACTTAGTTTGTTCTCCAAGGTGCTGCCCTTTGCAAATATCATGATAATGTTTGTCTGGCATTATGTGGACTTGCATGTGTACGCTGATTGTTAGTGATTTTCAACCTTTCCTTTTCTTTGCCCAGAAATAGGATGTAGACCAATTTATGATACTCTGTAGATGGAGGTTTGGGGGGGTGGGTGTTACCCTTAATCTGTGTAGGACATAATGTATTCTGTCCAAGACAATACAATTTATTTTTTGTATTGTGATTGTCACAAAGCGTTGTGAACAATTCTCAGTTAAAAATACAAGTACAGATTATACTAATTACTAAATACAGAACCGGTACACATATAAATGCAGATATGTTAAACATACAGAAACAAATCAGAAACTGATTAAACATAAACTAACGATATTTATCCATTAATTAATTGATGAACTCTGGCCAGCTGACAATGGAAGAGATTAAAATTGTAAAAGAGAATGTCAGAAACAAAATCACAGTCCAGGAGACCTCAGCCAACTGGCCACCTACTCTCTCCTGGGTAGGGTGATGATTATTGTGGCTTTCGATGTTGTCTTCATTAAAACCTCCCATAAAGTAGTTTGTTGTTTTCTAATGAAAATGTTGACCTCTGATGCAGAGAAAGTTTATATATACAGAAAAGATAAGGGGCGGAGACACCGTGATCCCTCAGCTGAGCGAACGTCAAGGCAGGAATTCCTGTCCTGCTTTCACTCCCGCAGGGTTTGGAGTACAGGGGAGCGACGCTTCTATGAATGCGGCCGCTGTGGACATGGATGGAGGGGTGGTCCCTGGAGGACGTCAAAAGACGTGGACATCAGGACAATTCCTCCCAATTTTCCAGTTTTTTCTCCACAGGGCAGGTCCATGAATCGGATGATGTCAGCACCCAGTCTTCGAGAAGACCAACCCTCACGGGACGTGTCGCTGATCCATTCGGGGCTCAGCGAAGAGGGGGGCAGTGTGACAGGCGCTTGGCGTCCTTACCCAGCCGGGACACCCCTGCACACTATATACAGGGGGAGCAGCCATGGACATTGCAATACCTCCCTCTGAATGCTAGTTGGTCACCTCCCTGGGGTGGAACAGTGCCTTGGGTTTCCGCAGGGCATCCTGGGAATTGGAGTTGGATGCAGCCCTGTTGGATCCCACAGGTGCCGCCAGGGGGCACTGTATTTGGGACTCCTGGGCCCGTGTGGGCAACCGATTCGTCACACCCAGAAGTGCGGCTGGAAATCAGGGATCAAGCACCTGGAGCACTTCCAGGTGAACTATAAAGGGAGCCAGCGACCACCACTCAAGAGCCAGAGTTGGGTGGAGGAGGACACAGTTGCTGGGAAGGAGAGGTGGTGCCAAAGAAAAGCAATTATTTGTGTTTATTATGTGCTTGGGACTGTGTTGTGTCTGTGGGTACGGGGAAGGCGTAGCCCACAGACGAAGAAAATAAAAGTTTATTTAATTTTACACATGCCTCCTGTGTCTAATCTGTGTCGGGTCGGTCGCTATATAGTGCTTATCTTACAAAGTCTAAGATCCCATATTCTGTTTACAAAGTAGTGGTACATTAGGCAACAAGTCAGTAGATCACTCATACTGTCTCTGTGGTGGTAATTTGTAGACTTCAGTAAAGACTTCTTCATACTCCCGATATTTTAGAGGTAATTTGTTAACCCTGCAATAGAAAATTGGAGGGTGAGAAATCCACTGCAAATTCAGACCTTAAATTATTGATTTCCACAAAAAATATTGTTTAAAGATGTAGCATCTTTAAATTTTAAACATTTACCCTGCCAAAGCTTTTGATACATTTTTGAGTTTAGGCAAAAATGAAAATGTTTCTGGCTGGTTTCTATCATCAGACTGTATGACCAACAGTAGGCAAATACAATCAGATAATTGCCTTATTTGTTGACCATAGCGCAGTTTTTCTTTTGTAATGACAAAAGACATTGGAGAGCATATTCAAGCAACTCTTAACATGCAACCTTTAATTGTGAAGAGGAGTGCTAATTAGTCTGGCCTAAGTACCTTGATGTGTCATTAGTAAGGAGTATGGAAGTCAAGGACTAGCTGACATAATACACAAGGCCAGCTTTCCCAGTACCTGTGGTGGTTAATTTGTTTCACAATCATGTGATAAGAACAGTACTAAACTTGCTTGGATGTAAATATGTCTCAGCTTTGGAAAAGGCAGACAGAACTGAGGTCCTTAAAAAAAGTTTTAAATATCACTTCAGAATAATGGCTAATTATGGTGCTACTTTGTTTTTGATTTTTACGTAGGTCTGAAAATAAAAAAAATAAAAAAATAATTCAAAAAACAACTGA
The DNA here is from genome assembly GCA_026402145.1 of Polypterus bichir lapradei. Classification (NCBI taxonomy): domain Eukaryota; kingdom Metazoa; phylum Chordata; class Cladistia; order Polypteriformes; family Polypteridae; genus Polypterus; species Polypterus bichir. The sequence goes on along the minus strand of JANRMT010062808.1, from coordinate 34,609,476 downwards.
TGACTTAATAAATAGTTATTGAAATGTGCAGATGCTTATGCTATTAAATGTAATGCAGACTAAAACCAAACTTTTCTTCTTTGGCTGATTTTTCAACAAAAATACAAATTTGTTTTTTTGACATACACCATAGTCTTGAGAAATTCAACAAACCTTAAATAGAACAATAATACCCTTTGTAATTTGTCGTTATTCAGTTTAATATGTGGTTTAATAACAAAGCAGAGACAACAGGGAATTTTGGGGAACCCATAGGCAAATCCTGTATAATTTAAATCTTTAAATAAATAAAAAAACACGAATAAATAGCATTGAAGAAAAACATCATTTTAGACAGGAATCTGGTTCTGCCTATCCAACGTGACTTTTTTCTGATTATGATGATTTCCAGAAGGAGAAATCCAGGTGGATGGACACCGGAAGTGACAACAGCAGTGTAAAAACCATCAGTCTTCAGGTCTACAGAGGATGGAAAAGAAAATGCATTATCACACAGTGGCAGCCCTTAAACTGTCCCCTATGTGTGTGACAGTGGTGTTACAAGATACTTTAAGAATATATGTTTTAGAAGTGTATTTCAGTGGTTTTCAACCTTTTGGACCTGTGAACTGGCAGGAGACTGAGAAAATCTTTACAGACCAGGGAGGCGAATAATTTAATAAACTTACTTATTGTGTATCATAATTTGTCCAACCAGTATTTGAAGTGCTTACTTTATAAATCCGACTTCATAGAGCTGGGATTCTACCATCTTGATTTACTAACATTAGACTGGAGAGCAGAGCCCCCCCCCCCCTTGGGAGTTTCAGTTGTTAAGATTTACTAGCATTAGACCTATGGCACAGGTTATCCTTTACATTTCGAGCATTCAGTTTAAATACGATTTGATGGGAGAGCGGGGATACACCTTGAAGATTTGTGTGTCACTTGATACCCAGGACAGAACCTGACATAATTTTTTATTCAAAATGTTACATTGCTTGAAAAACATGACCCGAGGATTCATTGATTTTCAAAGACTGGCCAAAATATTCCTTGGACATTTATGTAAACAAAAAACACTTGGTCTTGTTTAAAGATATGTCTGAAGGCCACTCAAAGTACAGACGCCAAACAAATTAAACAAATGGTAATGTATCCTGACAGAATGTAAATGAACACAGGGAAACTTATTTTTCCATATTATGAATTCTATCCCTGTAAATAAGGCAAAAGAACTGGCTCCAGTTTAATTACATTACATAACATAAACTTATTTATGTACGTGATGCTTTAATTCAAAATTATTTAGAAAATACTTTTATGATTCTGCATTTGAAGTATTACATTTCATCACAGTACATGAACTTATTTATCTTTTGCCTTAATCCACAATTACTTAGAAAATATAGGGTACACAGCACAAATACTGTTATTTCTCTGTTTTTGGAGTCATGGAAAATTGTGTGATCTGATTTTTAAAAACTCATTAAAGTTGGCTCCATTTGTTTTTTGGATTTAGATGAAGCTTTTGCCTGCATACAACATAATATTAGTGGAAGAAGTAGTGCCAGGCTCTTTGGTTCCTGTAGTTATGTAGTGATAAATGAGAGTCTCTTTATGTGAAATGAAATTAGATCCAATCAAGAAGTGACCACCATTAATAAGGTACACCAGGAATTTGAGGTACATAAAAGGTCAACAGTTATAATCAAGCTTTATGGAGTGGAAGGTATGATAACACCATTCACCTTTTTATTCTGTGTCAAGTAGGCAGCATGTTAATAATAAAGCCTTGCAAAACAACAAGAATGCAGTCACCCCTGGGTCACCCAGCTCCATGGTACCCCATGTAATTGCCCCAACCTCTACCCCAAACTCGGACTGCTGCACCACCTATATTGAAGCCACTGGAGAAAGCTGTTCCTTCCTTTTCGGGATTAAATCATGTTTATTCCAGTGCAGGTTAAATTTGAATAAGAGTTTTTCTTTTGTAACCTTCGTTTTATAACTTATTTGGACAATATTCATAACATAGCTAAGATTTAGAGAGTGTCCATTTTTTTTTTTTTGATCATTCTAGATTTTATTTCATAAAAGTAAAAAGGTAGAAACTCATACTTTTCATTTATAGTACCCAGCACAATGAACCCTTACATTTTTAGTTGCTTCCTTTCTCATAAAATGATCTTCTAGGAGAAATAATAAATGTGACTACAGTACATAATAGCAGGGCCTTGTTGCATTATTTATGGCTCTTACTTTCAAGCAAATATCAAATTCTCCCTTAGCTATTTCTTCTTCATCTGCACCAGGCAGGCTTCTTTTCTGGGGACTCTGTTATTTAGCTTTGTTTTTTTTTTGTTTTTTTTTCATTTTTTTTTTTAGTAACAGTGAACTAGCTGTGAAATAAGACCTCCAAATAATTATACTAAATATATTTTAAACATGCAATATTAAGAGCTTCAAGAATACTTTAAAGTGTTAGAAACAAACTACTTTAAGCACTGAAATGTATGTTATTTCCAGATGTACCAGTGTATATATTAGTGTGCTAATGTAGTTAGCTTAGGTTCAGCCAAGGTACATGAAAAGACGAGCACAAATCTTTATTCATGAGCTACTAGCCATTTATCTGAAAGTGCAAGAGGAGTGTGCACAGGTATATGTGTAATGGTATTTCAAAGAATATAATCTCACAGTTAATTTATGAATTTCCTAACCATTTAAGCCTCACATGTGTTTTATTAATAATGTCTTCAATAGTTAAACATGTGTTTGTTTTGTTTTATTGTCTGAATTTATGGAAATGGTAAAATCAGTGGGAGCAGTTTAATTTACTATTGAGTCCTTTGTCATTTTGATAGGTATCCTTGTACAATCTTAACTGCTCTGTCCTAACTCGGTCCTGGTTCTGTTTCATACTATGGGACTATCCTTTCTTTCTTGATTTATTATTCTATGTTGGCATTGGGATTTATAATATCCTGCTCAGTTAATGACTCCTGTATTAATTTTCTGCAAGCCTCAATAACGTGTATAATAATCTGGCCCTGTATCATTCGGAATACAACTTAACTTACTGTATGTAATTAATCAATAAAGAGACACCGTTTAGAAGGACTTATCAAAGACAAGGTGGAGGACTAATCACTCGGTTGCCAGTCTTTATCTCTTTTCAGTTATTACTTACTTTCTAAATAATAGCACATTGCTTATGATATCCTCTCCATGGAGCAGATATTTATTTATTTATTTGCTTCAAATAATTCCATCAATAGACCTGTGCAGTTGATTTTAAAATTTGGAAACACCCACTTGGTGTTAATCTTCACCCTCTCAAAGTTGTATGAGTGTGAAAATTATTTTGTTCCTTTTGGATTTCTGTCCACATTCTGCTTTCTTGTTATTTTATTTGCTGTTTTTATTCTTGTAGTTACCTTATTGAAGACCTCACACTATTTGTATATCTCTTAGTCTGGACTTACCTGCATTTGTCAGGGGTGTGCAAAATAGTTCTGAATGTTGGTACTAGAAAGGCTTGTGCAATTAGTATGACTTTTGTACAAAAATGCCACAATCCAACTGTCTTTGTTTTAAAAGTTTTAGTGAAATTTAAAGCAAAAAGTTCACACAAACAATAAAGGCAAAAATTGACAATACACTCAAAAAAGAAAAAAAAAAAGTTTTGTCTGTGATGTTTTGTTTAACGTTTAAGTGTCTTAAAGAAATATAACTAAGTTTCTTATGTTACCACTAATGTTGGTCAGCAAATTTCACCAAAGCATTATTCACAGAAAACTTTCTGCATTCATTTTTACCCTTGTTAATCAAATTGTTTCGGCCCCATAATACTCTGTGAGGCCAGCACAACATCCCCCCAAGAGCTATGAAAGCCAACATTGGATGGGACCAATATATATAATATATATAATGCTGATCAATTGCATTACGGACTCTGTGGGACTTAGTTAGTGGTAGAATAAATAAGTAAATAATTTAGATTCTCAAAATTTTGTTTTTATGAAACATATACAGCATAAGTAATGAGTTATCTCAGCTTGTCGTGAAATGTTCAGGTTGCTGTTCGAGTTCTACATCATTATAAGAGAAGAAGACGCGTGCCCTATGCATACATAATTATCCATTTAGAAATAAAAAACAAACCTTGAAGGAGCCTGACGCCTTCCCCCAAATCACAGGAAACTCTATAAAATAACGATAATGAAAGATTTATTACTATTTACAAGGTGTTTCTATCTTTTTGATAGAGAAAAAGTGCAAAGCATCATCACATGCAGTTTGGAGAGCCTTCAGCACGACTTCAAAAAATAGAACGAACTTCAATCATGACACGTCAATTCCACATGGAATTTTCTATCTTAAAAGTCCCATGTATTTTTTCTGACTGTTGACTAAGATTGCAGCAATTTTGCTTTGTTTTAATGAAATATACGTTTGCACGTCTTTTCTTTGATGAACCTGTGTATGATCAGTCCTCTTGAAGACTGATCTACTGGATTAAAGGCAGATGCTACCTATCTTCATTGTGAAGGTTGTGAATATTCTCTTATCATTGTGATTCAGTTGCGACAAAGGATTTGAATCTAGTGTTTTCAATTGAAATGTATTTTAGTACAGTGGAGCTATCAGTCCAAATGCCAGATTCTTGCGGAGGTGTTTGAAGTTCGTTTCTTAGCATTTCATTTATTTTGGCTGCAAACAACTACTGCAGTTAGCTCCAGTTTGGGAGTTGTGACATGCTTCAACAGTGCCACTCTTGGTTTCCCCATTAAGAGTGAACAATGTTTCTTTTTCTTTTTTTAATCAAGAGAAGATATGTAATGGTGTCATAACCATCTTTAATAGCATCTGCAAAATGGTGCATTTGTACTGACTTTATATGACCAAACTCTTTGGGTTTGATACATCTACTTACATTGTAGCCTAGAAGTAGGTGTAAATTGTCCATCCATTTTTTCCACTCTGAATATACTTGCTTTTAACTTCTTCATCCCATCCACATTTCTCTTTGCATATGGCGCTTAAGATAAGCTTTGTAGACCGTATAACTGGTACTAAATGTCCAAGGGGTCATATACAGAGTTGACAGCAGTCAGAATACCATGTTTTTTGGCGGGTTTGTCTTGCAGCTTTATCTCAAATTTGAAACTGTCAGTACACCACTGGACACCCAGGACACACTCCACTGGAAGCAAATTAAGGATTAAGTCTAAGTCCTTTTGTTCAAGAGCTCTATCTTCCTAAGGAATAGACATTAAGACTGCTCTGCTGGTACTCATCCATTTTGCAAAGTGGAAACTCCATGTGAAACATAGGGATTAAAGATCTCTTGCTAATTTCATTGCCTTTTCTATTGGTGTAACTGACTTTAAACAGCAAGCTACAGAGAAATTGTGAAGCACAGTGTTAACTGCTGCTTCTGGAACTGTTTCTCTTGCATCCTTGGCTGTCCTACGCAAAACATAGGAAGCAAAACTTTGGTGAAGAAGTAGCAACAAAAAGATAGTCCTTATTAAAGGCCCCAGAACCCTGTACTCATCTACAACCTTCTACAGAATCCCTCGAGGAACATGGTCATACCTCTTCTATAAGTCTACAAAACACAAGTAGATTGGCTGGCATGGCCCCATGCACCCTTCAGGATCTTCATGAGGGTAAAGGGCTGGTCACCTATTACATGGCATAGACGGAATCCACATTTCTCCTCCATGATCTGAGGGTCCATGACTGGCCAGAGCCAGAGCCAGATAGTTGGAGCTCACCCTTTTGTCCCCCTTTTAAAAATGGAGACTACCACTTTGGCCTTTCACTCCAGGGGAACAGCTCTCACTGACCACATAACCTTGAAAAGGAATGTCATCTAAGACAGTGCAACAATTTCCAGAGCCTTCCGCATTTCTGGGTGGATGTCAATTACCCCTGGGACCTTGCCACTGTGAAGTTGCTTAACTACCTTAGTGGTCTTCCTCAGGGAAATGGACATAGATCCCCCGTCGGCTTCTATCTCTGCCACCTCCACAGAGGGTATTTCCATTGGGATCTGCAGCTCCACAAAGTGTTTTTCTCTTTTGGAAGTTAGAGTTGAATGTTTTCTGGACAGGGGCCTCCCCTTGACATTCCCAGTCCAACTCTCACTACTCTTTCCAGGTCTGTCCTGGCATACCATCTGACCCAGCTCACCACAATCAGTGGACAGCTCTGTCCCTCTCTTCACCTGAGTGTCCAGAACATATGGCCGCAAATCTGATGATACGATTATAAAATCAATCATAAATCTTTGGACAAAGGTGCTTTGGTACCAGCCTCATTTATTAGTCACCTTATATTTGAACATGGTGTTTGTTATGGGCAAACCATGCCTAGCACAAAATTCTAATAACAAAATACCGCTCAGATTTGATCAAGCAGGCCATTCTTCCCAATCACACTCCTCCAGGTGACTCCATCATTATTGACGTGGGTGCTGAATTTGCCCAGCAGAAGTATGGAGTCTGCAGCTGGGACCCTTTTTGGGATTCCCTCCAGACACTCCAAGAAGACCTGGTACTCCAAACTGCCTTGTCATCACTGGGAATCAGGCTTTCTTTGGGCATTTTGAGAGCATAACCCTTTTCTATTATGTCTGTCATGAAAGCTTTGTATTCTTTGTAAAAATGTGGAAATTTACTCAGTTTCCATTTAAGGCCAATGGCATGCTGTTCTGTGATTGTTTAACGTTTTAAGTGTCTCATCTTTAAATGTAAAATTATGCAATAATGGCCACTTACCAGTCTTTCAGACTCTGAGACTATGCACATGAACCTAATGTGAGTGCTTTTCAATTTATGACCATTACTCATAACACAGTGAACTTTAATTAATTAACTGTTACATTAAGGGTCATTCCATGTCAAATCAAGTGATTTTTCCAGAAATCCCATACACTTCGGTCTCAAAAAATTCAGAAAAAAATGCCCGATATACCCATGTTATCCAGATCGATATGTAAGATCGATACTTTCCAAGATACAGCCAATTTTGTGAGGGGAAAGGGATGTCCAATTTGACACAGCTTTATTTTTTCATCAGTTTTACAAGACCATATCTCAAGTACTAGTGGGCAGAAAGTTTGTATACTGGAAAATTTATTTATAGGTATAGTATGTAACACAATCAAAAATGTTTATTCCAGATGACACTATATTGTAAAAGCAGACCTTCAAAAATTAAAAAAAAAATATTTTGTGTCTTTGGCTTTGCCATGTTTATTCACCATTTGTCAGCAATGATAATCATTAAGTTCTTCATCACTAACTTGGGTATAGGATTAATGGAAAAAATAAATCACCAAAGGCACATGAATTACAACACATGAACAACAGCTGCTTGATTTATCATTAAATGCAACACTAGTTATAATGAAGTGTTAACATATTGGTATTGTAGCAGCAGGAATGTGACCCATTTCATTTTTATTTCAATCAAAGTGCAGAGTGTAGGGCATCTTTGTCTTTGAGATCAAGATGGTACTGCCTTCCACTGACCGTTGTAGGTGCTCTAAGTAGTGCAATGACACATTGTAATGGTACCCAAAAAATATTGTCTCTAGGTGGCCAATGGAAAAACTGTGCAGTAGTTTGAATGCATGAAACATATCAGGATGTCTGATTCCGCCTCACTCTTGTCATGAATCACACCAATCCAACATTTTTCATCATACATGCACCCAACATTGCCTGCACTAGGACACTGGTCTAAGGTGAGGGGCGCATCTGATTCATCAGGAGTGTGATTGTGAGAGGGCAGGATCTCAGCTGCTGCTTCAGTGGTGAATATTCAGACATTCAATTGACTGTCTTGGTCAGACACCTGGCTGACTTTGTTTTTGCCATCTTCTGTAGGGATGTTACAGTTGTATTCTCAAGCACCATGTACTCTATTGGCCATGGAGAATCACATGAGATAGGACATCGTCAATTGATATGAAAACATTTTTGACATTTTTGATAACTTACTGAATGAAAACTCAATGCTTACTATTACTGACACATGGCACATTCAGCCTAAGTTTATAATGGAAAATAAACACAAAAGATTTGCATTAGGAAATTAAGGTTTGTTTTTTGAGAAATAAGGGACAATGTAGAATAAATGAAAAATATTTAAACATCATTTGCACATTCCCACATACTGTTAGGGTGCTCTGAAATTGAATCCAAAATGATTTTTTGGATTTGAGAGGTCTGCTGTTCAAACCCTGATGCAGTTACCTCTCTGTTTATTGTTTTTCAGAAAGCCTATATAGTTATCTGAATAAGGAAAAAAATCAAAAGTCTGTGTCAGTTACAAATATGTGTTTCTGAGGCCTAAACTTAGCTAACCCAAGAACTCAAATTCAATTTTGGTCAACTCCAAGCGGCTGTTTCAACCATGCAGGGTCATTTGGACCAGATGTTTTAATTTCTTCTTCTATACCAAATAATGTTACAGCATGCAAAGTAAGAGCCTGCTCAGTGGTTTAGTGAAATTTGATGAAAAAATGAGCCTGGATAAAATCGACACCCCCCTCCCCTCACATTTACAGTTCAAATAAAAACTAACAGCATCAGATCCCTAGGGCAGTAGTATGTATCGTGATTGTGAAGTGAAGTGGGAAAAAAGGTAACTTTTACAAGTACAGTACTATAAATGTACACAGTCAGTTACAGACGTAAACCAAATGTATGTGTGTACTGTATAATATTAACAATAAGAGCAGCTCACTACTGAAAACGATAAATATAGGAGGCAGTGGGGATCGAACCAGGGACTCTTGATTACAAGTCAGCAAACCTTACCGCTACGCGACAGAAGCTGTTGTATCATCCTTGAACCTTTTGTGAAAGTGTTTATTTGATCTTTGGACTTCAGGCTTCACACATTCTATAGTTTATGTCTACATTTTGTAACATTTATTACTAAAATACGAAAAAGTTTCTGTTTTAACAATGTGTTTACACAGATTATTGTAGAAACGGAACAGACATGAAATGCATGTGTTCCAAATAACAATCTATTATTTCGACTCTAAAACTCCAGCACTTCACTCCCAGATAATCAAACAAGGCATGAGCTGGGAGAAGTTTGTGAACGTTCTGCGGCGTTGGGGGGATGGAATAGCAGGCTGCTTGTTGCTTGTCGTAATCAGCACATTTACAGGACAAAAGATGCTGACGGAGAGGTGCGACGGGTTTAAGGTAGGCTGGATTTACGAGTTTTTCTCATAGGCTCTGGTAATTCTAGTGTTAATTAGCATCACATCTCACAACCTGCATTCACCACGTTTTTGGCTCTAACGCCAGGAGCGTGGTGGACGCTGTGGGGATAGGTTGTGTTTTCAGTTCTCCTTGAGTTTTCCTGATTTTTTATTTCATTTACTTCCATTCATCAATTTTCCAACCTACTGAATCCAAACACAGGGTCACAGGAGCCAATCCCAGGGCACAAGGCAGGAACCAATCCCAGGCAGGGTGCCAACCCACCGCAGGACACACACAAACACACCAAGCACACACTAGGGCCAATTTAGAATCACCAATCCACCTAACCTGCAAGTCTTTCGACTGTGGGAGGAAACCGGAGCACCCGGAGGAAACCCACGCAGACACGGGGAGAACATGCAAACTCCACGCAGGGAGGACCCGGGAAGCAAACCTGGGTCTCCTAACTGCGAGGCAGCAGTGCTACCACTGCGCCACTGCGCCACCGTGCCGCCCTTCATTTACTTTGTGTTAATTTATAATCAATTTAATTTATTATTTAATAGGCAGAAGGGAGAAGACGCTTATGTAACACCCTATTTTTTTTCCTTTTGTTTTGAAAGGGTATCCTATATATATTTTCTTTTATTTTCATTTGTTAAGAATATATAATTATAAAATTAGGATTTTTTTTGTTTAAAGCTATGTGTATTGTAAATAGTTCTCTTTGGAAAATTTGAGTAATTTTTTGTAAATAGTTTTATATGTAATGTGTTTGTATAAATAAAAAAGCGAGAAGTGCGGTGGACGCTGGGGGGGCAAAAGGGAGAAGACACTTATGTGATGCCCTGTCTATTTTTTCCTTTTGTTTTGAAAAGATTTTCTGGAAGAGGAAAATAAAAGCTTGTGTTTTAACCCTACGTGCCTGCGTGACGATCATTAACACAAGGGAAAGGCGGATTGCAGTCGGTTACAGTAGCACCAAATCAAAATATGTACAATGCATTGGCTTGAAATAATTTGTACAGAAAGCTGGTGAGGTTTAATGCTTCATCTGCTCATTTTTTTTCTTTGAAATCGTTTACTGTGACACAACTGATGAATTTTAAAGGCAAGCCAGCTGGATAAAGATTATTATTATTACGATTAGTCTGATATGAAGCCCAATCATTTGGGGAGAAAACAAAATCTCTCTCATACCATAGTAAAACACAATATGTAAGCAATATGGAGACCACTGAAATAGGTCAGTGGTTTTAAAACACCCTGAGACATGAATAAATTCATTAGGACAACATACAAGGTTATATCTGATGCTTTCAAGGACACATTCATGGATTGCCTAGCAAAGATACTATCATGTCAATATGCCATCTTGTCAGTCAAATATGACCAAAAAGCACTACTGAGCAATATAAAGTGTCATATTTTACTTTTTCCTGGTTAAATTGATGTTAGCCAAACAAGCAGGTGAGGCATTCTGGTTTAGTAAGCAGCAATTTGAACACATTAGCAATCAATCTGATAAAAAACAATTTTGTGGAAAAAGCTCAACCTCAAACGCTTTAAGGGCTGCAGGTCTGAACAAAACGATTTTATCCCTATTGAAGACACATGTGTTTTTTCCTCCGTATTTTAAAAAGAATCATCTTTGACAGAGCTTGCAAATAATAGACAATAAAATACAGTAACAACTTATTGTTGCTGTTTCCCCTGGTTTTACTCTTTATATACATGTGGGGCAGAAAAGTGCTTTAAAATCATCTTTTAATAGCATACCAATTTATAGACAGTAACTAATTTCAAACTTCATAGCACCCTGCTTTTATGATTATTTCGTATCATTTAAATGCAAATGAACTTCCACAGAAGAAAAACAACAGATGCCCTTGAGTGGCAACATATTATATAAATGCATCCTGAATGCATGTCGGGAATTCTAAAGTGTCTGATAGAATTTGACTTATAGGTCACATATATAAAAAATAAGCTTCTCCAAACATAATTTACATAACATTTCACAATTTGTTCTGTTGGCCAACTCTGTCATTTTAAAATGACTTACTTTACAAGTTCCCAATTTGCTTTATCTTTAATCTTTTCTCACTAATCAATGTAGGCGTCTACTTCAATACCAGGCAGGGTTTGCTTTGAATTTCTTAATAAAGTATTTATATTTGACTAATTGAAAAGACTTCTGTTATCACACACAAATAATGAGCTTAATTTATTAGATTCTAATATATTTGCTTGATTTTAAAAGACTTGTCTATGCATATCTTTCATTGGATTCAATTTAATCAAATTCAAACTCAGAATGCCTGTGCACATCCTTTTTTTTTAATTACTATAAACCATCCATCCATTTCCTTAAAGCTTTGAATCCAATTCAGGGTCAACAGGGTCTGTTATGGTAATAATAGATGTAAGGAAGGAAGTAACACTGGATAGGGCATCAATACAATGCAAGGCACGTTTGCCGACATATGTACACTTAAGTGCATCCCAATTTACAGTTGCCAGTGTACTAAACCTGTATCTCTTTAGAATGTACAGAAAAAAATACTACTTTAATTAGTTAATTTTCCTATCCCTTCAGTAAGATTTCTTATTTTCTCATTCATAATTCAATTATATAACATTATTTTTTAAAATACCTTCTGTTTAGACTGTACTAACAATTAAGTGTGATGAGAACAATTTTACCTACAAAAGATTGTCTTTATCTTTTAATATGGTACTCTTCACCATAGAAAGTGAGTATCATCTGACCTTAGATTATCATAAATGATTTTAGGCAATGCTGGGAAAGAGACATCTGTATCAATATTTCAGTTAAAGAGTGTAATTCAGTTATTCATAACTTTTTTTTTCATCAATTTGTGCAACCCACACTGTAACTCCTCTTACAAGTGGATACTATATACACTTCTTAGTTTAAAATTATCAAATATATATAACAGATTGTACCCAGACTTTGAATGATTACATGTAGCTTCAGCCTTGATAGGGCATATGCTTTAGGAATATTCTAAACTAAAGTGTGTTTTTTTAGGTAAAGACAGTTTTTTAATTATCAAACAACATCAGATTTGTTATCATTGTAAATCCACTCACGGCAGTGTATGAAGATTTATCAGATGTGACTAGATAAACTCACTGCGATTTTCTACAACACGATGTTGCCATGTTGATTAATCTGATCAAAAAGTTTTCAGCCTGACTTGGTGATAGAAACAGTAGTAAAGTGTAATACGTTTTCCATTTCCAGCATAATTCCAGTCAACAGTAAGACAATTTTAATAACATTCAGGAAGCATTGCTATGCCACTAAAATAAAATATTTTTTACTTGTGGGCATTATCACTCTACTGTAGTTGAATTGCTATCCTCATCATTGACTTTGTGTTTCCCACAGAGGCTGCCCTTCAGATTGGAGAACAAGTAGCGTTCACACAGAGTGGATGTAGTAAATCCGCAGTTTTTCAGAGTACTGTATTTCTTGCCACCTAGGCAGTGTGAGGAGGAGCACTGTCAAGAAACAAAAGGGGCCATTCGGCAGATTTCCTTGATGTGTTTTTCAGATTGACTCCCAAACATGCCAAGGCAAATCAGCATAATTCTGACTTCTTTTCTGGGCTTTCTGAAGCATATAATCAAAATAAAGTATAACTTCAGCATCATATACAGTAAAATTACACATGTGCTTGCTGTTTCGGGCTCAGCCCTTGAATTTCTTCTTTGGTGTTTAAGAATCAGCATGCCTCCATTGTTTTGATTGTGGAATGAACTCTAATAGTCTGATTTTATTAGTTCGACATTCTTTTTGAAAGATTGGATGCTTTGATACTTCATTTTAGGAGTTCATATCATGGCCAGCTAACACACACAGATAATGCTTTTGTTTAACTGTTACTGAGAAATTGATTCTGGTGAACCATACTTAATCCCTTTAGTGCCTGTTATCTCAAACACAGTCACCTATCAAATTGCCATTCCAATTTACTCCATGGTGGCAACAGTTTCTTCTGTCATTGGAGATGAAGGCTAACCTAACCTTGGGTCATCTTGACACCTTGCCCTGACTGAATTCTGAAGTCTACCTCTAGACTATGAAATATGCAAGGGACTGGTGATGGTAGTCAATGAGGTAAGAATACATTTTTGAAGACATACTGTTGTCTGGTGTTAGATATTCAGTCATTGCAAAATACTTAATTTTGTGGTTTTTGATGTCCATTTTGACTTGGCTCTGCAAAGACAAAAGTTATTTAGTTCACAGAATCTAATTTTTAGCCTCTTAAAAAATCAGCACCATAGAATATCCGCAAATACAGTTTGACCACCTATTGTACATAAACTGCTAAGAGTACATAAAGAATTAGTAATACTGAACTTGTAGCATATTTTAGATATTAGTTGTTCTAAGTTATCACAGGATGGAAAATGAGGTGATGGGAGGCGAGTATCTAAATCTGCTGGACTGCTTGTCATGTTGGTCTATTCTGCTGACCCAGGGATAGATGAAAACACTAAAACATTTTAGAGGGAAGCAGTAAATTTTTGGTAAGTCCAAAGTGTAGTCCTGGGTGTAAGTGCATTGCAATTGTAGAATCTGTCTCGTTTCCAGTTAGTAAGAACAGGAATACAGTGTAGGAGGAAGAGGATGATGCATAACTGTGAGTCCCCGGAAAAAGAGTCCATCCATTGGACAAGGGATTTATGTCCCTTTGGTCATCACAAACACATTAGCTAAAACTCCACTAAAAGATAAGTTTGATATTTTTAAAGTTAAAGTTGTTGTTTTCAAGTCAAGGTATAAGTTTGTTTTATTGTGGAAGAGTTTAGGGATGTGACCCTGTACTGTGTGACAGATAGGGGGCGCTATCGCTTCCTTGAACCCCTGTCCAATACGTCAGACACCAGATAAAAGTCCAAATGTTGACTTTATTAATTCTGCACGGTGCACAAAGCACCCTCTCCTCCACAACACTCATAAACAAACCACTAATAAATACAATAATACTCTCCACCACTCCCAGACGCATTGCCCTCCTACCTCCCAGCTTAACCCAACGCTCTGGTGTCTCTTTCAGTCTTTTATAGTCCTTGCCCCGGAAGTGTTTTGCCCTCTCTGTCCCTGTGACTAGGAATACTTCCAGGTCAGATAAAAAACCTTCTTCTTTACACCGGAAGCATGTCATTCCCCTTGTCCATGTGTACTTCCTGGGTGTAGGGAAAATAACTGTTGTTCCTCCCTGCAGCGTCACCTAGTGGCTCCCATGGCATCCAACAGGGCTGTGTATAAAAACTGCAATGTCCATGATGCCCTGCTGGTCTTCGGGGAACCCCCATACTGCAGGGAGTGCTCCAACTGGCTGCTTGGGGGTATTGGCTGGGATAAACGGCCGGCCATACACCACAACTGAAACACAGATTCTTTTATTCTCATGTCCAGATTCTTTGTTATGTAGACTTGTATGTTATGTTCTTCACCCCCAACTCCTCTTTTCTTATCATTGTTCTCTACTTACTAGAAGGAGACACCACATACAGCCAAAACATATTTTCACCTGGTAATATGGGTCTGCTCTACACTCAAACCCTCCAAGTCAGTATGCAAACTATGCCTCACCTTCCCTATTTATTTATTCTCCAGGTGGTAGGGTAGAAAAAGAAAATGTACAGTATATGGCAAATCAACAGTGTGGCAAATCAACAGTGCAGCCTGATTATTTCAGGATCTGTCAGAGACATTGCTGGCCAACATACCCATTGTGTGTGGTGTTCTGTCTCTTAAGGTTACATTGATGCATCAGGTCTTCTTGATGACTATTTTTCTTGCTTCTACTTCTTCCTGGTTCTCTTTCTTACTTCTGATTTTTAAAAGCTTGTCATGTCCAAGGTGAACACTCCTAACCCAGGAGATGAGAATTCAGTCTCATTTTGAGAGACCTTATCTGTGCATAGAGGGCTCAAGGGCTTCACTTTTACATATGTAAAAATTCCAGAAAATTACCATTTTTCTTTTAAAGTTCTGACCTTTCATCTTGCTGGTTTTAACTTCTAATATCAACTGTCTGTTAGACATTTCCTGTTTCTGTGGTTTGCCTGCTTTTACAGAGATCAAAAATTCAAGCGGAAAGAAAAGAACAGTTTTAACTTACTGTTTAACATCATGAAATATTGTCTATAATATTTTTAACAAATTGAAGCACATGAAATACTACATAATAAAATCAAATTCGCCTGTAACATTAATTGATGCCAAATAACTGATAAAGCTGCAAAGCTTTCAGCTTATGAAGTACATAGTCAGTATCAGTTTTATGTGCTGAAAGGAAAACATGAGAGATGGCACATTCTTAAATTAGATAGCAGGGAGTCAGTCCTGACTACACTGAGCATAGGGAAGAAAATAATACAGGACCAGTTTAGATTCTTCATTCAACTTAACTGTTATATCTACTGAAAGCCCAGTTGATCACTGTGAGAACATGTAAATGTCTCCGCAGAAGCAGTGTGTGGGCTAGGATCTGAAACATTTATATCCTATCTCTTGGGAAGAACATACCAT
The DNA here is from genome assembly GCA_026402145.1 of Polypterus bichir lapradei. Lineage (NCBI taxonomy): Eukaryota > Metazoa > Chordata > Cladistia > Polypteriformes > Polypteridae > Polypterus > Polypterus bichir. Next base: position 34,593,678 of record JANRMT010062808.1, on the reverse strand, counting down.
ATGTCCTGGTGATGAGAGATGTCAAGGGTGCATTAGGCAAGCACAGGGGTGCCTCAATGATCAGCACTGAGTAGTGTTCTCATTTCTCTGTACACCAATTCACTAGGCCCTATCATCCAGTCCCATGGTTTCTCCTATCAGTGTGATGTTGATGACACGCAGTTGTACCTGTCAATCAATCCATAGAAGCATATACAGTACAATAGTATCAACTAGAATCTTTGCATGCCTCCCAAATATTATAGCCTGGATGAGAGCACATCACCTCCAGCTCAACCTGGCAAACAAGGACCTCCTTGTTATCCCATCTCATCCATCTATACAGCACCGCATCTCTGTTCAGCTTGGCTCACTATCACTAACACCCGCCAAGTCAGTAAGCAAACTTAGACTGGCAGTTGATAATCAGTTGTCCTTCACTGACCAAGCTGCAACTGTCTTCACTCTATCCAACATCTGCAAGATCAGACCATATCTTACAGAGTATGTAGCACGAATCCTGGTCCAGGCTTTGGTTTTGTCATGTCTGGACTACCAGAACTCTCTGCTGGCAGGTATACTGGCATGTATTACTAACCCACTAAGCTGAAAATGTAGTGGTACAACTGTTCAGCCAGCCAAGGTGGGCGTATGCCACTCTTCTTTTCAGATCACTATATTGGCTCCCTGTAGCATCGTGTATTAAGTTCAGATCCTTGATGCCTGCCTAGAGAATAGTCAGTGGGTCAACACCTATACACATGGAGACACTTGTGAAATCTTATGCTCCTTCTCTCCCACTCAGGTCTGCTGATGAACAGCATCTAGTGATGCCATGTCTGTGTTGCATCAAATCTATTTGCAGAATCTTTTCATGTGTAGTTCCTGGATGGTGGAAGAGCCTGCCCACCTCTATTCAAAATTCTGAATGCTTTAATGTGTTTGAGGAGCATTTGAAGACTCTCTAGTTTTGTGAAATTCTGTCTAATTGATAATGGCTTTGATAGGTTGGTGTAACAAAGGAAGTGTAACATAGAACTGTATTTGTTTTGAGCTCTTCACTTGTGATGACCAAGTTTGTAACCTTGTCCTGTAACATTTGTTTCAAAACAGTACCCCAGACTGATGTTTACTCGATTATGCTAGCCTCTTTTGTAAATTGCTTTGGATTAAAGTGTCTTCTAAGCAAATAAATGTATTAGAGATAACATTTTTAATTCCATGAGGTGATTCTTCGCATCTTTGTATATAATATGCTAATGTGACTGTCCGTTTGTCTATCCAGGATTTTAAATCACCTGTAGCTCGAAAACCGTTTGACCTATTAACCTGAAATTTGGTACACATATACTACGTGACGTCTACTATCCGCTTTCGGAGTGATGTTTGAGCTCCAAGGTTATTCCTGTTTTTATTTTTATTTTAATTTAATGTAGAATCAACTCGCGGCCAGCAGGGCGGCAGTGTGGTGCATGCATATGGGCGCCGTTCTCATCCCTACCACCTTCGCCGTCACTTCCCCTTCATCTTCATATCTTATATCATTCTTGAGGCAGATTGAAGACTTAAGTGCCAGCTTAATTGAAAAATTTAAGAAAACGTACTAAGTAATTGCAACACAAACACTGACTTAATCAGTTTTAACGAGAAAAGATGCCAATTAAAAAAGAGAAGAAGCCAGGCTGCTAGGTTGGTGAAAAGAAGAGCTGCTCAGTAAGCAGCAAGCACATCAACCTCTGAGCAAATGAATGCTAAACGTACAGAGAAAGAGTATGAAAACTATGAATGTTCAAGTCAAGTGTACACTGTGGTCTAGATCTAATCATGCAGATCCAGATCATCTGGATGACTTTGATTTATGAGGGGACAATTCCAGTTTGGCGCAAAAACAATTCTTCATGTCGTCAGTTTGCACGCTTCTCGATGGTGCAGCATTTTTCAGATGATTTTCTGTGTAATAAACTTAATAAGTTATAGCGTAATGAAAATTGCATAATTAGATCTGGACCACCCTATATTCATTGCAAGTTATCGTGCATGCGCTGTCACTGGTTTCTGTATAATTCTGATCATTCTAAAGGTGTTTTTATGTTGTTCATGAATTTTCCCTTATTTCATTTGTGTTTTTACATTGTGTAGTAGATCATCATCTTCAATGACACTTATACTTTTGTCCTGTCATGGTTCTTTCTAAGCATACAGTTACCATTTCTAGATATTTCTTTGTATATCCCAGCATCCTACTTTAAGCAGCACCATCGTATTTAAAGATGAGGCTGTTTGTGATCTTAACTGAGCTAGAAAGAAAAGACAATAAAATGAATAAAAATTAAAACAGTTTTCATCAAAATGCTTTAAGAGTTTTGACTTTGACTTAAATCTTGACCATGTATTGGGTTTTATACTTTATTACTTCTAGAAAGACAACATTAATTTCCAACCTCTGCCTGTTTACACTTTGGTAATGTCTGTATAACTGTGACTTGTATTGATTCATCATACTGAAAGAAGACTGTTTCCTTTATATAGATACAATTATTCACCTCTCCAAATGAAATGGCTTTTCATGAGTTATAGTGTAATGACACCTGGATTTCCAAAGCCGTTTGTTTTGAATGCTGAAAAGGTTTTTCATTATTTCTTGCTCATTTTCAGGTTTTCTTAGGAGTCATGTACATCCTGCAGAACAATGGTCAGCTTTATAAAGAGTTAGATTTAATTATGTAAAAAACCATGGGGGAAAAGAAAGTTAATTCAAACACACTTGTAGGTTTTGGAGCTTATAGAATTTGTGAAAACTTGCACTTAATTCAGTTTGGTGTTGTTATACCTTAGTTTGAATGCAATGGCCTAAGTATGTCACCTGCTCCTTTGTGAAATGGCCTTTTATAATATTCAAGTGCAAGATTATCAATCAGTATACATTGAACAATGACGTTCTTACATGCATGGTCCCTTCAGACTAGTGACAATAATGACAGAAACAGATAAAGACCATGAATATAGCAATACAGAATGCAGAAAACTGTATATCCTAAACCCAACTGTTTGTACTTAATTTACCACGCTTCTTTATGCACTGAAGAATTGTCACAATCTAGTCTTGAATAATATCTGACCAGCAGTTCTGGTTATTTTCACAATATTCAGAAGTGTTGACAGCTGCTACTTGCATTGCACTTATTTTGCCAATTATTAGATATTTATTTCTGTTGACTCATTTTGAATGTTGAGGTTTGCATTTTCGAAAGGACAGTGTGTTAAGTACTGTATTCTACACAACTTTCCTGCCAAGATTAAAACAGCATCTACTGCATCAATGTGCATTTCAACTCCAAACCTTTAATGCTGTCCTTGAATTTTTTTCACCTTATACAATTTCTCGTATTAGGAATTTGTTAGTTTTTACATACCCCTGGGGGTCAGAGCGCAGGGTCAGCCATTGTACAGCGCCCCTGGAGCAATTGAAAGTTAAGGGCCTTGCTCAAGGGCCCAGCAGAGTAGGATCTCTTTTGGCAGTGACAGGGTTTCAAACTAGAGTAGGAAAGAGCAATAGATGACAACCTGATCAGTACATCTGATTCCAGAGCTAAAGCTTTTGGCAGAGGTGAATCTAACTATTTGTATGTGATATACTTCAACCTCCTACACAAGCGTTAGCGCTTCAGAAACCCACCTCAAAGAATTTATAGTCAACATCCCAAGAGATATTTTCTGTTGCTGAGGTTTAGTATGCCAGGATCTGACCCCTCTTGCCTGTCTCCTAACTGGAATTGCACCTGACCTTCATCCTTTACTTGGTGGGATGTAAACCTATTTGGGGAACTCCTGCTATTACAAATATACTCCCACATTTTTATTCTTTCTTAGGTCAGTTGTTCAATAAGTTTGATTGTTACATTTGGCATTGTAAAATGCATGCTTTAGTGTTTTGTGTTATTGCATAATCCTTTTCAGCCTTTCAAAAAAGTACAATGACAGAAATTAGTTGCTGGAATTTACATTTCACTTGTTAGCACACAGTGATTGATTACTGTGATCATCTCTTTCCTGTTGATTTCACTTTTTGCACACATATCAGTTTTTTACACTGTAGAGCTCAATGGCCATTAACACTGAAACATTTTTTGGTTTAATTTGAAATTGACACTTGGCTTGTCATAAAACTTTGCATAATGCTTTACCGCAAGAAGCCGATTTGTACATGTTTTAAAAGGAAACATTTGTTTAATAAAATATCTGATGACATCATGTTATTACCATAATAAAATATCCTATTAGGGCATATGTGCGTACTTTATCTGCTGAACAGACTAACTAAAACTTGGTGTGAGTTACCATTTGCTTAACATTTACTTCTCACTGTAAAAATCCATTATCTGAACTTTTTTTTAATAAAGAACAGTGATGTATCAATTAAATATATCACATAGCTATCTTTGTGTTGATTTTCCCAGCTACTTTAGTTTTTTCCATTACATGGTCTTAAGACTTTCCAGGAAGGACTGTGTAAAATGCACCCATCCAAACTTGTTCATAAACCAATCATGTATTGTAATGTCTAAAGAGCATGGAAGAAACCAGAGAGCCTGCACGGACAAGGGGAAGAGCATGTAAACTCTGTATTTGCAATGTTTAGACTAGATTTTGACATCAGGTGCCATGTCACTCTCAGTGGGGAACTATAAGGCTACGGTGCTAACCACTTCTCCATTATGCTTGCATGTTGTATCGAATTTTAGAGATTATCTTACTATTACAGTTGTCATTTTTCCTTAATTTTTAGTGTGATATCCTTAAGTGTTTAAAAAAATGTGTCTATTTTGGGCTTTTTAACCCAAGGAATTCAAATCCGACATAAATCCTTTAAAATATGATCTTTTTTTTCCCCAATATTCCACCACTCCATTTTGTTTTATAATGGATGCAAGGGAAGCGTATTGGCAATTGTTATGACAATCCTACCTGATATGGTCTGGGAGTGCATAATATCTGACATCATCAGAGGAAAAGCATAAAGGTTGGCATATTAATTTCCAAATCATTCAGAATTAGTATAACTTTGCGCATTGGTAAACAAATCCTTAGTTTGCAAATTCTAGTATAAATATCAGGTACTGTTTTTAATGATTCTGGGTTAGTGTTTCGTGCTTGACAAGAGATTATTTTGACATTCTGGTTAATGAACTCCGCATAACTCTTGACAATGCCTCATGTTCTGGTTCTCTTTCTTAAAAAATACAATGTCTCTCCTTCAAATCAGTATAATTACATATTTTATAAATCTTCTTTTTTCGGCTACTCCCAATAGGGGTTGCCAAAGCAGATCATCTTTATCCATATCTTCTTGCCCTCTGCATCTTACTCTGTCACATCCATCACCTGCATGTCCTCTCTCACCACATCCATAAACCTTCTCTTAGGCCTTCCTTTTTTCCTCTTGCCTGGCAGCTCTATCTTTAACATCCTTTTCCCAATATAACCGGCATCACTACTCTGCACATGTCCAAACCAATGCTATCTTGCCTCTCTGACTTTGTCTCCAAACCGCCCAACCCTCTAATGTACTCATTTCTAATCCTTCCCATCCTCATCACACCCATTGCAAATCGTAATATTATTAACTCTGCCACCTCCGATATTGTTTCCTGTTTTTTGGTCTTTGCCATTGTCTCCAACCTATATAACACTGCTGGTCTAACTACCATCCTGTAGACCTTCCCTTTCACTCTTGCTGATACTTGTCTGTCACAAACTACTCCTGACACTCTTCTCCACCCATTCCACCCTGCCTACACTCTCTTTTTCACCTCTCTTCCACAATCCCCATTACTAAGTACTGTTGATCCCAAGTATTTAAACTCATTCACTTTCACCAACTCTACTCCCTGCATCTGTTCAACTTACACCTTATCTCCCTGTACTCTTGTCTACTTTCTGCATCTCTCTGACTATCCTGCTTCTTCTTTGCCAACCTCTTTCTCTGTATACTCTCCTGTACTTCCCCATTCTACCACAAGGTTTCCTTTTCCTCCTTCCTTTGTCCAGATGTCATGCTGTTGCCCTTACTACTTCTGCTTTAGCTGCCCAGCTGTCTGTTAACTCTTCACTGCTACCCAGTGCCTGTCTCACCTCCTCCCTAAACTCAACCTTGCAGTCTTCCTTTCTCAGCTTCCACCATTTTATCCTTGGCTCTGCCCTCACTTTCCTCCTCCTCTTCTTGTTGTCCAACGTCATCCTACAGACCATCATCCTATGCTGTCTAACAACACTTCCCAATGGCACCACTTTGCAGTCTTCAATCTCCTTCAGATTGACCCACCTGCATAGGAAATAATCTACCTGTGTGCATCTTCCTCCACTCTTGTACGTCACCCTATGTTCCTCCCTCTTCTTAAAATACGTATTCACCACAGCTATGTCCATCCTTCTTGCAAAATCCACTATCATCTGACCTTCTTCATTCCTCTCCTTGACACCATACCTACTCATCACCTCCTCATCTCCTCTGTTCCCTTCAGCAATATGCCAATTAAAATATGCTCCCTCTGTCCCTTGGGGATACTGTCCATTACTTCATCCACCTCACTCAAGAAATCTTATTTCTCATCCATCACACACCCATCTTGCGGGGCATATCTATCTATCTATCTATCTATCTATCTATCTATCTATCTATCTATCTATCTATCTATCTGACACTCTTGACATACTGCTCCTTTAGAATAACCCCTACCCCATTTCTCCTCACATCTGCACCATAATAGAAGAATTTGAATCCATCTCTGATCCACCTGGCCTTATTCCCCTTCCATTTAGTCTCTTGCAGACACAATATATCAATCTTCCTTCTCTCCATTACATAATCTAATTCCTTCTCTTACCAGTCATACTGCCAACATTCAAAGTTCCTACTCTCAGTTCCACTCTCTTTACCTTCCTTCTCTCCTCCTGCCTCTGGACATGTCCCCCCCCCCCCCAACCCCTTCTCCTTCTTTGGCCAAAAGTAGCTCGATTTACGCCAGCACCCTTTACGCTGACAGTACTGGTGGCGGCCATTGTTATATCCCGGACCTCGACAGATCTGCTATGGGAATCTGTATTGTTGTCAGCATGTTGATCTGGCAAAATTTTACACCAGATGCCCTTCCTGACATAACTCCTCCCCATTTGTCCGGGCTTGGGACTGGCAAGAAGAAACACACTGGTTTGTGTATCCTCTGTGGCTGGGGATGTTTTAGAAATGTTTTACAAATGAAAAATAAGTTAACACTACACAGTGTGGTGTAAAACATTGAAAATGCAGATTATTTGACAGATGCAGATTCATTACAAGCAATATTTTGCCATTGTGCATATTTTCCATGAAAATTAATTTATCATGCATAAGCTTAAAGTTCTGTATTAAAAACACAAAATAATTATATCCTCCTGTAATTTGTCATAATAAATACTTAGAAAATACAAGCAAATGGGGATACAGTAACTTCTGGGAAGACTGAAAACAGTGAATTAAAGGTCAGTGTTTTTCCAGAGAGGCAAAAAATGGCTTCAATCAAGACAGATGCATAAGAATGGATTATTTACATTTCTCCATTGCTTTTAAGGTTGGCCTGTCCCCAGATCTTAAAAGCCTAACAATTCAACAATGCTAATCTCACAAGATACGCCATCCCAGCAACAACCGCCCCAGAAGCACTGTCTTTCTATCACACGGTTAGGAGAACAGATTTGCAGCAGTTTGATGCCAGAGTGGGGATTCTTCAGAAGAGTTGAAACACGTTTTTTAAATGATCAGAAATTAATTTAACAGTTAAATCAAAGATTTAGCAAACCAAACAACGTTTACTTTTTGATTCTGCGTTAGAAAACATGAGTCCAGAAAGCATAAAAACATTAACTATCTCAAGTCAAATCATTTATAAATTATCTCCAAGGATTAAAATATAATAAAATGTGCTTGTTTTAATTTTATAATATCTTAATGTACCTGACTCTACTTTGCTAAATGAACTAAGCAAAGGAAACATAGCAAAGTGTGAGGGTTATTAAGGAAAAACTCCTCAGTTTGTCATAATATTTTACAGTTAATACCTAATAATATGTGTATTGCTATGGAAATTACAAACTTAGTGCTGTTTAACTATTCAAATTAGTATCATATTAGTAGGTTTAACAAATTAGCATGTTGGTTTGTGCTACTGTCAAAAATGAAAGGACATAAGACCTACAAACACAGATACAATCCTTTAAGGAAGTGTCAGCTTTCATGCTTCACTTCTTTTGTAATTTCATGTCAATATAGTTTCTTCCATTATGTAGTCTTTATTACTTGTCTTCTTTCATTCAAACATTTTCTAAGCCGCTTCCTCTGCCTTGTGCCAGATGCTACTGGAATAAGTTTCAGCTTTCTGGATTCCTATAATACAAAATGTAATTCATCCATCCAATTTCAAGTCCACTTCATCCAGTTTAGTTTTGTTAAGTTGATAACTTAATTAAAGCTTAGTGACAAGTGAGTTTATGTTAACAAGTGCACCGTTAATAGAGTACAGTATATACTCGGACTGGTTTGTAGTATTTGTATTGTAGACGATGCTATAGAAAACAAAGGCTAATACAATAATGCAATTGTGACACTCAGATGTTTACAATGATGAGATACTGCCAGTTTTTTAGATTGATAGATTGAATGTTATTTATCACCAGGGGAAACGTTTTTACAGAAGTTCTTCAAATAAATAAGTATATAAATAGACAAATATAGATAAATATACAGAATACAGTATATATGCACACAATATGAGCTGAACACACACCAGAATGACTAAAAAAGAAGAAAGTTTAAAAGGAAAGAGGCATTATACAGGTATATTGCTGTTGATATTGTTGTGGAAAAAACTTTCTTCTGTAGTCACATAAATCATTCTCAGGAGACCAGATGAAAATGCAGTTCTTTATTTGTACATTTTATTTGTACATAGCTATTGTCACGCACGCGCTCATGGGAGGCAGCTAAAGGGCTCGAGTGAAGGCAGTTCTGAGGCATGCCGGGATGTGGCAGAGTGCACTAACTCTTTTTCTCACTTCCCTGTAGACCAAACCCGGGAGGCTCCACCTGGCTCTCTTGACATCACTTCTGGGACCGAACCAATGGAAACAGACCTTACCAGCTCCGGCCCCCCTGATGTCACATCCGGGCCTGATCCAATGAATAATGAACATGTGCCCGATCCTTATGACCTCACTTCCTGTCTTCCTCTTTAAAAGCCTACCCTTTTCCCTTCTCCCACAGTCTGGTTTTGGACTCCGTTGTATGCACTTCAGTGCCAGTTGCTTGAAAACGACTTTTGCAGCCAGGATACCAAATTATATGGGTGGCTGCCCCAAACCTTTATCTGTCTTTGTCTCGTTTTGTGACACTATGTACAAACGTCTCAGTCCATGAAGTGAGCAATCATTGATAAAATTCATTCTCTTTTATACTTTCCTATTACCATTACCTTATCTAATGCAGCATGTCATCTGCTCTTAATATGCAGAATTCTATCATCTTAGCCAATCGACTACAGGCGTCAGTAACTTCATACAGTATACATGTCGATTCTTCCATTATTTCATATCATTGCTTTATTAACAGGGGTGCCCTATGGGTTTTCCCACTGATCTTATCATCGCTTCACAATAGGAGTGTTTGGGCTTTCTCACTAGTTTGTTCTTGCTTTTTAAAGGGGTGTTCATCACACATCTACTTCATTTTATCCTTAGCAACTATCCTGGTGGCTCATCTAGATGAAGCAAAAGCCTCACATGCCCAAGCTTTAAGCCACGTTCAGTTAACCCTTTAGTTACCTTCAGTCCTTTTCCTTCGGCATTTAATAATTCATTGTTAAAACTTAATTTAAATACATTCTTATATTAAATTGTAAAAATTATCATGTATTGATTAAAAATATTTGATAAAAATTCTATAGTATGAAGGAGCACCAGTAGCATTTCTTGACACACTTTTGCTGAATAATTTGTTGGCTGAAAGTACTCAGTGTTAGTGTGTCAGAGAGGAGATGTGTGGCATTGCTCATAATGGCACTTAGTTTTGTTTAATTCTGTCCTTCACTACTGCATACATGGGGTCCAGAATGTGTCCCATAACTGCGCCTGCCCATTTAATTAGTTTGTATGATTTTATGGGCCTCTCATGAAGTGCTTTTACTAGCCCAGCACACCACAGTGTAGAAAATCGCACTGGCCATCAAAGAGTTTGTAGTAGATGTGAAGTAGCTCACTTCCCACATTAAAGTAACAGCTCTGCCCATTTTTTTTCTTGCTGAAAAGTTCTGACATAGTGGCATGTAAGGAAAGAGGAATATCACACACCCTACATGGTATTCCAGCCATACACTGCGGGTGTTGAAACGGAAAGTGGCTTGTGATTAAAAAAGTTAACAGTGGCTAAACATTTGATTCCATTACTCCCAAAAGCCTCTGATTAGTTTGGAGTCAGATCAAATTCAAGAGGATTGAAGAGACATCATCATCATCTCACACAAGGGCTAAACTTGTAGTCTATCTCCTTTTATATTTAATGACTGCTCCCCTTCTGAGAAAGTTATTGTCGTACTTCCCACTGTATACATCAATTTTCTTACCCTTCCTTCTTCAGTTGCAGATTTGCACAGAGTTGGTGAATAAGTAAAGCACCTTCATTGGAGGGCATTTTCAGTGGGGAAATGTATCGCTGTCAGACAGCATACTGTGTAACTTTTTAGGATATGAAAGGAAAGCAAACTTCCAGGAGAAACACAAAATCATTTCAGGCCAGTCCAAGGAATTGTCATGCAGCAATGTTAACCATTGAGCCATAGTGCCACACATATCTGCACTTTTTAAAAAATCTTCTTTCCGTTCACACCTCCAAACAAAAGAGAAATTACCTGCCTTATTAAATAAAAAAATTATCAGGGACTCATGAAGCAGTGTGCAGAAAAATGGTTTTAAACACAATGTAGATCCTTTACCGAGATATGAGATTTCAAAAGTGGGATCACATTGAGATAAAAAAGTAACAAAATCAGTTACATTTGCAGATAAGAATAAATTAAGCACAGGGAGAAAGCACTAGAGCAAGTACAGAGAAGAGCTGTCAGTATGAGTTATGAGGAGAGAATGAAGATTAATCTTTCTAGCCTAAGCAAATGGAGACTAGAAGGAGATTAAAGTATTTAAAATTATGAAGGGAATAAAAATGTTAATACCAGCTATCATTTAAATTTGTTTTTCAATGAAATGTTGGAAAATGACTAAAGTAATTTGTAAAAAGTTAAAAGAATGCAGACTGGCACAGTGTTGCAGGTGTTATAACTATCATGACTGACACTCTCAACCAGATTGTTTCCTACATTATGCCCCCTGCCTTACATCTCCTCCAACACTAGACTGGAATAAGTAGGTTCAGTAAATGGCCAGAGGTTACTGATACCTGGAAGCAGCCAATTAGCAATATGGTTGAAAGCAGCAAGTAATCATTTAAAGATAATACCTATATACTTAATTGGTCACATCTTAAGGCTATGAGACATTACACGATCTTTACAGCGATTTTCAGTTGTAGTCTTCATTTACATAATCTTAGCAAGTCAGAGGCAGTTGATGGCTTGCTCCCGTGAAGTTGGTCACATAATGTGACATGCTCACTCCAATAAAATCAAACCTGTATCATTTTGTCTTTAGTCATAGCGGTAGGTTCTGTGTGCACGATTGCTGTCAAGAAATGAATACTTACCCAGAAGTACAATGCATTTAATGTAGCAATGAGAAATAAGGAATGCCAGTGTTTTGGACCTCACAAACAGCTCTTCTGTCTAATGTTTCATGTTTTAGATACCATGATAGAATGGAAAAAAGAACCAAGATTGTAGCAGGACTCCCATTGTACAGCATGGGTTCTGTCAGGCAGCACTCTACTGGCTCTCACAAAAAGGGGTGAGCACAACTACGCTGGAAGACCAGCACTCATATGGTAAATGTGACACCGACAGTGACTTTCAGTAGTTTAAATTGACAAGGTCTGCCAATTCAATCAGCAAATGCGGCTGGCAAATCTGATATACCCCAAGATCACTCACTTAGTCACGTGATTAGACATCTTTAACTGACACTCATTTCTGATGCACACTACCAATTACTTCACTTGTTTGTTTGTTTGTTTTTTCCTCCTCAAGCATTCTTCATTTAACTGCCTGACTTCCTTTTCCATTACAGCAACTCTCGGCATGCAGCAGGAACCAAGCCTCAGTGGGTCACTGGACTATTGCAGGTTATACTCATTCAGACATGCACTCACTCACTTACTGTATACTGAATCAATTTAGAGACTCCATTTAGTCAAACACATAAATCTCTGAGATGTGGAGATGAACAAAAGTACCCAGAGAAATCCACATAGACTTCAGGAGAATGAACTGGGCAATATTTCAACCCAGCTGAGAAATGAAAGGCAGCAGTGCTAACCAATGTGCCACGATGCTGTTGTCATGGCTCTGCTGGAGAAAAAAAATATATAAATAGTATATATTCAGGCTGCTTTGAGATGAGGGAGAAAATGAATAACTTATAATGGAGTAACCATTGTGTTACAGTAATGCCCCATGTAATGAACAGTTCTAGAAATGTCCACAGAAAGTCATCACTGAAACTCTGTCAGTCCTTACATTGCTTTAAGTGAATAAATTTTACATATTAAATCTGGGGCGGCACGGTGGCGCTGCTGCCTCACAGTTAGGAGACCCGGGTTCACTTCCCGGGTCCTCACTGTGTGGAATTTTCATGTTCTCCCCGTTTCTGTGTGGGTTTCCTCCCACAGTCCAAAGACATGCAGGTTAGGTGCATTGGCGATTCTAAATTGTGTGTGTGTGTGTTTTCAGATGTATGGTATTACCTACAGTATGTAGTGGTACCTGGCTGGCAAAAGGTTGTTAAGTGCAAAGGTCCACCACGAAAGCACAGAAGACCTCTAGGCATATGAGAGCTACACTGGCAGCAAAAGAAGTCGACCAGTGTGGAAAAAGAAAGGACAAAAAATGTGCTTCAAACTGTACATGGAGGTTGGGTAATTGTGAACCTGTAATGTTTAATAAAGTAAACATGATTGATTGACTAATTTGGTACAATTTGATGTTTTTCTAATTAATACCCTGTATGCGATAAGCACGTCCTGGAAGGTCATTAGGCTGCAGCATTAGTAGGAGAAACATTGCAACATAAATGGAAGTATGCAATGTTTCCCAAGGACAGTAGAGAGTAGATGACCCATATGTTGGCAGAAATGTCTGAATTTCCCCTAACAGAGCCAAGGCAAAATGTCAAACATGGTAACGCCTTCTGTCCTCTGCAGTGCTCACAGTCCCAGAAGGGAATGTATGGGTGCATGTATTCCTTCTAAATGGGATAACAGCAGAGAACTCTCTTTGGAGACCCTTTCTGTTCCTGAAACAAATGTAGGGATACCCCAAGCCCAGAAATGACTCAAGGAAGAGATTTTAAGTTGCCTCAACGACCAGAGGCTAAACGAATATAGAGTTGAAAGTGAACCCAAAAGCAAAAGAATGAGAGTTCAGCATTAAAACAGTGAGGGAGAAAGAGTTAAATAGGAAGTGAAAAGGGAAGTGTTTAATGTCACAAGCTAGTGAACCCTGAAACGCCCAAAAGAGGTTGAGAAGGAAAAGGATGAACCAAACTCTTCAAACGCAGCTGTGGCAAATTAAAAATCATTTGAAATTAGCTGAGAGCAATGAAACTACTTAACTAAAGAGATAAACCTTTATTTAAATAACAAATAAGAAGAGAAAATAAAGTAACAGAATTAAATACAGTAACTAATTAAATGTAATAGACAGAAAATATCCTAAGCATTTGGAATAATATCTGAATAAACAATAAGAGAGAAAATGAATTACTTACTTAAATTAACAATGCAATGTTTTATTTAAAAGAAAAAGCAAAAAAGTAAATGAAGAAGACTCATAGAAGAAGGTAGATACACTTAAATTCTATTAAAAGTTCTAACAACAAAGTTCTAGAAAAACTAAAAGGAAGATCACAAAAATAGAAAACCTGACTAAAACCAAAGGGTGACAAAATTACAAATAATCTCACACAAGAGACTAAACAAGACTAGAACAAAAAGATTAAAATAAAATCAGAATAAATATTAATAACAACATTGTTAATAATAATAGTTTAAAAAGGTAAACAAAGTGATAAATATAGCATTGTGATCCTAACACAATTACAAAGGCACTCTTTTCGTCACAAATAAGAATTATAGGAGATTAAGTAAAAAGTGTTAAATTATATAAACGTTAAAAATGTGTGAAATGGCAGCTTACGATAAGAAATAAATGGCTTTGAAAATAGATTAATAAATTTAATTCACTGTAACATCTTCACTACAGTGTGCGAGGTATCAGGTGCTTGCCACGTGCACAATGAGCTATGTTACAGACATTTTTCCTTTAGAAAGTCCCAGCTGCTCCTCTGACTCATCAGCACTAATACTGTGGCTCTTGTGATAGCTGGTTATATTTGTTCCATCATGTGTTTGTGAATTTCTCTGAATCTGCCTTAATATCATCCCAAATGACACAGTATTTTCCTGTCTATTTATTGCCTTATCTCTATTCCACTTCAGCTAAAATAAATGAAAAATGCAGAAGCTTTCCTCCCTGTCGCATACAACAAATTCATTTCAAGGAAAAGATTTTTGCATTTAAAGTGTTTATAAAATTTTGCTTGATTTGAAAGTTACCCATATTAATGTCACCTGCTAACAATTGGTATATGCTTTATAACATGTTAAGCATGTTTTTTGCGCCCAATGACAGATATGTGAAATCATATGTGAAATTTTTTTTTATGTTAGCTTTTTACCTTTCTTAAGTGAGATGAATTGCAATAGATTTTCTCATGTGTACAACTGTTACCTATTTTTTAATATCCTGATAAGAATGATGGGATAACATGGTGATGTGATGTTCAGTACTGCTGCATAATGCCAGTAGAACTGACCTAAGTCATTGAGTGCACAATTTCTTCCCATTTCTCTGTCGGTGTTGCTCCAGGTTTTCTGGTTTTTCCTCCCACATCCCAAAACACAAAGAGACAAAACTGTGACATCAACTGAAGGCATGGTTTGCATATGGTGGGGACACATTGGCATCCCAGCCAGGATGAACCCCATCCCCCCTATCTGGGACGGATAGTAGATTAACAGAGGGAGACGGCCTCCCAAGACTGCATGTTTCCAAGTTGCAGTCCCTGGGGGGCAGCCCTTCTGGCTTCCTTGGGTGCCATCAGGGGGAGTCGCAAGAGAAGGTTGTCCTTGCGTTTCGAGGCTCCCGCCTGACCCAGGAGTGCTTCCTGCTTGTGTCCTGACATTGGAATTGCTCCTGGTTCTGGCATGAAAGGGGCCACCTCCATTCACTCAGGGAGTTGGACTTAGGAGGAAGGAGACAACACTCACCTGGAGGAATAAATGAAGGAGTAGAAAAGGAAGGAAGGATTGTATTGTATTGTAATGACTAGTGAGACACGAGCTGTGGAAAGGTACTTTGTTTAATAAAAATACCTTCACTTGAACCCAGACTGTCTGTGTAGTTGATTCTGAAGATTTGGGGCTCCCCCAGTGGTCACAACTGGCAGAAAGTGTCATACATGTGCCTCACTACATGCACAAGGAAAGAAAAAGATTAAAACAAAATTAAATAAAGTTTTCAACCACTTAAAATAGCATGAAAATGCACTAAAATGTTCTGAATTTTGACTGTTGCACAAAGTTTGGTGTAAAGAAAATGTTTATTTTATGTGATGATGGCCATGTTTAGTGTCTCTTTCTCTTCAGTGATGGCATATCTAAAGGTGAAGAGACAGAGATAGGACATGAGGATCCAGATAAAAGTGAGAAGATGCTCCTACACATCCATCTGACCATTCAGGAGAACATGGACATTGACAATAGCTTCATCAAACTGTGATTGGTCAAATGCTGTTATGTATGAATCTATCTACAGTTTTATTTATTTCAATTGAAAAATGTGCATATGCATGTAAATGTTGTACTTCTGAGACATTTTTCTTTTCCTCAATTACATTGTTAACACTCTGAGCCTGTCCTCAATGAAGAGAACTATATAAGAATTAACTGAATGGAAGCTTGGCAAGAAGCTAGAAGACCTCCAGTCCACTAGATGGAAGCATATGGTTGCTAACCAGCTAGCATGTACCATGTTGTATTTTAAATATTAAGCCTGGTGAAGACTAGCAGGATGTCAGTACTTTCCTACCTAACATATTTGGTGGTGGTACATAGTCTCTGATCGAGAGGAGAGGATCTTTATTGCCACTTTCAGATAGAAGGAACAGAATCTGGCTGGGATGCATGGCAAGAATAATACAGAGCACAGGTATGATTGGCAAAGGAAGATCTAGTCTGGTGTATCTGTGGTCAAAACTGCCTACCTCAATATGAAGAAACAATTCTGACTTTTGGAGAGAGTGTGATTCTTGTGGATGCTTAGTTAAAAGAGGGTGCCATAAATCAAAATTGGAGAAATGGACCAGGACACTTCAAAAGGAGCAACAACGTTTTCAATCAGCAGACTATGGTTTTAAAAAATGCCGGAAGAATTGCTAATAATACTATCACCCAAAATCAGAAACATTAACACAAACAGTAGTCACAAAAGTTGTAAAAAGTCCTAATCATTACTCAAAATCCGTAATCTTCCCTATAATATCAAGCAGAAGTAATTCAGTAGCCAACCAGTGCTTGGATCTCCAGAACAGGCACATTAAATAGAACATTAGAACATTCTAGACGAGAACAGGCCATTCAGCCCAACAAAGCTCGCCAGTCCTATCCACTTGTTTCCTCCAGGAAAACATCAAGTCGAGTTTTGAAAGTCCCTAACGTCTTACTGTCTATCACACTACTTGGTAGCTTATTCCAAGTGTCTATCGTTCTTTGTGTAAAGAAAAACTTCCTAATGTTTGTGCGAAATTTACCCTTAACAAGTTTCCAACTGTGTCCCCGTGTTCTTGATGAACTCATTTTAAAATACAAATCTCGATCCACTGTACTAATTCCCTTAATAATTTTAAACACTTCAATCATGTCATCTCTTAATCTTCTTTTGCTTAAACTGTAAAGGCTCAGCTCTTTTAATCTTTCCTCATAATTCAACCCCTGTAGTCCTGGAATCAGCCTAGTCACTCTTCTCTGGACCTTTTCTAGTGCTGCTATGTCCTTTTTGTAGCCTGGAGACCAAAACTGCACACAGTACTCAAGATGAGGCCTCACCAGAGCATTATAAAGGTTGAGCATAACCTCCTTGGACTTGTACTCCACACATCGTGCTATATATCCTAACATTCTGTTAGCCTTCTTAATGGCTTCTGAACACTGTTGGGAAGTTGATAGCTTAGAGTCCACTATGACTCCTAAATCCTTCTCATAAGGTGTACTCTCGATTTTCCGACCGCCCATTGTGTATTCAAACCCAATATTTTTACTTCCTATGTGTAATACTTTACATTTACTGACATTAAATTTCATCTGCCACAAATCTGCCCAAGCCTGTATGCTATCCAAGTCCTTCTGTAATGATATAACGGATTCCAAATTATCTGCTAATCCACCTATCTTGGTATCATCTGCAAACTTAACCAGCTTGTTACTTGTATTCCTATCTAAATCATTTATATATATTAAAAATAGCAGCGGCCCTATCACTGACCCCTGTGGAACACCACTCTTAACATCGGCCAGTTCTGATGAGGTTCCTCGCACCATCACCCTCTGCTTCCTGTGTCTGAGCCAATTCTGCACCCATCTAAAAACATCACCCTGAACTCCCACTTCTTTTAACTTGATGCCCAACCTCTCATGTGGCACCTTATCAAATGCTTTCTGAAGTCCAGATAAATAATATCATATGCTCCACTTTGATCGTATGCTTTTGTTGCAACCTCATAGAATTCCAACATGTTAGTAAAGCACGACCTCCCTCTTCTGAACCCATGCTGACTGTTCAGAATAACTCCTGTCCTTGCCATGTGTTGCTCAATCTTATCCTTAATAATTCCTTCCTTTATTTTTTCTGTGATGCATGTTAAGCTTACTGGCCTATAGTTGCTTGGATCTGCCCTGTCAATAGGGTCCACAAAATAATAATAATGCCCAATAATGAGACCATAACTGTGATTCTCTGAAAGAAATGTAAAATGGCAGTGCTCACGGTAAATAACCATTCAAAATGACACCATGGTAAATCACCTTTAGAATGAAAAAAAATAAAAGTAACCAAAAAGCATGTCCAAAAATTCCAAAAATGAAACGGAGTCTAAGGAGATCAAAAGCAGATTTCTCACCATGAATCTTACTGAGATTGAGTAGAAATGTAATGAGTTCCACAAGATTTAGAGGGAAGGGCGTGTATATTATATTCCTCCCTAAAGATTTAAACAGCACAGAGAAGCTTTCTGTTTCATATTTATGAACAACCACACAGAGGTCCTCTTTGGAAGGTTTCAACTGATACTCTAACCTAAGAGATTCCAGAACTGACTGCAGCCTTCAGTTGTATCTGCTATGTATTCTGCCACCATTTCTTGTATGTTTTGTAATACTTCCTTTCAGAGAGGACTAATTGTACTGTTTTACAATGCATGTCATAAGACTATTGTAATTTCTTTTAAGGACCTAATCAATAGGCTACTAAGACAGAGTTTTACTGATCTATAAAATATGTATTGAATTTAGGTGAACAAGGAGATGATTTTGTCTTCTGGATGCTGCATGGCCAGGATGAGGGGCGTTCTTACTTTATCTTTAACAGGACGTTAATCCTCACTCCTGTACCACTACAAGTTGCAATAAGGTAATTTACTATTGAATGTTATAGCATGTGGAAAAGTGTCACGTGAACACAAGTTGGGCACCCCAACACCATACTACTCCTGGACTTGCTTATATAATTTGTTTCAATATTTCTGAACTGTTACATACACTACATGTACTACCTATATTTCTTATTTCGATGCTAGGTGTTACTTTAAGGACATGACTGAAAGGAATTTCCTAAAGATAGCTAAGTAGATCAAATGAAACAAAGCAGTAATGTCAAAAGAATAAATAATTAAATAAACTTTCAGACTAGCAAAAACAGAAAATAAAGGGAATTAAAGGCTACCTGAGAGAGTATGAAATGCTTACTATTAATGGGATTAAGAAAGTCAGGTCTGCCATTGAAGATACGGGAAGAGATTGCTGCAGCACAGGTACAACTTGCTGCTTGCTAAATGTGGCCTTGTTCATTTAAACCCCAGGAAATGAACATTATATTTTATTTTTCTTTTGGTCATTTTTGACGGGTATCTCCTTTGGCAGCTAGCTAGCTCTATTTATTATTATAGGAGGGATTCTAAGGCCTGGTGAAGATCTAAAACTCTTAAGTGATATAAAATACTCACATAGGAACCACTATAAAGGTACACCTCTGGTCACAAAAAGTGGGAAGTTCCCACTGTAAACATTTGGGCTGTTACCCCCTTAAAATTCCAACTGGACCAAATCCTTCCTGTTTACCTTGAAATGATGACCACTTATTGACATAGTGGTTTTAACAGATGGGCCACATACACACCGCTTATATCCTCCTGCTGAAGGAAGCCAGAAACCCTAAAAAACACACCAATTTAATATGAGTCACTGGTGATAGGAATGAGCATGTGCCACATTTATTCTGGGCATGCTATCATATAGTGAATGTTTTGGCACTGGTACTGTTTTGCTCATGGCAGTGTCCTGTTTGGGGTACTTTGCTACACTATGTTGGACATCCCTTCATGTTATATTATCCTTTTGCACTATAAAATGTACAAAAGCAATGCTTAGAGCATTTTATTTTTCCTTCAGAGATTAGGTACAAATTAAGAGGTGGACTCCATTCTTGGCCCAGCATAAGCTTCCGCTGTGAACAATTAATAGAATTCTGTATCTCTTTTAGCGTCCTTTATATTTTGTTCTTTTGAGTACAATAAAGAGGACAACACCACATATGTTTATTTACTGCATTATGCTCTGTTTCCAATCATCTGCTATAGGAACAGCATGGTATAAGCAAAAAATCTATGTTTTTGGTATTATGTGCTTGATATGCTGTAATATTTCAGACTGTAAGGATTTACTAGACTAAACAATAGTACATCTTTGTATTATTATCAAATACCCTAGGACACAGATGTCGAACTACAGTCCTGGGGCCTCATGTATAAACGGTGCGTACGCACAGAAATGTTGCGTAAGAACATTTCCACGTTCAAATCACGATGTATAAAACCTACACTTGGCGTAAAGCCACACACATTTCCACGGTACCTCATACCCTGTTGTACGCAAGTTCTCCGCTCGGTTTTGCAGACTGGCGGCACCCAGCGTCAAAGCAGTGCTACTGTTCCTGTGTGGTTGTTCTTTCATTTCCTGACGCGGCTTTATAAATACACTGAAATTAACCGCATATTGTTTATTAGTGTAATGCATCTGATTGTAATTAACCTGTAACAATATAATGGTCCAGGGAATAGCCATAGTATTCCAAATACCATAACTGCTTTAGCGTTGTTACTCTCACTGCACCTTTTTCTTCTTCTACTTCTTCTTCTTCTTCCAGCTGCTCCCGTTAGGGGTTGCCACAGCGGATCATCTTTTTCCATATTATTCTCACTGCACCACTCGGAGTATTTATATCACTGTATCTGAGTGGGGAATCATAGCAGCAGCTAATCGGAAAGAGAATTATCGGTATACAGCATCAAGCACACGCTACCTCAGCCACGGCAAAATGTTTCAAAGCCTTTCCTATATGGACCTCGCGGTTCAGAAACAGCTCTAATTGCACTAAATCAATTGCTCCTTGTAGAACTGTTTGTACATATAAGTACAATTACCTCACTGTAAACTTGCACTACAGTTATAATATTGCACAACCTGCGGCACTTTATAAAGCGTGTATTTACATATGATGACGATATCATTTTTAAAATGAAATGCTGCAAAATATGCTGATTATATTATACAGATAAAACTTTAACTTCATTTAAATAATCTGTATTGTTAATAATTAAACATGTGAGGACACGGTGCCGCAGCGCTAGCAAGTTCACATATTGTTCCTTCCTCGCGCTGTATATTTACTGAGGCTGATGGGACACTGGAAAGATAGCAGGATAGAATAATTAAACACGTACTATGAAGATATTTCAATGTTCCTTAAACGTTTTGAAGAATCGTCGTTGTAAGCTTACAGATGGCTTAACGTCTATTACAGAGCTGATTGTGTGGCGATTGGGTATTTGGGGAAAGAAAAGTAACAACAAGAATTGGAGGTTAGTATGTTTGAAAGAGACAGTACTGCTACAATAAATTATTTCATTGAAGGTCGCGCATGGCGCAGCAGCATCTTGTGTGAGACATGAACAATCACTGCGCCATCGTGTTCCCATGTTTAATAACATGCTTTCATTCCAATCATCATGAAAATGATATCACGTATACATCTCAGTATTTTAATTATTCAGAGAGCTGTAATATCACAAATGTAATGGATTCTGTTTCCTGTCGGAGAAAGAGAAAGAACAGAAGCACGTAGTGATTCACACACATAGAGCACATTGAAGATCAAATACAAAACAAAGCATTTAACATGTTACTTTAGTTACGATGGGATTTGAGAAACTAGTAAATTAAATGATTTTAAGATGAAGTTTATGATGTTCTACTTTAATGACAAAATAAACTATGTGATTAAAGTGGTAATTTTGAGATTAAAGTTGACATTTCATGCTTTTTTCCCACTGTGTGCCTATTTTTTTTTTCTCTGTACTCTAATAAGCTTTCGTATGACACTCAGACGTTGAACTATGACTCGCCTTTTCACGGCGACTTTGATATGGGACTTCTTTTTTATTTTGGCACTGTGCGACTTTGTGAATTTGAGCTTTCAAGTTTCTCCGACACGCTATGTCAATCAATCAACTTCCTTTTTTTGATTATGCCACTGTTTAAATCAACAAATAGTATGTTTTTCCTTTGCCTCCACTTGGTATTCGCTGAAATCCTTATATTTTCCCCCGTGCTTTTCCCATTGTCTTTTCACAGAACGCTGAGCTTAAGGGCTATTTATATTGATTTGCATATTCAAAGAGTTGTAATTCTGGGAGGAGACGGGGCGGGACAGCACGCGCATGCATGAGCGTTACTTTTCACACTGACCGGGATTTATTTAGCGGAAGAACGCGGAAGTTGGTGAACGCACAGATTCCTGCATCTGGATTTTTCTGTGCGAAGGCACATTTTGGCTTTTGTGCTAACGTCATGTTATAGTGCGAATTCTACACACGGCGTTATGCATGAGGCCCCTGGAGGGCCGCAGTAGCTGCAGATTTTTGTTCTAACATTCTTCACCATTAGTGAGCCATTTTGCTGCTAATTAACGTCATTTTCCTTTGTTTTAATTAACTTAGTCGTCTCTATTTCCTTAATTAGCAGCCAAACAATAATGAGACACAAAACAAGCTGCCACCTGACCAGCTCACCTGTGCTCATCACACAATATCAGAAAATAAAGAAAGGTGAAAGTCTCAGTAAGGTTGATCTCTTGGGTCACCCAAACATTTTGACAGTGTTCTTAGAAAAAACAGAAAAATCAACAGTTTTAGAAATGTCTGCTGTAGCAGAATGAAAGCAGCAACAAGCTGTGGAATTAAATAACGGGTTTAATTAACTGCAAGAATGAGCTTCTCATTAAGAGATTGGTTGGAGTGAAATTGGTTGGAGTTTGAAAACCCAGTTCAGCTGGTCATCTTTTGGCTCTTTTCACATGTCATTTAATGAAGAAAAAAAATCAATTCAGAGGACTGAAGCCTTAAAAACAGGGCTATTAACATGAAGGGAAAAGAAGATAATTAGCAGTGAAAACTGGTCACTGATTAGGAAAAGGGTTAGAATGAAAACCTGCAGTCACTGCGACCCACCAGGACTGGAGTCTGACACCCCTGCCCTAGGACAAAACGTTTTAAATAGGTACTAAAATAATAAGATGGCCAGCATTAATGCTTTGAAATATAAAAATTATAAAAGAAAGTAAATCAATACTTAATTCATTTACTTTCCATTCATGAACATACATGCTTTCCACAACTTTTATATTGATACTGCACTTAATTAAATTTATTCTTATATAGCACCAGTCTTAGCAGATCAACTCAGAGTTCTGCTATTTATTCAGCCAAAAACTTTTGTGTGTCTGAGTAACTTATGTATCACAAAGGGGTATTGTTTATTATATGTTATTTATCATTTTAATTCAGGCAGATTAAAATTTACTTTGGAAATTGCATTATGTGCAGGTTTGGAAACGCATGTAAATGTCTATCTTAAAAAGAGTTAATGCCTTCCTTCCACTTCAAATTACATTCAAGTGATCCTTTGTATCCTACACACACCGAACATTTGTGTTGCTGCACAATGTAAAGACAGAAAGACAACTTGCTATTGCACACATTTTGTAACAGATGACTCTTTACTTCCTACCCTCTCAGACAATTAATAAATTAAAGAGGAACAATTCACTATTTTAAACAACAGACGTTGACAGGTTTATAAGCAGATGGACTGATTAACTAACTAATTGCTTTCCAACATTTCTTCTTCAGTCACAACAATAAATTGCTAATATCAGTCCTGCTGGACAGATGGATGGTTGTGAGTGCTGAGGGAAAGCATTGGTATGTCTTGAAAGCTTATGACTGTATACCGATAAGTAACATGTGAAACGAGAACGTCTGTTAGTGAAAAAGTGTATGCATTCTGAACTGAATATATCTTTAGAGTCATCAGCTACATGATGGCTTTGGGCTGCATTTCATTTCCATATCTGGGCACGGTGGCAGAGCTGGCTCACTCACAGTAACTTCAGTTTCTGTGTGTTACATTGACACGTTTAGCAGGTGGGTATGGTACGATCGAGTTAACTTGGGTGGAGAAGCTGAAGCAGTGGTTGTAGATAGGAAAGAAATACTAGTGAGTGCACAAAGTAATCTTTTTGACAGTAGATGGAATACAGGAAATCAGTAGCCATATGCTAGGGGAGTAAAAGTGTGTTGTATATGGACAATCAGTCAATATGGAGAAAG
The DNA here is from genome assembly GCA_026402145.1 of Polypterus bichir lapradei. Classification (NCBI taxonomy): domain Eukaryota; kingdom Metazoa; phylum Chordata; class Cladistia; order Polypteriformes; family Polypteridae; genus Polypterus; species Polypterus bichir. The sequence continues at coordinate 34,569,450 of JANRMT010062808.1, read as the reverse complement.
TCGTCTGAAACAACTACTTATTCAACGTAGTTCTAAAAATGGTCAATTTTCCCCAAATGTGTCATCTGGGTACAAAAACACAAGAACATAAGAAAGTTTAGCAATGTGATTGGTCAGTTAAGCTGGTTTAGTTAATGAGTAAGTTGTCTTCATATCTCATTCAGATGTTTTTTTAAAAGCTCTCAGGGTTTCCACTTCAACTACTTGTTTATATATTTTTTCCAGAATCTAATGGCTCTTTGTTTGAAGAACTGCGTCCTGGTTTCCATCCTGATGCACTTTGCTATAAAATTTATTGGTATAGCTGTGTATTTCATTTATTATTTAATGGAATGAATTTTGTAAATGAAAATTGTGTTGATGCCTTTAAAATTTTCAAGACTTGGTGTAGGTCTAGTGCAGTCTCCTCTCTTCAAGACTAGAGTTTAACAGAAACACACACATTTTAGTCCTTCGTTTACTTGGTTGCTGTTCTCAGCACACTTTCTTTTTTTTTCAACATGACCAGAACTACACACAGTACTGCAGGCTCAAAGCCTCTGGCTCACCCCTTCATTTCTATTGCAAAGTATTTACACTGTATGTTAATATTTTAGTCATATAGAGAGTGACAACTTGAAAATCCTGTATTTCAGTTGGATTTATTTATTTACTTACCAATTTACATGTAGTCCATTTCTTTTATTTATATTAGACTGCATTTTCCAAGGGGCAGCACGGTGGTGCAGTGGTAGCGCTGCTGAATCGCAGTTAGAAGACCCGAGTTCGCTTCCTGAGTCCTCCCTGCGTGGAGTTTGCATGTTCTCCCCGTGTCTGCGTGGGTTTCCTCTGGGCGCTCTGGTTTCCTCCCACAGTCCAAAGACATGCAGGTTAGGTGGATTGGTGATTCTAGACTGGCCCTAGTGTGTGCTTGGTGTGTTTGTGTGTGTCCTGCGGTGGGTTGACACCCTGCCCAGGATTGGTTCCTGCCTTGTGCCCTGTGTTGGCTGGGATTGGCTCCAGCAGACCCCCGTGACCCTGTGTTCGGATTCAGTGGGTTAGAAAATGAATGGATGGATGGATGCATTTTCCAAGTGTTTCCCATGTCTTACAGTCTGACATTCTGTAGTGTTTCTGCTGCTTCCTTCATATTGACTATCACTCCAGTTGTTAGTGTCATATTTCACTGGAGTGCATAATACCTGTATATGTTTAATTAATATAAATTAGATAAATTAACAGTACTAGCAAAGATCCTGGACACTTCAGTGATATCCTCACCTCATATGAAGCATTCTCCTGTCTGCTCATTAACACATGAAGTCCATCCTATGAATTTAACAGTGAACAAAATTGAATCAATAATCATAGGCGGCCGAGCCCAGCATTTTCCCTGTCCAGCCTGGGAATTCCCTGGGTTTGTCTATGTGATTACACTGAAATTGGCTGGTTTGACAACATAAAACATCATGAAGGTAACATAATTGATACAGTAGTGGTGATGCAAGTAATATGAAACGGTGTTCCTTTAATACAGGTAGTGACAACCTTCACATCTTCTACAACTCTGTGATGGCCAGAGCAATGTTTTGCACTGGGGTGTGCTGGGTTGGTAACATCACTTTAAAAGAGGCCCACCGAATCAAAAAGCTAATTAAAAGAGCAGGCACAATTATAGGAGGCACTCTGGACCCCCTGTAGGTAGTAGAAAAAAAGAGTTAATTAATACAAAACTGACTGCCATTATGAACTATACTACACATCCTCTGTCTGACACACTAACACTGTGGACTTTGAGCCAACAAATTATTCAAATAGATAGATAGATACTTTATTAATCCCAAGGGGAAATTCACGGTATTCAGTATTCAGTAGATGTTTATCAAGAAACACTACTGGGATTCCTTTATACCAACAGCAATATGTCTGCATATTGCCTCACTGTGAATTTAACAGCAAAATCAGAAATTTTCTATTTGATTTTCTTGCTTTTCAGCCGTTCTGGTTTGTGTTCAGACCATATTATGTGTGTATATTTATTCTTCTATTACCATAGATCCCGGAATATAAGCCGACTCAGTATATTAGCTGACCCCCTTCTCTACCTGCTAAATTATATGTATTTGCCGATAACCGGTATTTATGCCGACCCCCTTCTCCAAGCAAAATTTTCTAAATTTCCTTAAAAGTGTCTCTTCAGGTATATTTATCATGTTTATCGGCGAGAATTTAAGACTGCCGGCATTTTTGATGGAAACCAGGAAGTGATTGCGGAGAAGTTTGGTAAAATGAAACCTTTGTGTTGAAACTAAATACGCAAATACGGTACATCGGCGGGTGGATTTCTGGAGACTCGTTATAAATTTGATTAACTTAAATACGCAATACAGTGGACCCTTGACTTATGAACTTAATTAGTTCAAGAAAGCTAACCCATAATGCGTTCCGAACCTCCCACTGCAACACTTACTTAACCTTTTCATAATTACAAAGGGTTGTATAATGTGCATAATTTACCAAAACACCAATAATTTTTCTAATGTACTAACCAAAAAGTTATAAAAAGTGCCTAGCCTACCAGAAGTAGGCTAGATTAAGTTAGGAGCATGGCGGCGCGCATGGTCGCAGTGGCTCAGGGCTCTCCTTTTCAGTGCACTTTTTTGTTGTTTTTGAACTTTTTTTTTTTCCTTGTTTGTGCACGATCGGTTCGGCGAACATCCGCTACACCCATCAGAACCTTATAGACATCGGTGTCCAGAGCCAGACATCTGTTTTGAGTGTTTTTCATCACACGCACAACATCCCAGACAACATAGCGAGACCAGCGGGCTCTTCATGGATTGTTGTTGGGTCTAGGAGACGACGCAGACGGAGGAGGGAAAGAAAGCAGAAGCGGGGCTGCAGATACGGCGTTATGCTAAGGCTAAAAAAACAACCATACAAGCCCTATACAGAACTTTTTTTCTGCACTGAAGGAGCTGCTTTTAATCTCATTGTACATGTGTATAGTGACAATAAAAGGCATTCTATTCTATTCTAGAAACAACAATTTCATACTATACTCACCATTTAATTTGACATCTTTGGGCTGCAGGAAGGGAGGAGGAGGAGATTGAAACGGAAGGTGGTTATTGTTTAGAAGGAGCCTCCTTATGCAAATCTTTTCTTTGTAAAATTGTCGAGATGGTGGATTTCGACATGCTGTACATATTAGCGAGATTGGTCACACGAACAGCACTCTCATATTTCCACACAATTTCCATCTTTGTTTCGATTGTGATCACTTTCTTTACCTTCTCCTCCTTCCTTAGCAATTATGTGTCTTGCTTGCATGGTCTTAGTGAATTATTTATATAGGTAAATCACTACAATGACCGAAATTACATCCACAAACACATGTATCTGGGCTCCTACTGACACTACTAACGCTCTCGGTTGTTTGTTTACAATCACGCAAGCGGATACACGTGACCGCATTTGGGTTGTAACGCAAGATGTTGATCGTAAATCAAAACAAAAATTTTTATTTTAAACTTCCCGATAATTTATTATAAATTTTATTAATAAAATCAACAACTAAAACACTTTTTTGAATAAATTCTTTATTTAATTTAAAGTACCGGCATGCAAAGTTACTTCTTCATCTGAAAGATGGCTCTGTGGTTTCGTCATTATTTACTTCCGTATTCATCGGCAAAACCGGCATTGCACTGGAAATCTTGAATCTGAAACGATACTCGTTGTATAAGCCGACCCCCAAACTCCAAGCAAAAATCTTGGACGAAATTCTCGGCTTATATTCCGGGTTTAGCCAAACTCCCCCTGGGGACAAATGAATATCTATCTATCTATCTATCTATCTATCTATCTATCTATCTATCTAT
>JANRMT010062808.1:34470418-34565577 GCA_026402145.1 Polypterus bichir lapradei | reverse complement strand
TATCTATCTATCTATCTATCTATCTATCTATCTATCTATCTATCTATCTATCTATCTATCTATCTATCTATCTGTCTGTCTGTCTGTCTGTCTGTCGGGGTACAAAATACACATATTCCAGATGCAAACTACATAAGAAAACAAAATAAATTTTCTAAATCAATGAATAGACAGAATTACAGAAATAAAAATATATAAAAGATTACAGAATATTTAAAAAGCCAAACAATACTAATCATAATGAATACAAGAAACTGGATTTTCAGATTAAAACACTTGCTAAGAAACAAATTAAAAACAGATAGCAACAGAATGTAAGAAAACAGCCAAACTAAAAAATAAAATAAAATATGAAAGAACAATAAAAGAGTACTTAAAAGAGCTACAGATGCAAATTCATTAAAAATGAGCAGGAAGCAGCACTTGCTTCAGGCTCTAGATACATTGAAGACTAACAATATCCTGGTGCCTCAGGGACTTCTATCACAAGGACTGAAAGAACTTGAACATATTATTTATTAACTGTTAGCAAATATACATTATTTCATGTGGGAAGGATACCCAATGGCTTGAATGTGGCAAATTGGATTCCAGCATACCAAAATGGAAACAAAGTGGATCCCATTAACTATAGATCAATACGTCTGAACTTTATCCTATGTTAAATAATGGAAACTATAGACAGAAATACATTAGAATACTACTTGTATGAAAGCAATATTGTAACTGGCTGCTAGAATGAGTTTACAAGGAAAGGTCATGCCAGAATTAAGGTGTTAACATTTTTCATTACACAGTTGGAGAAATGGAGAAACCCAATACATACATCATAGCACTGAGCCTTTGTCAGGTTTACAAAGGCCTAGGTCAGCACCACAGTTGAAGCATCAGGGGCCCCTACCCCTTAGATTCAGCATAAAGACAACAAGGAACAGAACTAATAAACATTGTGCAATAATATAAAATATCTAAATAACAAATTAATTATTCACAACAAAAAATACAATACACAAAGATAATTCAATCAGAATACAAAAAATATTATATTTAAAAGACAAAGAAAACAAAACATAAAGAAAAGACACTTGAGCTAAACATGAAACCTGAAATGACATGTTCACCTCAACCCATAGTTTTCCATAGTCTTTAAAAAGACAGCGTGGTCTAATTTCTTTCATTGAAGAAAGTGACTCCTAAGAAAAAGGAAGTATTTGCAAAAAAATAAATGATGTTTTCACAGTGCGTAATGGGAGCACATCTTGGTTGATGGCAGTCAAAAAGCAGATAGGAGGCGGGAAAAGTGGGAACAGGATCGAAAGAGGAAGGTCTGGGCAAGAGAGGTTGAGACACAAGAGGATACCAAAGAAAACTGTAATAGGATTGCCAAGGGTACATGTAAGGCAACAGACACCAAATGCTTTTACATTTATTCAGATATCTATCTTTGACAGGTAACAAAGCTATTGCTTAATAAAATGCACTGGCTCCTTCCTTATATAAAAATTTGCCTTTAAATGTTATGTGTTCAGTGTACATACAATATAATGTATTATAGAAATAATTCTTTAACTATTTAAGCGAATACTTTTTAAATATATAGTAATATATTTAAGGGTAGACAGATTGACATTTAAAAAGTTATATGTCATCTCTAGAAGACAGACTAGACTTGAAGATTTGTTGCAAACTGTGCAGTAAATTTAATACTCTGAAAGATATGTAGCTTCCTAAAAAGAAACACACTTGAAAAACAAAATTTGAACAAATGCTCAAAATTCTCTTTTGCCTGTAGAGAAGACAGAAGATAGAAACTGTTCATTAAATAAAAAGGTAAAAGAAAAACTTAAAAACAAAAATGCCAGAAAAATCGCCGGGAGATTAGAGTTAGGGTAGATTCACAATGGGAAGCTAATTGGTGCTAATGGTGGGGGTGGTACTTGAGAAATCAGTGTTCCAAAGTGATGAGATCCAAAGTGCTCCATGTGCAGTGATGAGCTGTTGAATACTGGCAAAGGCTGCCTTTTAATGAGGAGATGTTCAAAAAAAGGAACCGAGCAGTATTTGAAATCACCAAAAAAAGCTGGATGTTGGGGATTCACTGTTAAGGATTTCAATTCTTTAGTTTAATTCGGTATTGGTTAAGTCATGTGACAATGAAACGCGTATAAGTGAAAGATGATAAGAGAGGAATAGAGCTTTATATACAGTATTGCAAAGCCACTAATCCGGCACAATTCACTCAACAATGTAGTATCTGAGCAGTAACATAGCAGAGCCCAGACTTCAAATTCTGTACCAAGGTCAGCAAATTAATTATTAAATGTTTGACAGTCAGTGCTGTTTTATTTCTTTTGTTAGCAGAGAAAGTGATCTTGTTACATCTTGTTGTCTGTAATATGATCTGCGTTGTATATTCCACTGCATGATCCTAACTCATATGCACTTGTATTTGATTAATGTAAGAATAAGAATTAAATTTGTGATGATACTATGATATTTGGGAGAGACCAATTCATTGTTATGTGGAAGATTTTCAGCATTGAAATAAATGAAGCCAATAAACCCCCTTTGCACAGAAACTGTACATTTTTATAGATCCATAAATAATCACTTTAATTTGAGTTTATTTTCCTATTGTGATTTATTTAAAGAAAGGGAATAAAATTCATCTAGCGCACTCATGCACACAGCCTTAGTCACTTCTAATACAGAGTAAGGCTAATTTAGTATTGCAAATTATCACCATGTTTTCAGAATGTTGGTGGAAAGTGAAGAAAACAGAAAAAGCTAAATTTGGAAAGTATGAAAACTTCATTAAGATGGTGATTGGGTGTGATGGTGCAGTTTGACCCCACACTACTGGGTCCTTCCAGGGAGCTTCTTGAACCCGCTACCGCCGATAAAATACCCAAAGGATGAGCCAGCAGATAAGGACACAACACAAAGCAAGGGGTAGGTGCTAAAGAGTGATTAAGTGATTTTATTAAAACCAGACAAAAACAAATAGAATTCACAAATGCAATGCAATCAATCTATAATCTGAGCCATGGAGCAACAGGGACCGGGACCTGACGCACCGTTTAAGAGGGACGGCTGTGACTGTTGTTTTGACGTCTTCTCCTGCAAGGTCTGGTCAGGTTAAGGGGAAGAGACGCCAAGATAAAGGGACACACCAAGATTTTTAAAAGAATAGTTTCCTGGCCTGTGAGATTTTTAACCTCATTTTAAGGAATATTTATTGGATTGATTTTTAACCTTCACAAATGCTCTTGGTTTTTATACATTATTTATTTATTACGAATTGATTGCACTGCACTTGTGGACATTATTTGTTTTTAACTGGTTTTAACAAAAGCACTTAATCACTTTTTGCTTTGTGTTGTGTCCTCATCTGCTGGCTCTTACCTCAGGTACATTATCAGCAGTAGCGGGTTCAACAGGATCCCTGGATGCAACCAGTAGCGTGGAGCTCACCCACACCATCACATTCGGCCAAAAATAACATCTGATACTGACTGAATATCTATATAATTTTCTGAATAATTAAATCCCATTGACATTTCCTGAGGGCAACTGCATTTTATCTTTTCTGGTATGTGCAAAGTTTGAAGTATGTGGCAAGTCATAAGGACAATATGTTTACTTATGTTTGAATACACTTATGTTTCAGTCTCCATTGGCAATTACCTTTTGTAAGCTTTTTTGAAAATGAATGAATGAGTAGGAATATAATATTAAGAAATATTCTAGATGAGCTTTTTCCAACCTCTGGGCTGTGGCAGCATTTCAGGTGTGCCCCGACCCCCAAAGATGATAGTGCTTGATTCATAGCGGCATCGTCGCAGGTGGATCACTGCTGACCCCACATGAAACCCCATCCATCAGTCCAATGATCACTTTCGATTCACACATGCAGCATCGCCAAGTGAATCATAGCTGTTCCTGTATGACCTTCCTAACTCCCGCTCTTAAAATGATGCCCCGTTCACCAAGGAGGAAAAGTATCTGTTGTCATGTTTGATTCATCTAAAGCTCTGATGTAGCTTACACTCTGGTGATTGCACAGGACTAAATACCCCTTGATGATCACAATTGAGTCACCAAGGAGGAATACCCCACTCCTCTCGCTTAAATGATCACCCTAAATTCACAAAGGGAGACACTCATCAAACCCCCCACGTGGGTTGCGAAACCAACGGCATATAAAAAACTGGGTCATGACATTACAAAGGTTGGGAAACACTTTTCTGTATAAAAGGACACCTAACCTAATATCGCTTACTGGTATGTTGCAGCCCTCCAAATCCTTCTTGAACTCCAGGTGTTCCTGAAGTTCTGGATCCCTAGTGTATCTTAAAGGACCAGACAATTACCAGGTCATCTGTTTATTACAAAGGGGAGTACTGATCCAGGCATAGGCTAATAGATCTTCCCGCTGCCTTCTAACAGTTTGGGGGTCCTGATCAATCACTCATTATCCCCCATTGTCCCCCTCCCATATGTATTGATCCATATGTACTGATGTTTATGGGATCAGCAGCCGTGATGTCTCTAGCCAGCAGGACAATTAGTTAACACAAAACCCACGGTAGACAGTGGCTGCTGCTTTTCACTAAGCTGTATCACTGACTTAGCTCATTTGGGCTTAGAGCCTGAAGGACTTACACTTCGCTTTGGGGGCACAATTGCAACTCAAAACTTGATTTTGTTAAGCAGAACAATAAAAATATCACTCTACAAAAACAAAAAAACATCTTTACTCTACAGTGTTAGAGTGAATAAGACAGAAATTGGATTCATTTCAGTTCAGTCCCCCAGCCTTATCTAGTAAAAATGTCAATTATACAGTACCTGGAAATCTGTGAGGTTTCAGGATCAGGGCATGTGCAGAAATCTCCATTCCACTCCATTCTCTTAAAAAAAAAGTCATTACTTCTTCCAAAACTCTTTTTTTTTCTCTACTACATCTAACTGCAAAGCCAACAAATGTGGAAAGTTGCTAATGTGAAAGTAAGAAAGAGGTTACAAATATAATTATGGGAATACTTGATGTCCCAGAAGTTAAACTCGCAAATATTGAGGATTAACTATTGTGAACGGAACCCGGGCACTGACAGGCAGACATGTTGTTTTCCACCACCACATGTTTATTATGTACGATATTTACAAGTTCAAAGTGCACCACAAACCCCCAAAGTCCTGGCCACAAAATGCCTTCTTCAGACCGCCTCCACACTCTCCTCTCCTGCTTAGTCCTGCTTCTACCCGACTCCAGCCTTGAATGAAGGGAGGCGGCCCCTTTCATTCACACCCGGATGTGCTCCAGGTGCTTCCCGGCAATCTCCCATCGACACGCCCCCGTGTGGTGGAAGTGTCAGCTGTATCCCCGGAAGCACTCCGGGTGTCCCTGCTCCTCTTCCCCCCCAGCACTTCCTGGTGTGGCGGAAGTGCTGAGGTCCAGGACTCCAAAGGCATGGGGGCACCCCCTGGCGGTGACCACGGGCCCCTACAGGGTGGAGCTTCAAAGCTCTGTACCCGTGGCCCCCAAAGGAACCAGGGTGGTCGCCCCCAGATGGTCAACATGCCTCACATTATAACCGCGGGACTCTGTATTAGGGACGCAAGTACGCCCGGGTTCACACGAGTCCCGTTCTGACACTCCCAAGCCGGTTTCTGCCCTGAGGTGATCTATTGTCTCAGGTAGCGCGACAATATCTGTATATCCCCAGGCCGGCTGGGCAATTTTTTCAGGTAGGCTGTTGATGAGTAAAGCGCAGGCCACTTGCTCCGCTATTTGGTGGCTGGATTTTTTATGGGGTTGTAACCAACCAACCACCTTAGCCCATAAAGCCACGGCCTGTTTCTTAGTTGCCTTAGCTAGATTAATGTTCCAGGCCATTATATTTTTCACCTGCCAGCCTGGGTTTCTCCCATCTTTATTAAAGGGCTTGCCTTTCATGGGATAAGTAGGGGCAGTCCCCACACCCGGGAGGCCATAATAAGCACTCAATGCGTTCCCTGACGCACTTGGCTCTAGTCTGTGGGTCCCGGGGCTATTTTTCCCCGGACCTTTAACAGAATGATGGGTCAAAGCATATTCAAGCTTTCCCCAGTACGCCCCGACTGACGCCCACTCGGCAACTCGGGAGCGGTACTTACCCATCTGATGTTTCCTTGGATTATAAGCATGTGTCGAGCCTAGGTTTGGGCTTGCCTTCCGTTCTCTCCAGGAGGCCATTATCCTGCTGGCTATGCCACTGTAAAAAGGAAAAGACTCAACACACGTAAAAAGGTTTGGGGCAGCCACCCGTATATTATTCCTAGCTGCAAAGGTTTGGTTTTCCATTCAACAAAATAGTTGATTGTGGAGAGTCCAAGACAGAACTGCTGAAGGTTGAAAAAGATGGCAGTTTTAAATGGTAAGACAGGAAGTGATGTATGTTAACTGGAAGTGATGTAGGTTGACCGGAAGTGATGTTTCTCTGACATCAGCCTGGGAGCCATGACCGGAAGTGACAATCTTCTGGGCGCCGGAACTGGAAGTGACGTTCTTCTAGGCGTTGGAACCGGAAGTGACGTTCTTGATTCAGATAGGTTTTCCCGCGGCTGGTCTGTAGAGATAGCAGGAGAAGGTTTAATGCACCCTGGCCTGGCATGGAATTACCTTTACTTGTTCCACATAACGTCCCCCTATTCGCATGTGTGTGACAATATATATAGTTTATTTTTCTTTTTTTACTGTTAAGTCAGGTATACTTTTCACCTTCTCTTGGTCTCTGTTAGTACTGCATTTTTTTATTTGTATTTGATGCTTTCAGTTATATTGCAAAACTGTGATTGGATTAAGTGGGTTTGAAAGTGAGTGGATGGGTAGATGGATGGATAATAATAAGTTTGTGTATCTGATATCATGCTGCAAGCCTGCTACTTAACATGCCTTCTGATTGTGCAGACTACTAATGGTCCTATGTAAAGTAAATGTTGATTGGTTGATAATGTTATTGCAATTTGTGCTAGACCCTTGAATGTTCCTTGTGTCACTGTGCAAAACCTCCACACAATTTAAAAAATATATATTTTTCAATTAAACAAATGTGTTCTGCTAATTGAATAAACCTCGTTACTATTTTTTTTTTGTTTTCTTTTTAAAAATAGTTTAATATTTTCCCATAGGAAAACTTTCAGTACTATTTATTATGAGTCACTCTGTACATTAGGTATCTTATTAAATTATGGAGCAGTTTTGTTTAGTTTATTTATCAAGTATCTCAACTCCTATACTTACTTATTTGGTATTTAAAAAAAGATTGCAAAGTATAAAATTTTAGTTCCAAATCAACATTAACCAATAATGATACCTTACTAAGATCATACAAAATCTGTACTGACTGATAAAAAGAAAATCATCGAACAGAAAATTAGCGACAGCAACTGGTAAAGACAAGCAAGATAAATACAACTACATTGCACCACCAATATTAACTTCTGTTCATAAAAAAAGAGGGTGAGGCTAAATCAGACAAATAAGGATTTACCAGATTTGAGAGTCAGCAATCTATAGTCCTAGGGGGCATTTTCCGTCCAAATGTTCAAAATAAATGGCTTTTCCAAATAAGCAATTTGTATGTTAAAATGCCTGCTGCAAAATGCATAAGGGACTTCTTAGAAAGTTACAGTTTATCAAGTAAATAATAACAATCACTACAAAACCATAGGGATCACAATTTATATAAAAAAAACCCAAAACAAACACATCTATATTGTGCAAGATGCTTTCTCATATTAGACCTACCATAATATGACAAAAAAATCTATATACACTTTTACAATTTTGACAGATTACTGTATGTTTAAGACTTTTGCTACATTATTTTACATTAAGAGTTCATTACTGCATTGTCCACAGACCCTTTGATTCAAGAGCCCATTACTACTCCCTTTGTAAAACTGGTTACTTGGACCAAAAGTAATTCCAAAAAAAGAAGAACCCAAACTGGCAAGCAGAGGGCCCTCTTATATATCACTGTGGTTATAGAGGAGCTACCAAGTGGGTGGCTATTTTGTTGCTGCAGAATACATACAGAGGCTGGGGGAAGTGCCAGAAATCAAAACAATATCAACTGGTTGCCCATTGGAAACTCCACGTGGAACACTTGAAACTTGTCTGTTCAATTTGTCCGTAACTATGAAACAATTCTTTAAAATTACAGCGTGTGTTTGGGGATATGGTGGTTCCAAGAGCTGCCAGAGGGTACAGTTATCAGCTGAACCTGAGGACTCTCTGGGGTTTAAAGACTTCTCCATGGCAGAGTTATATTCACATGAATTGGGAAATACAGGCAAGAGTTTCCTTGTAGAAAGAAAGACAGAGCCAACAAAGTGAGCGTGAGAAAGTCAAGTTGTTGGATCTCAGGTAAACTGTCTGTGAGGAATACTTTAGTCTACCTGCTGCCTGTAGTGCATTTATCTTACTTTGTTTAATAAAAACACACAGTTGATGTACTATGATGCAGTTTTTTACTGTGTATCAGGGTGCCAGAGGTGCCACAATTGTGCACGAATAAGAAATGGCAGTGAAGATACAGTAAACCAGAACAAACATGTTTACTATAGCCAGGTAAAAGTAAACCAATTAATCTGAAAAATATTACAGATAGCATTCTTTATAAATGTTCATATTCTGTACCGAAAATGATCTCTCAAGATTAACTGATATACAGTTAGTTTGTTCACACAGTAGGTTTTCCACACACAAAACCAATTTGAAGAATACAACACTACTATTGATACAAATTTATATTTAGCTATGTTTTGTTAGTCTATTAAAGTAGATGACGATAAATGCATTTTGCTGACATATGGGCTTTAGTAAGACTTCAGTAATGAAATGTATGATGAGTTAAAAACACAGAAAATACAAATGTGGAAAAAAAATGTGTTCTCCATTTTCTCATTCACATGGAAAACGGGAACTGTTCAGTAAAATGACTAATGATAGCATTTGATCATTTTATAAACTTCTGATTCTGCAATCTGTAAATCTGAATGTCATTTATTATTCTCTCCTATAATGAGATGTTCTTAGAAATAACTATGAACATTGGAAGCAGCGTTGTGAGCAAAACATGACGATGTATTGATTGTTTGAACTCCATGAGTTGAATAGTTGAGAAATATGTTACAGCTTTGTTAGATCCCCAATTTTAGCCCTGTCTCCCACTTGGTAATGTTTAATTCCCATGTGAGGGTCATTTTTCAATTCTATGTTGAAGCGAGTACTTGGCATTAGAAAAATTTTGATATGAACAGGACATTTATCTCAATAAGCCTGCTAATCCTATTTACTTAATTTCACCAAAATGACAGCAAGTCAAGTTTTGAACATCCCCAAAGTACTATAGTATACCACACTGCTTGGTAACTTATTCCTATTGTCTACAGTTCTTTCTGTGAGAGAGAATTGCGTAACATTTGTGCAGAATTTTCCATTAACAATTTTCCATGAGTGGGAACTTTGTTATTAAGTTTAAATCTTGTGTGAAATCCTAAAATTAAGTTAAATTAAATTCTAATGAATGATTCACTTTTATCTTTAAAGTTCAGCTTGCCTTTGAATGTGTCCATCTATGTTTCTCTTTCTTCTTTGTCACACACCTAGGCATTATTAACCACCTTTATTTACAAAAACATATCTCTGAGCCTTGCCATCTCACATGTCAAATATGCTGTGGAACAAGACTGATAATGACTTTCATTTCCTTGTATATCCATCCATCCATTCATTATCCTGCCCACTATATCCTAACTACAGGGTCATGGGAGTCTGCTGGAGCCAATCCCAGCCAACACAGGGCGCAAGGCAGGAAACAAACACTGGTCAGGGCGCCAGTCCACCACAGCTCCTTGTATATCCACAAAGATTTTGCACTCACTTAAATATGGTGACACATGCTCAAAGTGTACGAAAACATGAGATTTTTGAAATGCTGCATACATGGGAAATTATATCAAGACAGATAAGTAAATGAAAGGGTGTGTTTCTTGAATGTTTAAGACTGAATTGTCCAAACTGAGCTAGATAAACAGGAGATTTGCATTGGGTGCCAGTGCATATTTCACACCTGTATTTAAATAGGTGCTAATTCGCTCCTTAATTGAAACTCTTGCATAAATTTGACTTCCTTTTTTCTGAATTGTTGCACATTGAAAATATTTTCCTTCTTACTTCAGATGAGCCTCTTCTCATTATTTCCACCACAAGTAATTGCATTTGACTATATTTCTACTGCATGTATTCAAGGTTGTAAGGCCAAGGTCTTCATTAAATGTTTAAATTCGGAAGTACAGGAATAGATATTTAGACACAAGTATCATGAGCAACCATCTTTGCTTTTCATGAAACAGCTTTATTTTAAAAATAATTTTGGTTGTATTTGATTTTTAATTACAGTATTTTAGTCTACTAAGACAGAAACCGCCTATTGACCTTCATTAATTAATCTACACTGTGACATAACCAGTAAGCATGCTAAAACCAAATTTCTAAACTCCACCTTTTCAGTTGTAGCCAGATTCTTCATGCAAACGTAAACTGGACTTGAACCTTGAAGTGTAAGACGAGAGCCTCCTACCAAGACAGAATACTACCAAAATAATTCCAAGGTCCATTTGTTCATTCGAGTGGTTTGCCTGTTTCTCAACCACTCAAGAAAAGACAAAGTGCTTTCTCTTCATGCGTTTTGAAGAAGAAGTAAAGAAAACTGGTAGTGCAGTCCCAGATATATTGCACAGAGTTTATAAAAAGATGCGGACATACAGAAACATAAGTAAGTTTCAGTTTTAAAGAAATTATCAAATAAAGATACAGTCTGTCTTGACAGGAAGCATTTTGTGCACTAAAAAAAATAAAATTAGGCACAAATAATCGACAAAGAAGATGACTAGTAATGGTTGTCCGGGAAATGCGGGGACAATGACATAAGAATCACTGGCTGAAGTTCTTATATCAAAAGTACTGACTAAAACAAGTACGTTTGAACCACTAGAAAAATTCTGCCCAAAGCAAGGATCCTAAACCAGACTAAAAAAAGTTTTCCCTAACCAAAGTTTAGTTTTTTGAAGCTCTCCAAAGGTTTAGCTGTCTAGTGATACATGCCCCCATCTTCAATAGGATCTGCACAGTGACATCATGATCATGTGACACTACTTGGGAAAGGCACTATATAAATAAAATGTATTATTATTATTACTTATATAAGTAGAATGGCTGTGGATATGAAAATGAAGAAAATATAGCAATGCCCAGTAAAACAAAATGGTGCTGTGAGAATGACAAAACAATTACATTTTATTAACATTTAGAAGCACTAAACCAGTACTAAAAAGTATTGTCAAAAATGGTTGAGGAACCACAAAAAAGATGATTCATGAGAAAGAGTAGTCAATGACAAGGCCTACTGAAGAAAGTCTCAACTCTACATGTACAATAACTAGACATGGGATTCAAAATAGGAATACTCACACCATGTAGCAACAGCATTAACCAATGCACCATTTTTTACCATTGGCACAATTTTTTAAAAAACAAAAGTGTAATATAAAATATTATGCTAACTGTAAGTGCAATTCTGTTCCTTCTGTTATTTAATTTCCTTCTCTGAAGTTGGTTCAGGGTATGTGTGAAGGGTTGCCAAGATTTGTCAAGAGTTACTGGAACAGTTCACCAAATTAAAATATTAGTCTCTTGTTTTGTTTCATCGAGAAGAATCTGTTGCCTAAAGGAAGCCAAACTTTTTTTTTTGTCTGATTCAACTGTTTTTTGTGTGGTTAATGACTCATATTAGCTCACTGTAAACGGAATGTAAAAGTCTCCACACAGCGTCTTCAAATCCAAGTCATTTATGTGTGAATACCATGCAAAGTTGAGTATGCCAGTGATAATGGTGTAGGTGGCATTACTTTTGTTACTTTTAATGCTTTTATGAAACTGATTCTTTAGCACTTACTGGTAACACTCTCCATTGCATGTTCACCAGACAAATGCAGTAATGGGTTAGCTAGAGGTCTCTTTGCTCCTTCTTTCAAATTGTTCTAGCAGAATCAAATTATCTGGGGAACAGCAATGGATAGCAATTTTGTGTATAAGGTTGTTGTTGACACATGTAGAGTACAGTGAAATTCTTACTTGCATGTACTAATCAACATACTGTAGATGAAGACTCTGACTGGGACAGTTAAGTCCTGTTATGGTATTGCATGGATTTCATCCCTGGATGACTGCTTTCTTTTTATTTATCTATTTTACTTTCCTTTGTTGCCCTGCGTTGGGCTGGCTTCCTGCCCAGGGTTTGTTTCCTGCCTTGCAGCCTGTGTGGGCTGGGATTGGCTCCAGCTGACCCCCGTGACCCTGTGGTTAGGATATAGCGGGTTGGATAATGGATGGATGGATGGTTAGCTGATATTGGAAGTTTTAGTTTCGACTTGGAGCTAAAGTATATGTGCTTTGGGTGGCACTGAGTTCTTACTTTGAATTATGCCAACATGCAACATAACTTTAAAAATAGTGAGTGGAGATTTCATAATTATATTTATACTATGTGTTTTATGGGTCCATTCTCTTCATAACAAAAGTATTATGACTGTTCCACAAAAAGTACAAAACACTTCAGAAAGTCATATAAAATTTTTGAATTTTATGCAAGCTATTCCTTTAAACAGTCTCATTGAGTTATGCAGTCTCATTGTAACACGTTTTTGTACCTGGGTGATGCCAACATTTTATCAAATTACCACACGTTTAGAGATGGGAATCCTCTTATTCCTATTAACTACAGTAGTGGCATATATTAATTGTCAGACTCATAGTATTATTGTTTTAAAAATATGTTCTCTTCTATTATAGTAGATATATTTTTGTTATATTTGACATAGCATGTCTGATAGATCTTTGTTTTAAGATATCTGCTGACAAATAGCTAATTTAATTTAGAAAGCAATAAAATATACATAGATTAGAACAAAATGTGCATACATCATTTATAATCAAGCAAAATTTGAAGATTATTAAATTATCTGAAAATTTTTGTAACATACTGTACTTGCCTCCCAAAAGCTTAAAGTAAACCACCAATTAGTTCATAACAGACTCAATATTTCCTTGATGTGTCACCTATTTGTTGGAGACGAAATGAAAATGTGTACAATAAAGTCTTAACTGCTGAAAATAAAGAAAACATGCATTATTTATGTATCTGATAAATTACTCATCATGCTTTCCTACTAGGAATAGAATGCTTCACCTTTCCACAATCTGTCATTAGCTTATTAAGCACACAGGCAAGCATGAGAGCATACAGCTAAAGCCAGGAGAGGCCAGGCGGGAGCAGAATATTGAGCTCCGACTAGCAGCTGAATCCTATCGAAATTTCCTAAACATGTTCCAGAGTCACGCTTTTCAGATTAAATACTGGCAACTTGAAACAATACAATCTTGCATATATCTACAGTGCAATATACTTAAGACAATATCAGATTGCCTGGAACCGTCCATGGTTTTTAATATTTTGTGTAAGTCAGCCTGGCAGATTAACATGTCAACAGCTGTCTAATGTTTCAGCATGGAAAGCATTTGCAAATCCTTCTAAGCAAATTACTGTTGGTGATGCAATTATGAATGTTTTAATGAAGCAAGGCGGGTACAAACAAATAAGCACTTGGCAAGGTATTGCAGACAGATGCTTGCGAGAAGTGGTTTGATCATTTTTACCAAATTACAGAAAGATGCACAGTTGCTAAGACTGACTTCAGTACGGCAAAAGGTCCAAGGGGAGGCCAAGACTGTGATACCTATCATCTGGCACTAGTGTTTTAAGTTGTATCTTTTTCTTATGAAAGGAGCAAATGCAAGGCAAGCAGACAAAAGAAGTGGCTTCCAGATGGTTCCATTAATCAACTGTTCAGTAGAATTAGCATATATTATATTGTGTCTGTGGCTGCAAGTGAAAATGAAGCGCTAGATAATTTAGATTTTTTTTTTTACATAAAATTATAATGTTTTTGGGTGGCACAATGGTGCAGATATTAGTCTTGTTGGTCAACCAGCACAAGTTCAGTTTTCAGCTTGATGACTTGTCTGTATAGATTTTGCATGCTTACCAAGTATTTGCATATTGTTGAATACTCCACCTTTCTCCGTGAATTGCCCTGGAGTTGATGTGTGCATGCACTGGTGCCCTGTCCATAATTAGTTCCTGTCCTGTCCCAGTGCTGCCAGGATAGGCTGCAGCCCTGTAATGAAAATGGATTAGGATGTGCATGAATCCATCTCCTGTAATGAGCCAGTTCCCCACCTAGTTTTCATTTCTGCCTTATCTCCAGTATTGTGAGTATTTGGCTATCAGTTAATCTGTAAGAGCTAACTGGGACAAGAAGATAGATGAATAAATATTCTTAAGTATGGTGAGATATCTTTATTCAAAATCTGAGCACATTAAATTTGTATATAATGAATTTTCCATCATTTCTCTTTTCCTTTGAATATTTAAGGGAAATATGTTGCAATATCTGATGAAAACAAAATGCACCATACTGACAGCAGTAAGCTATGAATATTTAATTGTGACTGTAATTATCCATAGCTATGTGGTTACACGGGGATAACATGTTATTGAAAATGAATAATGTTGGGTCAGGATAGATCCGTCCCTACTAGAAAATATTAAGTTTGCAATTAAGACTCTAATTAAAGTTGTTTGTTTCTTACATGTTGACCATACTCGATGACAAGCCTAATTTTAAGGTAATATGGAAAATAACAATAACTGAATGAGGTTCTTCTAGATTCTATTTATGTCAGCGTCTGTGTCTACTTATAATTTTCCCAACGATGGTTTTAATCATTGAATAATACACTTAATTAAAGAAATAATTATCTTTTTAGAAATAAAATTGTTTTAATTACTCTCATGACTGGAAAGAGCTGCTTTACTAAAGCTAAATCGGCATACAATTTCTAATCAGGATAAGATTCGGCGAACTGTGGACAATTAAAATGACGCATTAATCTAATGTTATAAGTGGCTGCATTCAGTGGCTGTGAGCTATTGATATAATTGACATCTTGCAAATGAGGTAAATACAAACTACAGACATTACTTACCACGCTAGTAGCAGGGATTAAATGTTTTCTCATATGCACCATTCATGAAGCTCATTAATTCACTGTATAGCTATACACACTATAGGTTTTCATGATCTCTCCACTACAAGGGGCTTTAAATAATATTCTAGTAAATGCTGATGACAGTTAGCCAAAAACATTAAAAAAAAGCCATTGTATAAAATAAGTATGCAACTGAGGAACTTATAAGATTGTCCACAGATATGTATCAAACCGTCAGTGTGGACTGCCCATAACTAAAGACCAAGTAAAGAGAAAAAATTGAGGATGCTACAGACAGGAAAACCTCTGGGACCAGATGGAGTCAGGCCTTGAGTTCTTCAGACCAGTATTGAACAGCTTTTTGGTGGCCTCTGTCACCTGATCAATTTGTCAATAAGGCTTCAGAAAATGCCACTGCTATGGAAACATTCTGTTTTGTTGCTGTTCCAAATCCAAGGCTGATGCCTCTTCGCCTAATGACTGCAGACTGGTGGCACTTACGTCTCACATCATGAAGACCATTGAGACACTGGTTCTGGACTGTATCACCTGGACCCACTGCAGTTTGCCTTTCAGACAAAGATTGGAGTAGAAGATCTAATTATCCATCTGCTCCACAAGGCTTATTCTAACCTGGACAAAGCTGGCAGTATTGTGAGGATTATGTTTTTTGATTTCTTCATTGCCTTCATTATCATCCAGTCATCCTTGTTAAGGGGTAAACACAGAGCTATGTAGGTGGATGAGCCAATGGTGTCCTGAATAATGGACTATCTGTCAGGAAGATTTTGTGAGACTCAAGGACTGTTTTTCTGATATGGATGTGAGTAACACTGGAACACCACAAGGATGAGTACTGTCTCTGTCTCTCTTGATTCCGTAGACCTCTGACTATAAATATAACTCCAGATCATGTCACTTGCAGAAATTCTCAGATGACTCTGCACTTATGGGGTGTATTGATAAAGGGGATGAGACAGAGCATAAGGGTTAATAGGAAATGTTTGTTTCTTGGTGCAAAGAGAATTGTCTGCATCTTAATGTCAGCAAATCCAAGTAACCGGTTAACGACTTTTGTCGCAACAATGTGGCTCTATGTCTGGTCACCTTTCAAGAAGTGGATGTAGCGGTGGTTCACTCCTACAAGTACTTTGGGGGTCCACATCAATGATGAGTTAGACTGGTTTTGGAACAGAGGGAAACTATATAAGAAATAACAGAGCAGGCTCTTTTTCCTTAGAAAGCTGCATTTCTTTAATATGGGAGGTGACATCCTTCACATCTTCTATAATTCTGTGATGTCCAGTGCAATTTTCTATACTGTGGTGTGCTGGGCAGGTAATATCACTTCAAGAGAGGCCCACCAAATCAACAAGCTAATTAAAAGAGCAGGCTCAGATACTGTATGGGGCGCACTCTGGGCCCCCTGGAGGTCGTAACAAAGCAGAGAATTAAAACGAAACTCATATTCATTACTTGATTAGGACTGAGGCAGCTGGTTTTAGTTCCAGCCATTTATTAACATAACATTCTCAAACCTACTTAATCTAATTCAAAGTCACTGAATCAGAGTCAATTCCTGCTGCATTGGAAGTAAGGCTGTTACAATCCTGCTACACAAAAATATAAAAAATGGGTACTGCACTCAAAATCTGCCGAAAGCCAGGCCTGCCTTATGTGCATCAGCATAGCCCCAAATTCAAATATCAGTCTAAAAATTTCAAAATGTCCAAAAAATGGAGAAGAGGAAAACTGTTAAACCTCTGGTCCAAGACAAGGTATGCAAAATTCCTTTATATTTAAAGATGTATTAAAGATGATTCAAAAAGAGTTCAACAATAAAACAAGAAAAGCAAGGTAGGACACAAAGAAGCAAAAATAAGTTTGATCCAAAAGGCAAAACCTAATGGAAATAAATCAAAATATCACTAATCAAAAACAGTAGCTTCCAACATGTTATGACTTTGCCACAGTCCTAGAAGAATTTTGTGTATGAACGTATTGTTTTTGTTATGTTACAGCCTAGACTTATGTGTATTTTCTGTTTTAATTCGGCCTTTGTTGTTTTTGAAAGATTATTTTTTATATTTCTGTGTAATTTCTGTTAGGTTTGTTAATTATTCAGCATTATTGTACTGTATCTTTAAATATTTCACCATCTTAATGTTCTGTGCATGGTCTTCCATCTGCTTTATATGTAGGCCTGAGAAAAGGATCCTATTGTTGTTCTTTGAGCTTGTAGTGGAATTAATTGTGATTATAGTTGTTTCTTTATTTATTTCTGGTCTCCTGCATTTTTTCAATTGGTAGATTATGTACTGGAACTTCGTTGCCGTGAATTACCTTTTTTGCCTTACCTTTCTCATCTTTTCTCTGTTTTTCTATTTTTGCTAATAAATCCCTTAATTTATATGATTTCCATTTGTATGGTCTCTACAAGACAGGGGTTTACAGTTTTCTCTCCCTTGTAAAACATTTCGGTATATTTTTAAACATTACATTTTGAACTTTAAAAGCAAGCTTCCTATTTTAGGCCTGTGTAGGCCATGACCTGCAGGTAGCAGTTTTGGGATTTGCAGCCTTGGGGTGTGTCTCTCTTGTAAAGATCTTGGTCTGCTTTTGCAACTTATTTAGAAAGTCTTACTCCTGTCACCATATTCTTGTCAATATGTTACATTTGTTTTGTATTTGTGACTATAACATCATGGAAAATATTTGTATTATGTATCGAATTTGCTGTGATGCCATTTGTGTTTGTGTTTTGGGGACTACTGTATTGAGCATTTGTGGTTTAGTATAAACTCTCAGGTTACCAGTTGATGGTTCCCTGAAGTCACACTTAGATATGTCATAAATATTGTGGACGCGGCCCGGACAAAGACAGATGGACATGTTGTTAATCACCACCACACGTTTATTTTACAATATCTACAATACTAAAGTCCGTGCACACACACAAACCCCACACAGTCCTGGCCACACAATGCCTTCTCTTCGGGCCGCCTCCACTCTCCTCTCTTGCTCTGTCCTGCTTCCACCCGACTCCAGCCTCGGATGAAAGGAGACGGCCCCTTTTATCTCATCCTGGATGGGCTCCAGCTGCTTCCTGGCACTCCTCCCTGGACACGCCCCAGTGTGGCGGAAGTGCCGGCTGTTCTCCCGGAAGCTCTCCGGGTGTCCCTGCTCCTCTTCCCCCCAGCACTTCCTGGTGTGGCAGAAGTGCTGAGGTCCAGGGTCCCCAAGGCATTGGGGTGCCCCCTGGCGGTGACCACAGGCCCCTACAGGGTTGGGCTTCCCAGCCCTTTACCCGTGGCCCCCAAAACCACCAGGATGGCGGCACCCATGTGATCCAGGGTGGGCATAGACCCTCTTCCGGTCCCTCAAGGCGTCCCGGCCGGGTCGTTGCCCCTGGCATCCCTGACAATATATTAAAGCTGGTGGCAATAAGCTTTTGTTTTCTATGCTTTTCTATAATGTCTCATAATTAAATGACTGTGCATCCAACTTTTTTGTGTAATGTTTTGGTTCAGATTAAAGATTTTCTAAATTTAACTTTGGCACATTTAATTACTTATGCATTATTCTTATGACCTGTATTTCTTGACCTTTGTGGCCTGCCACTTTTTACATTTGAATGAGTCAAAACCAGAAATCCAAAATCAGATGCACAAATCACAAAAATGGGAATAAAAACAAGGACACAAGAGGGTGGACCACCTGCCCTTACCACAAGGTACTGCCCTCAGCCCTATATAGGCAGGGGCAACCCACAATTTCTTGAAATTCATTTGTATGCACTTGGGAGTTGATGAGTGATTACTGTGATGTCTCTGTGCTTTGTGATTTCCAAATATTTTGAACCTGTGCTCTGGTTTTAATTTTGTGTTGGGACTTGGTTTGCTTTGGTTTGCCTTTACTGTGCAAGGCAACACTTTTTTCCTTTTTGTGCCCCATGGAGCTTATTTTTTGTTAGAGAGGAAATTTTGAAATATATCTTTTTGAAAAGATCCCATGTTTTCCTTTATTACTAGCTGGGGTTTGACAGTAACATTTCCCTTGTGGGCTTTTTTTAGAATTGTTCATGATTTCATGCTTGGGAACTCTTAAGCTCATAACACTCCTGAACTTCAACTTGGGCATTACTGGGACCAGTACCTAATTTGGTGGCCCTTCCTCCTTAGGTTTTACATACAAGAAGCAGGGCAGATAGCAAAAACACTAAATATATGCTTAATATAAAACATAACAACAAAATTAATAAAAAAAATCACGAGGACACTATAGAACTGTATATTAACCAAACATGAATGCATTAAGGATAAAAGTGTAAAACTGTAGAAAAGTCTGTGCAAAAAAGGGAAGAACATCGAAATTCCGAACATACAACAACTGGGCAATCAAACTCAGGATGTTGGACCTCTGAACAGAAGTAGTTACCATTGCAATAGTCAATTTGGCAATTAAAAAAAATCCCTAACCTAGAATACCAAAGGAAATTTGATTTTAGCACAGAGTGCTTTCAATTCAGGGTTGGGGGTGAGATCCTGCCCCAAGTGGAGGAGTTCAAGTATATCGGGGTCTTGTTCACGAGTGAGGGAAGAATGGACCGTGAGATTGACAAGCGGATCGGTGCGGCGTCCGCAGTGATGCGGGCTCTGCATCGGTCTGTTGTGGTGAAAAAAGAGCAGAGCCATAAGGCAAAGCTCTCAATTTACCAGTCGATCTACGTTCCTACCCTCACCTATGGTCATGAGCTATGGGTAGTGACCGAAAGAACGAGATCGCGAATACAAGTGGCTGAAATGAGTTTCCTCCGCAGTGTGTCTGGGCTTTCCCTTAAAGATAGGGTGAGAAGCTCAGTCATCCGGGAGAGGCTCAGAGTAGAGCCGCTGCTCCTCCGCATCGAGAGGAGTCAGATGAGGTGGCTCGGGCATCTGATCAGGATGCCTCCTGGACGCATCCCTGGTGAGGTGTTCCGGGCACGTCCAACCGGGAGGAGGCCCCGGGGAAGACCCAGGACACACTGGAGGGACTATGTCTCCCAGCTGGCCTGGGAACGCCTTGGGATTCTCCCGGAAGAGCTGGAAGAAGAAGCCGGGGAGAGGGAAGTCTGGGCCTCTCTGCTTAAGCTGCTGCCCCCGCGACTCGATCCCGGATAAGCGGAAGAGGATAGATGGACGGATGGATGCTACTTTCAATTCATTTGTCTTAATATAATATTGTGTACCTGTATTTATTTTAAAATTGCTTCCTTTAAAATAAAAAGCATTGTTACATATTATAATGTGCCTTAAATATCGGTCAATTTCATTTTTTATCATGAAATGGGACAGTTGGAGCCTACCTGGCAGAAAACAGTGCAAGACATGAAGTGACTCTGAATTAGATGGTGTTTTCTGTAGAAAACAGAATAATTAAGAAATTACTTTTTTTATTCATGCACACAGAGATAAACAAGTTATCCTGCCACCACTCACATGATCAATAAAAAGAATACCAGAGGAAGAGGAGAATGGCACTGGGGTTTGATAAGTAGACCCAACTAGTAATGAATGCAATGCTCTTTCTGATTTTGGTCCCCCTACTGCACAGTCTTACTTTCACCTTTAATGTGTATATTCTGTTTTCGCTAGACTTTACAGTACAATTACAGATTCTATATTTTATTTTGCTCCTGTGAAGAATTTGTTTACAATAAAATGAATATTTGTAATCTGTCCTACAGATTAATTGAAAAGTGTGGATATTTCTCAGTATGTAAGGTAAAAGATACACAATGTTTTATTTCTCCCATTTAGTCAAGTGATTGCTATTAAATTCAAAAACACACAAGATTATGCCACCTTAAACTTAGCATCATGAATGAGTGTACCCTGGTTTGGACTGGCACCCCATACAACGTTTGTACTTGTCTTGTACCCAGTTCTGAGTTAGATTCCAGCTCCCATAATCCAGTAATGGGAAAGCGGATTCAACCCATGGATGGAGATTTCGTATCTTCAGATTTCAGATCACTGAGCTTGTAATTGCTCATATTACTACAGCATAAACAAACCTAAGATCTTGTAGCATATTTGCCTCTGATAAAATGTTCCCATACATTTATTTACAGCTTTATTATTGTTTTTTCTTTGATGGATTCATGATTGTCTATAATGACAATGAAGTCTTCTTGTCCTTAAAGGCAAAGAAAACTATAAAAAAATGCTAAATTAATACATTTTAAGTTATTAGTGAAGCTGACAATCATAAAGAAGAAAAAATGATACACAGGCTAGGATGAGCAAAGCAGTGAAGAAGAAAATTGTGTAGAATGTTGAAATGGCTATATTCAGACATGAGAAAGTGCAAATTATTAAAATTGTTCAATTGGAACCATTTGAGATGTAGTTAGATGACCAAAAAAAAAAAGGTTGAGCTTGAAGAATCTTGCAAATAATATGAAAAGATGCAAAGAATCTGTGGAGTGAAAAACTTTTGGGCCTTTAATGATATACTGACAGATGATCCATCCATCCATTATCCAACCTGCTATACCCTAACTACAGGGTCACGGGGGTCTGCTGGAGCCAATCCCTGCTAACACAGGGTGCAAGGCAGGAAACAAACCCTGGGCAGGGTGCCAGCCCACCGCAGGGCACACACACACACACAAAGCACAATTTAGGATCGCCAATGCACCAAACTGCATGTCTTTGGACTGTGGGAGGAAACCGGAGTACCCGGAGGAAACCCACGCAGACATGGGTAGAACATGCATACTCCACGCAGGGAGGACCCAGGAAGCGAACCCGGGTCTCCTAACTGCAAGGCACCACCGTGCCACCTACTGACGGATGAGACAATTTTAAACATATTAGAAGTTAATGATTAATAATACAAACAGTATTAAACTTAACTAAAGTTGTGAAAGAAATCTAAATGACATTTTAAACGTAGTATTATTGTTATTGTTGTTAATATTAATAATGATAATAATAATATTTTATATTCTTGGAAGGGTACTCGGCAGACAAGATGTTGTTAGTGGCAAGGGCACCACCAGGAAGGAGAGGCACAGGGATGGAGCAAGTCCCTTTAACTGCCAGCGGTTAAAGAGAGAAATCAACACTGGCAGTAGCAGGGGAGGTCCAGTGCAGTTTAGGTTAGATACACAGCTGCCACGAGAGTGTGGTAAGCCATACACATGTGAAAGAGAAAGAAGATTCCTGAAACATGGGATGCAATGGCTTCCTAGGATGCAAGAGGGCAGGTAGATCAGTAGTTGCTAGGATTGCCTAACCCTCTCCAAGAAAGAGGCTGAGCACTGAGAGGAAATAGCAAAGGTAGAAATACCTCCTGGATGCAAGAAGGCACACTGTCCAAGAAAACGATATATGGGACTAAACTGAGAAAGTACAGACAGCTGCCCTGAAGATCTGGTCCATTAAGGCCAACAGAATACTGAGAGATGTATGGGCACTAGAAACCACCAAAGGAAGTTTCAACCTGGTATCCCTGATTCCAGGACTTGGCTAGAAGTGCTTGTGTTGACACACAAGCATAGGCCAACTCAGAGTAGATTCAGGCAGACCTTGATCATTCTGTATATGGTGATGGCTTCTGTTGCTGCCACATAGCAGTGATGTCATTTCCTATGACCACATTGCACAGCCAGCATTTAAAAGCATGGCAATATGGTACACTCAACTATTAAGATTATGGATATTTTATTAACAAATTATGGTCTATAGTTTGATTTTACTACAAAAAAATGAGGTAGCAAGAAAACTTTAGCTTTTGCTTTTGAGTGAGATTATTTCCACAATTTATGCCTGGATGCCAGATATTTTTGACCTTTGGCCTGTTTAAAAACTATACTTTGACTTATTCCTTTTGGTCAGTACCGTTTCCTGGTCCATTATTCTTCTTTCTTTATTTTTTGGCGGTGGTGCTGGTAAATGACAGAATAAGGCAGAATTTTATTTTGAGTCAGTGGGAGAGCCGCACCACCAGGAGTTCTAGACCTGATTAGACAGGTCTGGAGAGACACATTCTTGTTTTATGTATACTTCCATATGGTTATTTTGTAGTAAAAACCTTTCTATATTTTGAAGTTATCTCTAGGAGTGGGTAGCTGCCATAACCCCTGCTCTATTCACAATGTCACTTTTCATAGAAGACTGATAAAGTATATTGCAGACTCAGAAGCCATCAACTACTGTGATGATTCATTTGGAAAACCAAAGATTTTATAGTAACAAATATTTAGACATGATAAGGATGTGATAACAATGAAGAAAACAGGGAAAACAATACAGTTTATGCTTCCATTTCCATACTTGCTTATTCAGTCCACGATCAGAGGGAAGTGAAGCCTTTCCTGGCAACATTAATTTCAAGGTAAGAACCAACCTCGGAATGAGGCACCATACAAAGCATGCTGACACACACATGTACAGCAAATTTAGATTTTCCAGAAAATAATTTTACCTTAATACAAATTGTGGAGAAAAACAAACCCCTGACGAAACCTTGTACTTGCTTCATATAAGAGTCCAACAGACCTAGAGAAGCTGGCATTCCAGCCACTCCCTGGTCATTGAGGGTGTGAAGAACCAGTGGAGGTACAACTGGAAAGACATCACTTTTAAGCCATATCCTGAATCTTGGATAAAGGTGGAGTTGAAATAGAGCATATTTTTAAATATGGGGATCAATGGAACATCCTCACATTTGTTCTAAGTAACAGCTGTGTGTTAATTTTGTTTTTCCCCAGAGTAAAAATATGTTGTGCATGCTGCAAATGCCGAGTACCCTTTAGAACAGAAGAATTAATAGGCTTAGTAGGAAAAAGGGAACCAAACCATTCATAACATTAGGCTGAAAAGATGACCATGAAGCAAGAAAGAGAAACAAACACAATGGAAGAAGATATGATAGGCAAACTGTAACAAAGACAATACATGCAGATGTATTGTGCAATCTGTGTCTTACATGGAGCTGATGTTCTCTGGTCCACTTAAAAACATTTCTACATATTTATCTGTGCTTATATTTTCTTTCTTTAAAGCAGATTTGACAGTAAGAACAGTTTAAAATATGCAGCTCATTTTGTCTTCATATAGTTTGGGTATGAATTAAGTAAGGTTTAGACAAATTAACTGTCCATCAGGCACTCAGACACTTCAGCCCTGACTGCACTTATTCTGCTCTGTGTACTCTTGTTTCCAGGACTGGGTAGCACAACTGCTATGAAATCTGTTTAAATCGACTATAAAATGCAAATGTGTTCCACTTTTATACTCACAAGATCCATTGTCTTGCCAAGTGAGGCATAGCAAAATAGCAATTAGAGACTGTTGCCGAGGTAATGGGGTGCCTGTGTACGTCGTCCTGTAACTACGTTAGCTGGCTGGATGTTTCCATCATTAAAGTTTTAGTGAATGTTTAAATGTGGCCCCAGTGTGCTGCTCTATTTAAACGACGTCAACTAAAGTGTCATTCATTTTTTCGAAGGTTTACCGTGACTTTCACAGCAGGTGTGTAATGCATACTCTGCAAACCATTAATTATTCAGTTGTAGTGTTTTCTTTAGATATATTTTTATCTATGTTTCTGCAATGCATTTTTCTTTTCTCCTCTGACAGTAAAGACTCAGATGAGCTATTTAATGGTAAATATATATAAGTTTTGTTCTGTTATTTTTTTACAAACATATTGCGGATTTAAAACAAGACTTTGAACATATAAAAGCAAACATCTACCATTTAACTAATACACTTTGAAAAAAAAAACACACTCACATTTTGTTTGACAGCTTATTGTAGCTTCCCGTAGTGCAATGGGAATCATTAAGTGACTGAGATCAGTTTACTTTCAAGGCTCACATGAAAGAGTCTTTGAAATAAAAATGAGTAGACGCTTCAGTCTTTTTTTTTTTAAGCAGGCAATCACTACATTTAATGTCCAATCAGCTGATTTTGTGTGTGCATTTAAGTCTGCTCAAATAAAGGCTGCCACATCCATCTGCCGAATAGCTGAGCGCTTCTAACATCTTATTCAATAACTTCCACTTTACAGATCAGACACCACTCAAACACTGTGATCTTCATTCGTTCCAGGGGTGTAAATGATGATTTTTATGCTAGTCACATTACTCAGGGTGTCTGAAGTATCATTTTATTCTGAAGGCAAAATCCGAAGCCATGAAAAGTCGAGGCTTCTTCTGGTTCTACATACATTTTATAATCTGTCCATTTATCCACTGAACCTGCTTCTTCAAGATTACTGGGGCAAACTCAAGGTGGGATGATAGATGATCACAAGACAACTCCCTTGAACAAGCAAACAGTCATTTACATTAGACTTACCTGAAAACATGCAAACACAATGTGCCTCCGGCCCAAGTATAGGAAAGACCAGAATTTCCACCCAGCATCCTGGAACTGTGAAAATGCAGAGCTAGACACTCTGCTTACCCACATTTGCATGAGGTAGGATATAATTACAGTGCTGGTTTTAATAACAAGCAGGATGAATTGCTTGGAATAATAAGAAATATGAGTTTTCTAATTCATTTGGTACATCTATTAGATATATTGCGTTGCTGCCAGGGTTTTCTCCTGGCTAGTAAGCATTTTCTGTTTTATTGTGGTTTTGTTCATTTTTAATTTTTTTTGTATTTTATGTAAGCCTGTAGGTAGTAGTTGGGAAGTGGATGTCTGTAGGGGTCTGTGAAAATCCTAACCTGTGTTGTGTTTAGGCTTTGCAACCTCTCTTCACCATTTCTCCTAATAATAACAAAGTGCATCCAAAAAAATAATGTCTCTTTGTTTTGTCCCAGAAGAATGACCTCCAATCCCCTCTTGCAACAATGAAAACCTATTCAGTCACCGTTATTAATAGCTCAAACCAGTCTGATTCTACAGTTTTATTTATCCTGGAAATTCTAAGATGACCTTCATCTTGTGATCACAGGAAGTGGTCTATGTCGTAAGCAATTAAACAGTTCTGTAACATGACGGGAGGTAGGATGTTTTAAAATTTCTGTCTAGAGGCATGTAAAAATTGTCGTTGTACTGAACAGGAAGACATTTTTAGAACTGGAGTAATAAGGTTGTGCTTTTTTAATTTGTAACCTTCATGATTTGAACTAACCAAAGAACAGTGATTGAACAATTTAAATACCCTGACAATAAGGCATAATATTAATAAAAGGTGCTTGAAACTGATAGGTTGGCCTTTTAAGATCAGGCAAATCAAGAAACTGCAATCTTCCCACACTAGGTGCTCTAATACTTACTTCAATCACTCAAGACGTAAAAACAGTGTATAGAAATGTAAAAGCAACGTGGCATTCATTGTAGTATAACAAATAACAAATAGAGAGAGAATATAATAGAAAATAAAATAGACAGCAAAGTCCGGGGATTATATATTAGTCTTAGAAAAGCTTACTGAAAAATTAGCAATGTTGAAAAATTTCTAACCTGGAGAAATCAGGTTTGAATTAGTTTGGAAATCAGGAAAGATAACTAAACTTTGTGTAGAATTAATCACACAACTTCGACTCATTTGAATTACACATGGTCACTGTTGTTTTGCTTTTTGCAGATCTATTAAAAGAGTTTTCATTTTTTCTGAGGTTATGCATAGGAATCTGTTAGTGCAGCACAATTAAGGACTAGTTTAGTTTACATTATTTATCCAATTAGTACCAGTATGATGACAATGGCATACATATGGGTGCTGGATGTGACACCCTGAGTAAGACACCACTCTGTCAAAGTGGACATTTGCATTTTCGTTCAGGTGCACAAAAGCTTATCAGTGTACTTCAGTGCCTCCAATTAACTTAATGGCAGATCTGCAAAGAACTGGAGGAAACTGGACCACTTGGGGTGCACACATCTTCATTTCAATGGTTAATAGGTTATAAAACGGGCAAATTAAGTTAAGCTCGCTGATATGATTTAATGACGCTGAATCAGAAGGATACAATGCAATTAAGACATTAGCAAAAACAAAAGTATTTAAAGAAAAAAAGGTAATGTGTGACATTCTATAATAAAATACCAACTTAAAATGTTCTGTCTGGTTTGAGTTGAAACCCTTAATGTTGCTTAATCTAAATGGTAGCCATATGTTCAGACTATAATATATATAAATAATAATACCACACAGTAAGACAATATATGAGGAGAGGCATGTCAAATAAATGTTTGTCCTGGAGCGGAATAAACTTCAAACTGATTCTATTATGTTTCATTTTTTTGCTGAAACAAACCAGGATGAACTGAATTTACAGGATTCTTCCAAGCAATTTAATTACACAGTCAATTCACATTAGATGTATTTCTCTTTTATAAATTCTTTTGTGTATTGCATCAGTAATTTATAACCTTAAGAAACCCAGCATTCAGTTAATGTATAGCCTAGGAAAGGAAAGCAGTGCCAGGTTCGTAAAAATATCAAAGACTTTGAGCAGAGTTTTCCATCACAAGGAGAATCAGTCAATCAAATGTGTTCATTGTCAAATGATCCAGAACACCCTAAATAAATATGATTTGTCCAAGGGACTAGAAAGGTAATGAAAACAGCAACAGAAGAAGTGACATCAGAGACCAAGAAACCTGTGCTCATTCCTTCTGGATGCTGGAGAACGTAACCTGTTAATAACATAGATTATTAAATCAGAATGCCGCCAAGGACAATATTCACTCCTGACATTGCTAATTTTTCAGTAAGCTTTTCTAAGACTAATATATAATCCCCGGACTTTGCTGTCTATTTTATTTTCTATTATATTCTCTCTCTATTTGTTATTTGTTATACTACAATGAATGCCACGTTGCTTTTACATTTCTATACACTGTTTTTACGTCTTGAGTGATTGAAGTAAGTATTAGAGCACCTAGTGTGGGAAGATTGCTGTTTTCTTGCCTGCACTATTATCAAAACTGAGAGGTCACTCCTGGTCAGTTTGGGGAGCATGCTCCGGTACAGAACATTGCCGCACCCAACACACAATGAAACAGTTCAGGATCAAACCTGCCAGACAGACATGCGGTCCAGTCCCAATCTCCAGAAATGACCATTTATCTGCTGCAGCCAGATGTTATGTGTACATCCCATTAGTCTGGTCCAGCCCCACAGGTCCTAAACAACGAGGATCCTACGAGCCAGATCATTCTCAGGGAATCGTGCCACATGGCCATAGTGCCGTAACTACCACTATCTCACAATGTAGTCATTCAGGACTCTATGAGCAACCACTCACTCGACAGAAAAAGTCAAACCAGCGGTACCCAAGGATTCTCCGAAGAGACACGGTACTGAAATAGTCCAGTCCTCGTCTCAGGTCTTTGGATAGTATCCATGTCTTGCAACCATATAACAAAATAGGAAGCACCAGGACTCTAAAGATTTGAACCTTCGACCTTTTGCATAGATATTGGGAGTGCCGCACACCCCTTTCCAGCAACCTCATGAACCCATCTACTGACTTCATAAGAAGAGTCACCCTGTGATAGTGTGAGTCCTGCTCTATGCTCCCTCTTCCAATTTGGGAGCCTCTCTAACCCTACATCGTTGGTAATGTAACCGGATGAGCTGTACAAATGGGGACAAATCACATTCAGAGTAAGGGGATGGTGGAAAAGTGCAACAGTGCTTTTATTAAAACAAGAAAACAAACCAAAACAGTGTCCATAGTGCAATGCTTCAAATTTAATAAATGATTCCATTAAAAACAGTAATGTGGAGGTTAAAATGTCAATAAATAATTCCTTTAAAAATGAGTTTAAAATACTATCAGGAGTGCTTAAAATCTTCCATTCCCTACTGCTTCCCTCTTTAAACTAAAACCTCTCCAGCTTATCCTTACACCAACAGGCGCAGGCATTCCTTATAACTGGCCCAGGTCCTCACTGTCCAATCCACGGCATTCCGAAGGACCCACCTCCCACCCCCACTGCAGCCAATCCAGATTCCACCCAGGGAGAAGACATCCCGGAGCGCAGCAATCACTCCTGCTTTGGGCTGCTCAACAGGAGTGATCCTCGTGCCTCCTCCTGAAGCACCATCCCCGTCCACCTGCTTCTTCCTAAATAAGCACCGGCTTATTTCTGATGGCTGTGCCCAAGAGGTCATTAAAGGCCTGGATCTTAGTTTTTATCCAGGACACTCGCAAGCCCAGACACTCAGACTCCTTGCTCAATCTTTCGAGTGCCCTGATCAGAGCCTCCATTAACTATGCCAAGATCACAACACTGTCAGCAAAGTCAAGATCAGTGCATCTTTCTTCACCAACAGCTTCCCCACAGCTACTGGCCCCCATGACCCTGCCCTACACCCAGTCCATGCAAGCATTAAACAGAGTAGGAGCAATAACACACCCCTGATGAACCCCAGAATCAACTGGAAAAAAACAGAGGTTCTGCCTCCACGCTGCACAACACTCACAGTACCAGTGTACAGGCCAGCCATGATATCCAGCAACCTTGCGGGGATCCCACAAAGTCTCAGGATGTCCCATAGGACAGCTCAGTCAACTGAGTTGAATGCTTTGCAAAAATGCGATTGATGGTAGACTTCATAGGCATAAAACCAGACTACTCCAGTCGCTGGCAGATGAGCAAATGATCCTATTGAGAATGAACCTAGCAAGGACCTTACCCGCCAGTGAGAGCAGTGTTATACCCCTGTAGTGGCTTCAATCCAGCCAATCACCCTTCCCTTTCCAGATAGGGATGACAAGTCCCATTTTCTTGTCAGTTGGGATGATGCCAGTCTCCCAAATGGAAGCAAAAATTGCTTACAATGCCAGGATGACAGCCTTACCACCAACCTGGAGAATTTCACCCTGGATACCACAAATCCCTGCAGACTTTCCTCCCTTCAGCTGGTTCACCACCTGTGCAATCTGGTTCACAGCTAATTGGAGGGTCAGCCTGAAAAACCATGGACCCAGAGATAGCCAACATTCTAGCCGGATGATCAGCTTTAAACAGCTTCTCAAAGTAGCCAATCCAGCAGGTCACAACTGCAGTGTCATCTGCAAGGACCGTTCCATCAGCCACCCTAAATGTGACTCTCTTGTAAGCAGGTTGTGGGTCAATAGACCATAGATGGTGTGTCACTTACTTACAGTGCTCTAACAAACACCTCCTTATTTGCCCTCAGAGCCCTCGTAGCCATCCTTCTTAGTTCCCGGTACAGACCGGAGTTGCCATCAAGCCTTACGCTGTGACTCCTCTTGATGATATCTAAAGAGCGCTGTGATAAGAAACATCCCCTTCTGGGAACACCGTTGTTTAGAAAGTGGACTTGTAGACAAAGTGATTGAGCTTTTGTGTGTTGCAAGGACACCCATATGTTTGTCTATGCTGGTGATATCGTCCCTGTGTAGAGAATCCTATATAGAATATAGCAGAGTATATGATGATTGGGTACCACTGGAGACTTTGTCAGGATAGGATCTCTTTGTATGTGTGTAGATGTTACCTGTGAAATATTGTGGGGTGTCTGGCAATTCACATCACCCAAGACTTTGTCTGGAAAGGATTTCTTTGTGTATATGTCTGTATCTGTGTGTGTGTGTGTCAATCTTCAAACATGGGAGTAGATGAACCCAGTAAATATAGCTGCAAAGTTTCCCAAATTCAATGATAATGCAATGTTGTTTGTATTTTTATTATTTTATATATTGTGATGGGGACAGAGAACATCATTAAGCAACTTTACATTTCATAGTGCTGAGTTTATAATAAAACTGGTCAGTTTCATTGGTTATTATCAAAATGTGTTTTATAAGTGCTAGAAGATGTGGAAGAGGTATTCAGAATTAAAAGTCATGCCTATATTTTAAAAATTCTATAAACAGTAAAATTGTAATTTAAGATTGTGGAAATTTATGGCAAACTAGCTGTGCTACCCCCTAAGATAAGTTGGAATCTACGTTTGCAGTGTATCGTCTATTGGAATGAATTTTATAATGCACATTGTAATAAAATGTATTGTAGTTTTCAATTCAACAAATGGTGCATCACAAACATTAGCATTACTTTTATGAACAGAGACAGAGCAACAGGATGGAAACACAGATATACTGACACATACAGGCATATGACCTTTTATTAAGGTGGATACCATTTAATACTGACTAGAATCAAACATCACATAAAACTATTGAATGAAGAATGAAAAAGAACATGAAAATATTCATTCATAACATCATGCATCACATACATGAAATGCACAATTCTAAAAAATGATTTAAAACAGTATAAAATAAATGTTATGTTACACAAAGTGGAGGGCTTGATTCAGGTTTGAAATGTGCCTTAAGATAGCCCAAACTTTTGTACATACATTCACTGATTTTTGCCCGGTTGGTAAACTCACCAAATAAATCATAACAGTCATGTTGCCAAATATTCCCCAGGCAACAAATAAAGTTCTGTCTGTCTGTCTGTATCCCAAAGAGTTTGTGGTATTTTGTTCTCAGTTAGAACTTCAGTGAAATATATCATTGACCGAGATGCTCAGACGTTTGCAGACTACAAAAATGTGGGATGTTTAGATAAGTGAAACAGGAATCCAGCCTGAGTTTGTTGAGCACAGCTGGGGTATTTGGAGTAATCTGGTCAGTTATACTGTATAAAGAGGTTTTTGGTTATTTAAAGCCTTTAAGCACAATGTACATTTTAAGGTTTACTTAATACTTCACTGTCAGTCACTGAAAATCTGTTAAAAAGGGTAACGTGCGGTCATCAGTTGTACATCTTGATAAATGACCAGTGGCAAAATTCAGAACAGGCTGTGAAAGAATCAGAGCACTGCAGCACAAAGGCCAAATCATTATAATGGTTCAGTCTTATAAAATGGCTGCAGAGATGTGGTATAGATATAAATGAATTGTGCCATGAAGGAATAAAAGCCGGCTTTAAGGACAGTATGCAGCAGACATGTATCAGTCATAGCTACTATATTCTTATCTTTCCTATTAATTCTCATCTATTCATCATGATGGTCTGTACATTTTACACAGAGTAATAGCATCCAGCTGTTTTATGCAGACAGTAGTTTGGGATTGTCAGAGCTGTTATTTTGCAGCTCTGAGCCATATGCTTATTTCTCTGTCTTCTACTGATGAGCATTTATTAAATAAATTCACTAACATTTACTGCAGGCTTTTCCCTCTTTAATTAGGTATTTCTTAAGGACTGGTTTATATTTAGTTAATAATTTATAATGCATTTCAATAACAGGTCATGAACAAAACTTATATACTGTAATGCTGAACAAATTATCAGTTCATGTAAATTGACATTATTATGAATGTCATTAAATGATAATGCATAGGTCATTTACAAATGGCTAATAAAGTATTTTTACCATTTAGTAACACATTATGTATGCTAAGAAGCCATTCATTATTGTCTAGCTGATTAGTAACAAATGGCTTTAAAGACCAATTACATTTCTTTTATTTCCCTCTACACAAGTTTAGCACTCAGTTATGAGTTTGAGTTATTCAGTCCATAAAACCAGAAATGTTATCTTACTGCCTGTTTTGAAACTCTGAAAGAATTTCCACTGTCTTGTACGCGTTAAATGTTGATGGATCATTTTCTCATTAGAACTTTACAACAACTGCCATGAGAAGAGGCCATTCAGCCCAATCCCATTCACCTAGATTCAAGCTGAGACATAAACAAATGTAGAGATGACCTGATGTAATTTTTAGCCAACATGAAAAATTAACCAATAAAAATAATGATTTGCCCATTCCTCATTTCAAACAAGGAGTGGGTTTCCATAATGTATTACATTAGTGAAAAGAGACTGCTGGATCCTCACTGGCTTTCCATAAAGTCAATACATAAAGTGCTGCATTATAGGAAAACATTAGACCATTAAAACAATCTAGAGGAGGACAGGCCATTCAGCCTTTTCCCATTCATCTGGATTCCACAAAGTAACATCAAGTCGAGATGTACCTGTGAGCAAAGGTGAATCGACTATGAAACTAATGTAGCTTAGGTTTCAGGGCCCCTGATCCTGGCAAGGCCACAGAAATGACTTTAGTCCACATTGCTTAGATATTTTTGGGGTCTACTGTATGAGAAGGGTTTTTTAAAAAAAATAATGTTAATAATATAGTGTAATTCAATAGAAAATAATGGTTAAAATACAAATTAAAAGGTTATTAAA
Source organism: Polypterus bichir lapradei (assembly GCA_026402145.1). Lineage (NCBI taxonomy): Eukaryota > Metazoa > Chordata > Cladistia > Polypteriformes > Polypteridae > Polypterus > Polypterus bichir. The sequence continues at coordinate 34,532,219 of JANRMT010062808.1, read as the reverse complement.
GTTCCATGTAGGCTAGCCATAAATGAAAAAAAACATTTAAATGAAAGTTATTTTCTTCTAAATATATTCTAAATAAGTGGAGATGAAGGGTTCCCCATAACAGTTCAGGGCCCCAAAAATGTGGGTCCACCACTGTATGTGAGGATTATCCAGGTTATGTATGAGGGATTGAGGACTTGGGTTAAAATCAATGTTTGGATAATAGACAAGATTACAGTTAGAGTAGGTCTGCACCAGGGATCTTCTTGAAGTCCTTACTTCTTTGACCTGGTTATGGATATGTTGAGTCAGGGATAGAAGGCCAATCCCCCTGGTGTGTGCTTTTTTTTTTTTTGCTGATGACATGGTGTTGTGTATCACCAGAAAAGATGAAGTGGAGATGAAATTGGGAGACTGGAGAAGGGCTTTGGAAGACAGAGGATTGACGATACCGTAAGTAGGAATAAGACAGAATATAGGAAATGTAATGAACATCAGGATTCAGAAGTTAGCCTGCAAAAAAGAGTGGAAAAGTTTAAATAGGATCAGTGGTAGCCCTGAATGGAAAACTAGAGGCAGAGATAACCCATAGAGTGCACTTTAGATGGAACATTTGGAAGAAGATATCAGGAGTATTGTATGATCAAAGAATTAAGTCAAAGGCTAAACATAAGGTTTTTAAGACAGCAGTAAGACCATCAATAATGTATGAAGCTGAGACATGAGCAGTAAAAGGAGCCCAGGAGAAGAAGTTAGATATGGTAGAAATGAGAATGTTGAGATGGATATATGGGGTTACAAAAAAAAACAGAATAAAAACTGAAACAGTCAGAGACATAAAAAACTTGGGAGACATATCTAAGAAAGTACAGGAAGGTAGATCGAAGTTGTATGGACATGTGATGAGGAGAGATATGAATACTTAGGCAAAAGAGTGTTGGGAATAGAATTACAAGGGAAGAGAAAGAGGGAGACTAAAGCAGAGGTGGATAGATAAAGTAAAAGGAGATCTGAAGAAAAAGGGCTTGACTAGCAGGGATATGCAGGATTGAGCTGTATGTAGAAGGCTAATCAAACACATCAACCCACACAGAAGTGGGAAAAGATGAAGAAGAAGGTGGAATGTTAAAATTTGTGATGTGCCATCTCTTGGAATGACATAGACATAGCACCCTCAAGGACACACAGACAGATACACATACACCTATCCTTTTATTAAGGTGGGTAGTATATAGTATAGATACTTTATTATTGTAACAATTTCTCTACCAAGGAATCTGTTTAAGTGAAGCTTATAAAATAAAAACATTGATAGAAACATTCAACTAAACATTAACGACAGCCATAAGTCCTAAGACTGTTTCTCAAAATACATATAAACAAATTCATCCTATTATGGTAGATTCCTTTTAAGGTCAAGAAGTTAAGCTCTTGCATGTGACTGGATTTGGAAGTACTGGTCTTGACTGATCTTTTTTATCAGAAACAAAATATAGAGTTCTACTTTAACATAAACAGCATTTTTCCAAAATAAACTCAAAACCCCATTAAGCTGCATGTGCCTTTATTAGATTTTGCAAACAGGAGACTTTCATATGGTAACACAGTTGCACAGTGTTTAGCATTGCTACCTCATAGCTCCACAGATCTGGTTTTCATTCCAGACCTGGCCCTGCCTTTGCGGAGTTTGTATGTTCTTCCTGATTTTGCATGTTTGAAGCCAGATCACCCTTGGGGAATCATGCCACATGGCTGTAGTGCCATACCTGACACTCTTTCATACTGCAGGTAATGAGCCTTATTTGGGACTGCATGAGCAACTGCTCATTCGACGCAAAGCCAAACCAGAGGTAACCCAAGGAGTCTCTGAAGACACACAGTACCAAAGGAGCCCAGTCTTCGTCTCGGATCACTGGATGGCATCCATGTCTCTCAACCATATAGCAAAACAGGAAGCACCAGGACTCTAAAGAGTTGGACCTTTGTCCTTTTGCAGAGATATCAGGAGCGCCATACACCCTTTTCATGACACCTGACCCCCCATGCTCTCCAAATACATCTACTGACTTCACAGAAAGAGTCACCAGAGACATGAATGTCACTGCCGAGGCATGAAAACCTCTAGACAAGGTTGACATTCTCTCCTCAGACAGACACACTGCTGATGGCTGTGCCCAAGAAGTCATTAAAGACCTGGATCCTGGTTTTTATCTAGAATAGTCACAAGCCCAGGAACTCAGACTCCTCACTCAGTCTCTCAAGAGCCCCAATCAGAGTCTCCATTCACTCCATGAAGATCACAGCATCGTTGGCGAAGTCAAGATCAGTGAATCTTTCTTCACTAACAGATGCCGCACAGCCGCTGGACCCCACGACCCGGCTCAACACACAGTCCATGCAAGCATTGAACAGAGTAGGAGCAAGAACACACCCCTGACAAACCCCAGAATCAACTGGGAAAAACTAAGAGGTTCTGTCTCCACTCTGCACAGAACTCACACTACCAGTGTACAGGCTGGACATGATATCCAGCAACTTAGGGGGGATCCTGTTAAGTCTCAGGATGTCCCACAAGGCAGCTTTGTCAACTGAGTCGAATGCTTTACAAAAATCGACAAAGGCTGCAAGAAACTCTGCTGATATTAACGTTTAAGCTCAATGAGAACCCTCAGTGCCAGGATGCTGTTGATGGTAGATTTCTTAGATATAAAACCAGACTGCTTCAGTCGGAGGTAGGTGAGCAAGTGATCACAGATCCTATTGAGGATGACCCTAGCAAGGATCTTACCTGGCACCAACAGCAGTGTTAACCCCATGTAGTTACCACAATCCAAGCGATCACCCTTCCCTTTCAAGATAAGGAAGACAAGTCCCATTTTCTAGTCAGTTGGGATGACACTCATCTACTAAATGGAAGCAAAGTTTGCTTGCAATGTCTGGAGGATTGCCTTACCACCATCATGGAGAAGCTCATCTTGTATACCACAGATCCCTGCAGCTGCTCGTTCACCACCTGTACAATCTCATTGAGATTGGGTGGCTCACAGCTAGTTGGAGGATCAGCCACGAGAACCATGGGCCCAGAGATTTCCAATGTCCTAGCTGGATGTTCACCTTTAAACAGCTGCTCACAGTAGCCAACGCAGCGGGTCACAACTGCAGTGTAATCCGTAAGGACTGACTCTCCAAGGAACATATTCCGATTTGTGAAATAGTTTGAATCTTCTGTGGTTTAGTGACCTACACTGAATGACAGAATAATACTCATTTTGGAATGTGTATAATTTAAATGCAAACACAACTACAATATGTGTCTTTCACTGTCAATTCATCCAAATATTCATCCTTTTTTTGGTCATTTTTTTAGTGCCTAGTTGTGGGACACCTGCTATGATATGAGGAAATCTTGATCTTAATTGCAGCAGCACACACATCTGAACTTGTAGCTCATTGGAAGCAGCTTTTAATCATACTGAATGAAGAACACAACATATACTTTTCAGGTAGGCTGCAGTAATTGGCTGTTCAGCACAACCTCCATACTTTAACAAGAATGAACCTGCCATACATTTGCCCCACACAATCACTACAAAAGTAGAAGCATGCCAGCATATTTAGATTGAATTCTGGGAGTTTTTTTGGATTACTCCTGCTTTGTTTAGCTACCCTGGTGTGCGCTGTAACCGGGATTGGTTTCTGCCTAATGATTCTGGCACCATGCGACCCACAATTTAGTTCAAGCAGATTGGAAAATGAATGAATGGAAAGGTTTTATGAGAGGAAATATTAAAATAATGTTCTCCTTAAATGCCTTGAAAATAAAAAAATCAGAAAGTCATTTAGAATTGTTCAAACTCAAACCTTAGCTTGTTCTAATGTCCCCATGAGACCAGCTATGTGTTTTTCGAACATTATGCCTACTATGTTTCTACAATGTTTTAGAATGCTATCACGCTGTTACAGCTTTATGTTATTCCGCTCTGTGTGATTTCCCAATTGTCATTTACATTTGAAAATTGTTATTTATTCACCTTTACTCATCATGACTTACCTGCTTGCTCTCTGCCTATCAGTATGTTTGAAAATGTACATTACATTAACTGTAAACTGTATTAATTAAAGTAAGGCAGGGAAGAATGGTATAACCTTTACCTTATCTGATAACACAATGATTACTTTTTCAATTATGCCAAAATTTAACATCTAATATCTAAGAATATTGCAGCAACAAACGGTTAAAGTGCAAAAGCTTATTGTCGTTGACTCACTGTGGTTACAGGGTTTTGAGAGCTGATTGTTCATTGTAATGAGATCAAGATGTGGCCAGGCTGCAGCTCCGCAAGTGCACAGAAGAAGCAAAGTTTTACTTAATTAGCTGTCAGGCAACAGTGTGAATGTCAGGAATTGCATTCAATCCATCTGCTAATTGCTATATGTATATTTATGGGTTTGGATCTCTGTGTGGTGATTGCACAAGACATTTTTCTCTTTTTTGTGGAGCAGTTATTCTTGATTGAAACAGCAGATGACACTTCTGTGTGGGATAGAGCATGTGAAATAATCATTTTCAAGCTAAATGCAGACTGACAATAAAACAAGTAGGACTGATGACATTATGGTTTCAAAAGAAAACGTCTGTCTAGTAAGGAATATACTCGATATAATTACACAGACCAAAATCCCACTTATTTCTGTTGGGAGATGTATTCGACGTAAAACTATTTTCCAATGCATATTTATTTTGAAAAACTGAAATGCAGAAAGTCAAAGTGGGGAATGGGAAACGTGATGTTACAGTTTGCTTAAACACGCTCTCCATTCAACTTCTGTGTTTGCTGATCAGCTGTGACCTAAAGTCCACTGAATGCAGCAACTAGTCTATTTACACAGAGCCATTTGTATTATCACAGTCTGACTAACTTACCAAAAAGGATGGCAAGTTAGGGCTCAGACTCAGATGGTTTTCTATTTATGTAGAATCAGTCCAAGAATCTGGGCCAAGTGGGCCATCTGAGATGGTGCATCATTCTTAAATTGACTTTATGGATTTATAATGTTGCATACAAATTTACATAAAATATACTACATATATAAAATGCCTTTAGAAAGTCCCCTTCACTTTCTTGCACTTTGCTATGTTGCACCCTTATGCTAAAATTGTTTAAATGATTTTTTCCTAACATCATGCAACACTCAGAATGACATACCCAAAATAGAATTTTTATAAATCTTTGCAAATGCATTCAAAAAAAATACTGAAATATCACATTGACACGAGTATTCAGACCCCTTTGCCATGATTTTTAGAATCCTAACTCGGAAAAGAAAATCTGAACACATCTCTCCAGTTTTAATGTCACTACACTGGTTACCTGTGTCTTTCAGAATTGACTTTAAAATTCTGCTTATAGTTTACAAAGCCTTAAATAATCTCGCTCCATCTTATATATCGGAATGTCTGACACCCTATATTCCAAATCGTAATCTTAGATCATCAAATGAGTGTCTCCTTACAATTCCAAAAGCTAAACTTAAAAGAAGTGGTGAGGCGGCCTTCTGCTGCTATGCACCTAAAATCTGGAATAGCCTGCCGATAGGAATTCGCCAGGCTAATACAGTGGAGCATTTTAAAACACTGCTGAAAACACATTACTTTAACATGGCCTTTTCATAACTTCACTTTATCTTAATCCTGATACTCTGTATGTTCAATTCATTATAATAACTATTCATGGTGGCACTAAAATCCGTACTGAACCCTACTCTCTCTTCTGTTTCTTTTTCCGGTTTTTCTGTGGTGGCGGCCTGTGCCACCACCAACTTACTCAAAGCACCATGATGTCCCAGCATTGATGGACTAAAAGCCAGAAGTCCACGTGATCATCATCATCATCATCAAGTCCTTCCGTGAAAGCCATAAATACAAAGAGGACTGTTTCATTTATGTTAGGTAGATTGCCCAGAGGGGACTGGGCGGTCTCATGGCCTGGAATCCCTGCAGATTTTATTTTTTTTCTCCGGCCGTCTGGAGTTTTTTTTTTGTTTTTTCTGTCCCCCCTGGCCATTGGACCTTACACTTATTCTATGTTAATTAATGTTGACTTATTTTATTTTCTTACTGTGTCTCTTATTTTTCTATTCTTCATTATGTAAAGCACTTTGAGCTACATTTTTTTGTATGAAAATATGCTATATAAATAAATGTTGTTGTTGTTGTTTTTGTTGATGACACTTGAAATTTGGCTCAGATGCATCATTGAGATCTTTGTACACCATGTTTGGAGTCCACCTGTGGTCAATTCAATTGATTGCATGTGATTTGGAATGGCACACACCTGTCTACTGTATATAAGGTCTCACAGGTGACAATATGTAACAGAACCAGGATTACGTCAAGGCATAGATCTGATGAAGGCTACAAAACATTCCCACAGAACTGATGATTCTGAAGAGCACAGTGACCTCCATAATAATGTAATGAATTTGGAGCAACCACCACTCTTCCTAGAGCTGACTACACAGCAAATTAACACTTCATGGGTGCTGTGCAAGTAGAAGCCTTTAGAAGTTTTACATTTCTCATTGTTTTTCTTTTTGTTTCTGAACTTGTTTTCTTATTTAAGATTAGATTTGTTCTGGCTTGTCACTCACTTATAGTGGCTACTAGAAATTGGACCTGTGACACACACAATCCCAGGTACCATCTCATCTTGACTGCACTTTAAATGGGCTTCAAACTTGGATGGACTTGGGAAGGGAACTCGAGGAATGCCTTATTTCTGAAAATCCTCAAACAGTAAGAGACACTGAGAAAATGAAAGCGGGATATATTAAATACTCCCGTAATCAGCTGCTTGTCCTGTGATCACAAGTGCATAAGCAGCCCAATTTCACTTCACCACAGGAGCTGCTTGTCCACAGATGGAGAGGACGACGCACTAGTGCGAGAGTAAAAACAAGGTGAAAAGGTTCTAGAACTGGTCTACCATCTTGTGACAATGCAGGTCAGCCCCACACTATCAGGTCCTTCTGTTGAGCCACTTAAACCAACTAGCACCGATAATATACCTGAGGGCTGAGCCAGTGGAAGAGGACAAACACACATACATAGCAAGGGGTAGGTGTCATATTGTCTTTATTAAAAGGACCAAAAACAAACATGTTTGAAATAGTGCAGTTAAATAATCCAATAAAAATAGTGTCCAGGCAGAATCTAATATCCAAGAAATAAATAATCCTTTAAAATGAGGTTAAAATTGGAGACCTTCTCCTATTAAAACAAAATGAGCCCCAGTGTTGCCTTCTAAAAATGACCTGTCCTCCGTTTACCCTGGCTGGGCTCTTCCAGCCGGAGGAGACATCCTCCCAACAGGTTCAGTCAACACAATAAATCCAGGCTCCGTGCCCTGCTACCCCTTCCATTGGCATGCATAGGGCAACCTGTTGAGCCTCACACTCCTCTCCCACTGCTCACATTTGGACCTTGTGGGAAATGCTGTCAATCAGGCTGTTCCTGCTCCCTGGTGTTCATTCAACAAACACGCCCTTCATTGAACCTGAGGTTCCTGCAGCCCTGAGGTTCTCTCCCAACCACCTGTCTCTATTCTCCCCAACATGGGCTCTCCATCTACTGTCTCTCTTTCCTCCTTTAACTCCGCCTGTTGTCCTTTGCTTTTCTGTCTGGACTCAATCTTTTCTTTTTCTGTTCTCCCCTCTCTATCACTCACACTTTCTTTTAAAGGCTGGGGTGAGGTGCAGCTGTAGCAATCATAGCTCCAGTGTTAATTAGGGTCATAGGCGATCCTGCTAGCATGCACAAAATGCAAGTCTGTCCGCTCCTGCCAAGCTACCACACCTCACTCAAAGATACAAGTGTAGACATTTTTTATTTATTTTAAAATGTGCCAGAGCCACGGATCTCTTTCCCCACATCCATATTAAATGGACAATGTTCAATCACTGTCAAATAGGATGAATGAACTGTCTGCGCTTATGGTGGGCATAGTGGCATTTTGTGCTTTACAGAGAGCTGACTTAAATATGATACACCTGACACTGTTTTAATGCTGGATGGATTTCATCTTATTTGAGAAGACAGTGACCCAGTGCAGTATGGAAAAAAGATAAGATGGGGACTGGCCATCTGTATGAATAAGGGAGCATATTACAGTTAAAACTATAGTTTGTAATTCAGACATTGAAATTCTGACTGCTGGAATTCGTCCATGTTATTTGCCCAGGAAGATAAATTACATCATCCTTATTAATATTTATATTCCTAGCAATGAAAATAATTCATTCTGTCACCAATTCTTTAATGATGACTGTCTCCAACCCTGCAGTTATAATATGTGATGACTTCAACCATGTGACTATGGAAGGAACAATGACAAATTTCAATCAGTTTGTAACTGGTTCCACTCGAGAAAATAACAAGCTGTACCTGCTGTATTCAAATGTAAAGATGCCTTTAAGTGTAAAGAGCATTGGCAGATCTGACCATAACCTGGTTTATCTTATTCCCAGTTACAAGCCTTTTATTAGATGGTAACCTGTTACCATCAGAATAGTGAGGAAATGGAGTCTAGTGGCTGAAATTGTTCTGAATGACTGCTTCCAAAGAACAGACTAGGAAATGATTCACAAGTCACATGGGGATGATGCTGACAGACTCGGTCACTGCATCACAGACAATATTAACTTTTTTATCGACACTGTGGTACCATCAAGGACGATGCTTTGCTTCCCAAACAACAAGCCCTGGATAACTAAGCAGCTAAAAGGTCTCCTGAATGAGAAAAATAGAGCATTCAAATCTGGTGACAAAGGGGCTCTGAAGGAAGAAAAAGCTGAGTGAAGGAAAGGAAGCTTACAAAGCTAAAAAAGTAAACAAACTCACACAGAATAGTATGAAAGATGGCTGAATGGACTGGACATAATTACTGGACTAAAGCAATCGAGGGCTCGGGTGCTAGAAGGTGATGTGGACGAAGCTAATGCCCTGAACCATTTTTTAATATAGAATTTCACTCCTAATACCACCTTCTTCCAATGACCAATCTTCTCCCACCTTTCCCACTACATTAACAACACCTACGACATCAGCAGGAATGCCCAGTGATTTGTCCACCTCTGACCATCAGTATGGTCTGTCCAAAACTGAAAACCAAGTAAGGAGACAACTAAGGAAGCTGCACACAGGAACAGTCAACACAGGGATGGTTTAGGAAAAACTCTGGGAATGACATTGAGCCCAGACTTGAAATAAATTGAATGTCTCCTGGAGAGACCTGAAAATATCTGTCCAGCTCTCCACCCAACCATACTGAGCTTGAGAGGATCTGCAAAGAAGAAGGACAGAAATTCCCCAAATCCAGGTGTGTGCAGCATGTTATGTCATACTCAACAAGACTCCAGGCGAAAATCTCTGCCAAAGGTGCATCAACTAAGTACAAAATATTTGTGTCGATGTGATATTTTAGTTTTCAATTTTAAATAAATTTATAAAAAAATCTTAAATCCAATTTTCACTTTGTCAGTCTGGGTTGCTGAGTGTTGCTTGATGTGGGGAAAATAAATACAAATGATTTTAGTACAAGGCTGCAACATAGAAAAATGTGAAAAATTTCTGAATGTACTGCATATAGATATATTTTTATCTTAATTGAGGAGATCAGAGCTTTGAAGCTGGAAAGAGATTATGCATCATCCATTTTTTCAATTTGGGAGATGTACCATGTATTATATTTAAAAGGCCTATCCTTATATGAATAAACAATTGTAAAACTGATTCCAGTATTTTACATGTTGAAGAAACATCCCTTTGCTCAAGATAAGACTGGAAGTAGAGATTTTTTTGCCAATATTTTGGGAAACTAATGGGTATGCAACCTTTTTTATGTGTCTCATTTAACATACCTTTACAAGTAAATACAATTCAAGTTCCTTTATAGCTTCCTTCACAGAAAGCTGGCTTAAAAATAACAGTAGACATTTAAAGGGTAATATAGTAATGGAGAGACTGATAATATGGATATAAAACTAAAGAAAGTCCCAAAGGTCATTCAGTAAAAAAGAAAGCAGTAAAGCTGAGATCAGATTGCCCAATTAAGGATGCTGGTGTGCAACGTGTTCTCTAACTGGGGTAAATGGCGCTGTGTTGCTTCTGGCATAACAGACACTGAATGAGAGATACAGCTATATAGGAGGCAACTGAAGTCAAAATGCAGTACATAATTCTGTCCCTGACCCTGAGGGTGTTTCTGGTGCTTTTTTTATAAAGGGAGAAAATGTTTCCTTTTAATATTTAAAATTTAAATAACTTACTTAGCATGCCACCATCTTATATAGTGGTAATGGGTTGACATCATAATAAGAACCAGTAGCAACAAAACCAATGCTAGAAACACCACATTTCAATACAACACCCAAACAGTCAGCAACCACAAGAAAAAAATGCCCTAAAATTGATCTGCAATGACATCACCACAGAATTGCTATAAACATTTATGTGAAACATCCATAATAAAAAAGGAGGATGGTAGTGTAAAACACATTATGTGGGAAAATGAATGATCCACTCTAAACATCAAACACAGACTGTAATAGAAAATGACAGCAAATATTCACTTTTTCCATATACTTTGTATATTGTAAAATAAACACTCATGGATTGGAGCCTCCTTTATATTGTATGTGGATAAGTGCTAAAAGGATGGTATACTTTTACTTTATGTAACACCATACATCAGGCATGTCAAACTCACTACCATTGGTGGGCCGCTTCGATTGCCATACGTGCATCAGTGGGCCGCACTGTAACAAATACTATTATACTATTATACAAAGTTACTGTAGCTTTCTTTCCAATACTGAAAACTTTAAAGGAAAGCAATTTCTTTCTATACAATCTCTGTACAACAGCTTACAAATAGAGTCTTAGCCTTTTAGCTGGGTCCTTATATTAGTAACCAGTTCGTCAATATCAGGCTTGAAATCTTGTGCAGCTGCAACTTTTACGAGGGATGAAAGGTGGTCGACAGTAAGTCTTGAGTGGTGTGGGGTTTTGGTAGCTTTCATTAACGAAAACAATTGCTCACAAAGGTAAGTGCTTCCGAACATAGACAGTACTCTCGATGCCAACTTACGGATCTGCACATATGAAGGTGGCAGGTAAGCATACAAGCCTGACACACCAACTTTGTTGCATTTTGCCTTCAGAATAGAATTTGACTGCAGTTCAATCAATTCCATTTGGATATTCTCAGGCGTATTACGTCACCATACTCTTGTAAGAGTATGGTGACGTAAACAGAGCAAAGTCCTGTTCATGTGAATTGAAATCACGAAACGCTCACTGAATTCATTGCTCAGTAATTCAAGTTAGAAAACAAATCTTTCAAAAATCAAATTTTACTTTACTAAGTGTACTTCAAAGTTTATATTGTAAAATAAGCTGATATGCAAAACACCCCCTCACCTACACTAATTTTAGCTCAAAATCATAAAAATTTGTTAATAACTCACCAACTTCCACTACAGATCTTCAGCTGTAGTCTGCACTAACTGTTCATTACAATACTAGCACAAAATTACATAAAACTAGAGTAAAAAAATGTGAAAATGTCCATCCATCCATCCATCCTCTGCCGCTTATCCGAGATTGGGTCCAGGGGCAGCAGCTTGAGCAGAGATGCCCAGACTTCCATCTCCCCGGCCACTTCTACTAGCTCTTCCGGGGAAATCTCGAGGCGTTCCCAGGCCAGCTGAGAGACATAGTCCCTCCAGCGTGTCCTGGTCTTCCCCAGGGCCTCTTCCCGGTTAGACATGCCTGGAACACCTCATATGACTCCTCTCGATGTGAGTGCAGTGCAGTGGCTCTACTCTGAATTCCTCCCAGATGACTGTGCTTCTCACCCTATCTTTAAGGGAAAGCCCAGTCACCCTGCGGAGGAAACCAATTTCAGCCGCTTGTATTCGCAAGCTCGTTCTTTCGGTCACTACCCACATAGGTGAGGGTAGGAACGTAGATCGACTGCTAAATTGAGAGCTTTGCCTTACGGCTTAGCTCCTTTTTCACCACAAAAGACTGATGCAGAGCCTGCATCACTGCGAACGACGCACAGATCCGTCTGTCAATCTCCCGCTCCATTACGTGAAAATATGCAAGCCATTACTACTCGTGATGGTCAGTTCTGCCCAGTGGCCAGTCTCAGCAGCCCAGCCAGTAGTGTAGCCTGCCAGGCTGCTGCAGCCTAGCACTTCAGTTGTGATGTCGCGGCTCATTAACTTTGGTCAAAGCTCGTGGGCAGTGTCATGCCTAGGGTATCAAGGAGCTGATTCCGTAGCTGCAACTATACTAGCAGATGACGTTTCCGGTACCGTAATGCCATGGGAAAATGCACTTTTGTCAGAAGACGGAAGTAAAAAAAGTCAATAAGTAACGGCGAAGATGCAGAATAATCCAATCACAAACGATAGTAATCATTTTGTACAAGTTTAGTGCTAACTAGGCTCTGTCATGCAGAACACGCAGATTTCTGTTGCGGGCCACGTGTTTGACATGCCTGCTTTAGAAAGATAGTGTGCACCCCTGAGGTGGCACAGGAGGACATTCCATACCAGAAAGGTAGAGATAGGTGGGTCACGGTCACAAGGTGTAAGATAATGGGTACACACTGTCCGGGGGCATCAACCCCATAATTAGAATTGTTAAACCGTTTTCAGGTCCTTCTGGAGCTGGATGGTGTCTCTGATGATTCTGAGGTGGTAGGCAGGGATGAGGAGCCCCAACGGGCCACCTCAAAACCAGAGAGGTAGTGATAGTTGGGGACTCAGTCATTAGGGGGATTGAAGCACAGGTTTGCTCCAGAGACAGAGAGTCTCGTACGGTGTGTTGGTTTCCGGGTGCACAGGTAGAAGACCTCCCTGGTAGGGTGGACAGGCTCTTGGCCAGAGCGGGGGTAGATTCAGTTGTTATTGTCCATGTTGGAACTAATGGAATACAAAAGGGCAGTCTGCCAATTCTGAGATCCAAATTCAGAGACTTAGGTGTCAGACTGAGCAGCAGAACTGACAAGGTAGTCTTCCCTAAAGTTCTACAGTGGTAGACTGTAAGATTTTAGGAACTTTCAAAACTAGACTTGATGGGTTTTTTTTAGAAGAATTAAGTGGATAGGACTGGAAAACTTTGTTGGGCTGAATGGCCTGTTCTCATTTAGATTGTTTTAACGTTCTAATGTTCTAAGGTGTAGAGACTCCGAGCACAGTAAAATGAGTTGCAACTGGTAATCAACTTGAAACAAGTTACCACGCTCCAGCTCCATGATAAGTGAATATTACCATCAACATGAAACCACCCTCCAGCTCAGTGATAAGTGAATATTACCACCTTTCTTTTAAATTTCATTCTTCCTTACCTGAAAAATCTTACATATTTGTCATTAGCATCTCCTGTACATGCAGTACTCAAGGTAACCACTAGCAATGATGAAATATTGATTAGATAGGTAGTTTTTGTGATAAACAGTATGTTGTATAAAAGATGGCTTTGGGAATGGGAATGGGAATTCCCAATCTGAACTCTCATAAAGTTATAATGGCTGGGGATTTTAATTGTGTTATGAATCCACTTTTAGATAGGACTTCCTCCACAGGGGGAACGGCATCTAACACTGCAAAAATAATTACAAAGTTTATAACTGATCACAACTTATCAGACCCCTGGAGGTTTTTAAACCCAAATTCAAGAACATATTCTTTCTACTCACCAGTACATCATTGTTACTCAAGGATCGATTACTTCTTTATAGACAATAACTTCTTGCCTAAGATTAAATCTTGCAAATACGATGCTATTGTTATTTCTGACCATGCACCTATGATCTTGGAGCTAAAATTACTAAGCCCCATGCACTCACCCCGCAGATGGCGCCTCAACCCGCTTCTATTAGCTGATGAGAATTGTACTGAATTTATATCCAAACAAATCAAATTCTTTCTAGAGACAAATACATCCCCCGAGATCTCTGCAGGGATACTCTGGGAAACTCTTAAGGCCTTCTTAAGAGGACAGATTATCTCATATCTTTCCCACAGAAATAAATCCGAGGCCAAGAAAGTAGCAGATATAAAAAGCGAAATTACTAAAATAGATGAAGAACATGCCAGACTACCAAGCGAGACTCTACATAGGAGAAGGCAGGCTCTACATTCGGAATTAAACCTCTTGACAACTAAAGAAACTGAACAACTAATTTACAAATCCAGACATCATTACTATGAACATGGGGAGAAAGCTAATAAGCTTTTAGCTCAACAAATTCACAAGCAAGAAGTGCGCAACGCAATCTCGGTAATCACTAGTACGAACGGAGATAAAATCGTCGAACACCAAAATATAATGCACACTTTCAGAGACTACTATAAATCCCTATATACTACTGAGTTTAAGGAAGACAATACACAATCTAATGCATTTCTGGATACATTACAGATACCACAAATAGACGCTTGTAGTGCGGAGGAACTTGATAAACCTCTGATGTTATCAGAATTACTAGATGCTATAAAATCACTCCAAGGCGGGAAAGCAGCAGGCCCTGATGGTTACCCTGCAGAATTTTACAAGAAATTCTCCGCTCAGCTAGCCCCCCTCTTATTAGCAACATTTACAGAAGCCAGAGATAACCAATCTCTTCCACAAACCTTTCGCCAAGCACTAATCACTGTCTTTCCAAAACAAAATAAGGACTTATTACAATGTGCATCATACAGACCAATTTCACTTCTGAATAACGACGTTAAAATACTTTCAAAAATTTTAGCCAGAAGGGTGGAGAAAGTGCTCCCCTCGGTAATATCACAAGACCAAACTGGATTTATTGGGGGCCGGCACTTATCTTCCAATCTTCGACGCCTGTTTAATGTAATATACTCACCAACTAAATCAAACACCCCAGAAATATTATTATCATTAGATGCAGAAAAAGCATTCGACATGATTGAATGGAAATACCTTCTTACTATATTGGAGAAGTTTGGGTTTGGCCCAAACATCTGTGCATGGATTAAATTACTGTATACTAACCCAGAAGCTTCAGTTTGCATCAACAACATTTGCTCAGACTACTTTAAACTAGAACGTGGCACTAGACAAGGATGCCCCTTGTCACCGCTGCTGTTTGCGATTGCCATTGAACCACTGGCAATACATTGTCGAAATACTGATCAGATAAAGGGGATTAGCAGAGAAGGACTGGAACAGAAAATCTCATTATATGCAGATGACATGGTACTGTATATATCAGACCCAGAAAATTCTGTACCTGCAGTCTTAGCAGCACTCACAGAATTTCAAAAGATCTCTGGTCTCAGAATTAATCTGAATAAAAGTGTACTCTTTCCAGTGAACTCTCAAGCATATAATATTAGATTAGATACCCTACCATTTATCATTGCAGAACAGTTTAAATACCTAGGGGTAAACATCACAAGTAAATATAAAGCTCTATATCAACAAAATTTCGCCGTTTGCATGGAAAAAATTAAACAAGACTTGCATAGATGGTCAACCCTTCATCTCACACTAGCTGGAAGAATTAACACTGTTAAGATGAATATTCTTCCTAAGCTCCTTTTTTTATTTCAAAACATCCCAATATACATTAATAAATCATTTTTTAGGCAATTAGATTCGACAATAACCTCATTTATTTGGAATTCAAAACATCCACGCATCAAAAGAGCGACCCTACAAAGACAAAAGGCAGAAGGCGGCATGGCTCTACCTAACTTCCAGTTTTATTACTGGGCAGCAAATATACAGGCGATAAGAACCTGGACACAAATAGAAGAACATACACAGGCTTGGTCCGCAATAGAATTAAATTCCTGCAGTACTTCTTTGTATTCCTTGCTCTGTGCTCCTATAAACACACGTTATCGGCAATACACTAATAACCCAATTGTGCTCCACTCACTTAGAATCTGGAACCAATGTAGAAAGCATTTTAAGACGGAGAAGCTTCTATCTGTGGCACCCCTGCAAGAGAACCACCTCTTTCAACCCTCACAAACATATGCAGTTTTTAATATTTGGAAAAAATTTGGAATTAACTTGCTTAGAGATCTTTATATAGACAACGTCTTTGCATCCTATGAGCAATTACATTCCAAATTTAACATTCCAGCTACACATTTCTTTCACTATCTTCAAATCAGAAACTTTGTTAAACAAAACCTTCCAGATTTTCCTCATCTTGCACCCTCATCCATGCTGGAAAAAATATTGCTCAATCTCAAGGATTTAGACTCCATCTCTACAATATATAAAATCATTTTACAATCCCTCCCTTTTAAAGATCCAAGAGGACACTGGGAAAAAGATCTTTCAATTAATATATCAGAAAAGGAGTGGAAAGTAGCAATGCAGAGAATTCACTCGAGCTCCATATGCGCAAAGCATACAATTATACAACTCAAAATTATATATCGAGCACATCTGTCTCGACTAAAACTCTCCAAAATGTTCCCAGGGCATGATCCAACCTGCGAACGTTGTAACCAAGTCCCAGCCTCACTAGGTCACATGTTCTGGTCCTGCACCAAATTAACATTATTCTGGACAAACATTTTTAATTACCTTTCAGATAGCCTTGGACTTACAATCCCTCCAAACCCATTAACAGCTGTGTTTGGTGTTCTTCCAGATGGGTTTAAAGCGGAGGAAGACAAACAAATTGTGATTGCATTCACTACACTTTTGGCACGTAGACTTATTCTCATAAACTGGAAGAACCCAAACTCTCCTCTTTTAAGTCAGTGGGAAACCGATGTGTTATATTATTTGAAGTTGGAAAAAATCAAATATTCAATTAGAGGATCCGTACAGACTTTTTTCAAAACATGGCAGGATCTAATCAGTAATATTTTAAAATAAGTTCAAAAGGCACAGAGAATTTATTAATTTAGGTATGTCTCCAAGTCTTAAATTTAACGCCGTTTGGCTTGCTCTCTCTCTCAGGGGTGGGGATCGATCTGTTCTTAATTTTTCTCTTTGTAAAAACTTGATTGCTTTGTATGGATTGTAATAAAATTAATAAAAAAAAAAAATAATAAAAAAAAAAAAAGATGGCTTTGTAATTTATTCAATTTTAATATAAGATAATAAAATACATCAATTGCAAATATAACTTGTATAGTTGTAACTAACCTTATAGTTTTTTTTCTTATTTAATTGCCAAGTCTAATTTGCTTGAGAGATTTAATTCATGTCTTGCCCCTGATACAACAATAAGAAGCTCTGGCACTATGTAACTTGAATTGGTATAACTGGATTAAACAAATGGACAGTTTGACCTCTGACTTCAAATCCAGGATCATGAGTCATACACCATTGAAAATAAAATTAAAAAGAACACAAATCTAAACTGTTAAATAAAAAAGGGCCATTTGGTGAAGGATCTGTCACTCCAAACATACTTCATAATGCTTTTGTCTCCTTGTATAACAATGGCCTTCTATACCACTTAAGATGTGCAATGTGCCTAGAGCTTGCCAAAAGAAAAACATTGACTGAACATTCTTTCATTCAAAGGTAAACTATATTGCCAAAAATTAAACTGAATAATGTTCTTGGTATCAACTGCAGATTTAAAAACTTTATACGTTATGATCTAGTAGATTTAATAAATTGTATTCATATTTTTTTCTTACATGGCTCAACAATCCGGTTTCTCTGTAGTTATATGTTGGCTTCAACATAAATCAAAACTTCATTATACCATGGTACCTGCTGTGGTCCTAGCTTGCATGTTATAATGTAGATCATGTCATAAGTCAATCAATGTAGTAAAATCTATATTTTGTATCAGTTTGTAGCTACATAACTTATGTCAACTGTCTAATATGTGCAAGAAATATCACTGTAATCACTTTTTTCTCATGTTCTTTTTTATTGCTCTCTCACTTCACAGAGCCTACCTGATTATTATCACAAGTGACATTGAAAGCTTGACTGAAATGCAAAGTTTATCAAAAAGTTATGCATCACTTTAGATATTTTAGGAATTCAAGTTATGCTTTTGAATTATCTTTTATGGGAAAACTAATACCAAATATCACACTATAAACTTGTAAGCATGTGGACTAACAATTACACAGTTTAAGATAACATAAATCATTAACATATTTTAAAATACGTAGAATCCAATTAACCAGTACACACTGTTAAGGTGTAACTTGAATTGTTGTTTGAAGACAGATGGAAAAACAGAAAAAAAAATACACTCAAGCACTCACATACAGTATTTGCTCTCTGGTTCTGGGAGCACAGCAAAAAGGAAGATTATTAATAATACAGCAGCCTCTCTTAAGCTACCTTGACTCATAGCTATTCAGAGGTCAGAGTAACAATGTGAAACTGTGAGCAGCACCAGCAATTTACCCAAAACATGGAATCATTCTATTCAAAATTGTACAATGATGATGTGGAGACTCTTGAGCTATCTCTGAGCCCAGAATATTATAAATACAGCTGATACTCAAATAAATGTTTCTTTTATAAAAATAAAAAGAAATAATGGAATACACAGAAGGGCTGACAATATCACCCTATGAATAAAGAATGCAACAACCATACACATGGCATAATTGACAGGTAAATTATCACTTATCCACATATACACTGTTAAGTGTTACTTTAACACTGGAGGAATTAATTTAACACTAATGATTTGCTGTGTAACACCTCCCTGGGCATTTCTAGACACAAATCTAATTTCTCTAATTACTGGGGTGGTGTTATGATCAAAGGTTCAATTTAATCTTTCTAATTTTGTCCTGCGATTTTTGGTAACGTTAAATGTCTTTTCTAGGAGGCTTGAGGAATTTAAATATTACATTTGTTTATTGTTTTGAACTTTATTTTTAATGTAGTTGAAATATTTTCAGGTCTTTCCATGATGCCATAATGGATTCCCATCATTTTATAATATTTTGGTTGCAGATGTTACTGTGTTGATATGATGGCCGGAAGCGTCCAACACTTGATGTTGCAAATGCGACCCTGTAAAGGTCAGTCTTGTGCACTTCCTTGTCATTCAGATTTGCAGTTATACCTGAACATTTTGTTAGAAAGTTTCTTTATTAGTTTCGTTTTTCATGTTAACGTATTGCTGAAATTGAACAGGATTTTTATTGGGTTTTTGATGAATGATAGGTCATGATTTCCAGTTTAAAGTTTACTACTTATTTTGACAAAGCCTTTTCTCCTGGTTCTCACAAAACATATTTTCCATATTTGTGTTGTTTTCCATTAAAATTAAACACGTTTAATTTCTTTACTTCTGTGTGTGTCTCTCTCTACTCTCCAAACTCTCTTCTACGGAAGCTTATTTCTGCCACTCAAAAAAACATTTATTGTGTTATTTTGCAAAAAAATTATATTATTTCACAAAAAGTATTGCATTATTTTGCAATAATTTTGTATTATTTCACAAGGATATTGAGTGCTATTGTCAGTAACATTGTGCATGCATGTGTTCAAGTCATCTAATAACTGCTAGTGAGGTAATTTAAGCACACGCATAGTAATCAAGTGACAAAAATTAAAGAAATGCACTAAGTATACATATAATCCTGCATGTGCTCAGGGGTCAATATTAATCTACCCAGTTTAGCGTCACAGGGAACTAGTGATTATCAAAGGACCACTGGGTGTAAGGCAAGAAGCAAAAGTGGAGAATGGTATATCAGTTTTATTGGGCAAAGTCACACAGAAAAGGGTGTGCTGTGTATAATCCAGTAACAGAAACCTATAAATAAAGTATCAGTTTAGTTTTAATCCAATTAATTTTCAATGCATATTTTGAAAAAGTGTAATCTGGTGGCATAGAAGTCAATGATAATGTCTTGAATCTTAAGGTGCTCAGGTTGGATGTTATTTACATCACAGCACATAAAGAATTACAGATATTTTGTTATTTGAGGTAATCAGGTAATCATACACAGTTAAACACACTCACTGATATAAATCAATCCACAAATTCCCAAAGAGAACATGCAAACCCCATACAGACCCTGACACTGTGAGGCAGGAATGATACAGTAGCTTTGCACTACCACTGTGCCTATGTTTAAACATCTATTCTAAACTTATTAAACATTAACCTGATTAAACTTAAATCTATACTTATAACTTTTATTCAGTTTTTGTCAGTTGATTGTACATTATGCATTTGGTAAATTTCTCCCTCAGTAGCTGTCACCAGATAACTAAAGCGTGCATGTGCATGATGTTACCGACAGCAGCAGGCCATATCGTTGTGAAATAATGCAATATGTTTTGAAATACCACAACAGTTTTTTTTGTTTTTTAAAAGTTAGGAATAAGCTGCCATACTCTTCCTTTTACCAGACAAACTCTTTTCTAGCTCAACTCCAAATTCAGAGATGTGCTCGTCTGTAGTAGTTTTAGAGCAGGAACCACTTACAGAGACATCTCAGCAAACACCTCCAGATTCAGGAATGGCCTCTGGCCACCCTTGCCTCCCAGGTTAGTGTGGTGCAGGTTAACGTCCATATATTTTAATAGGACTGATATGCTAGTCTGATGCAGGTTCTGTTTCTGCCTTTTCCAAAAGTGTCCAGCCACTTTGATTCAGGCCAGGATGTGTAGCTCACAATGTCACAGAAGTATAACATAAGACAAAGAAGGTTAGTAAAAGACAGATATGATAACTGCCACACTTCCATTTAACATAAGCAATAGGAGAAAATTTATAGACTACGACCAGCCATACCAATAACTTTAATAAGGATTGATGACAATGATAAATGTTGGGGCGCCAACCCAGCTCTCCCCGTTTACTTCAATAGCCAAAAGAAAACCGGCTGCACATGATGGCACGATTACAAAAAGAATTGTCACCCTCTGGTGGTCTTAACAGAAAAGTGCTGCCTATCATGGCTTCTTATTATGGCTCAAAGGAACTCTAGTTCTCCAACTCTCATGTCAACAAGTGACACCCCTTCTGGGCTGCTAGATTTTATGGTCCAGGAGCCAGAAGGGGTGGAGTCAGTTGCCCTCACTGGGCAGTCTCTCACTACTGTGGAGACAAGAAGATGACACAGTGGCAGCACCCCCTCTTGACCCATGGCTGTATTACAGACCTAGGATGAACCTGGAAGATAATCCTCTGATGTGCATATATATATATATATAGTAATGGACAACATGCATGGGCTGGCGTTCCACCCAGGATAGAATAGGGACTCTAACACACTAGGGAGGTCAGTACAGTGGAAGGACCAGGGAAGACAACAACATTTCAATTCTTTCTCCCCCAATATGCCAGATGGCAGCGTCCCCACATTCAGACACCTGCAGGGGCTGCTGGGAACTGGAGTCAAGGAATGCAGCCGTTTTAGGTTTCGTGGGTGCCATTAGGGGGTGCTGCAGGGATGAACAATCCCTAGTTATTGGGACTTCTGCCTGAGCTGGAAGTGCTTCTGACAGGCCATGTCCTAGCACCAGAAGTACTCCTGGGTCTGAGATAAAAGGAGTTGCTCTGCCTCAACAGGCGAGCTGGAGCTGGTTGGAAGAATGACAAAGCTTGCCTTGGAGGATTTGAGGAGAAACAGGAGAAAGTAAGAAGAATAGAAGAAAGAGATGAGAATTGTGCTTGTGTTGGGATTATTATTACAAGGAAGCCTTTATTAAAGTACTTTATTGTAAAACCATTGAAATGTGTAATGGACAAATCCTTTATATCAACAGATAGAGAGAACTCCAGAATTTTTGAGCCCCATAGATAAAGTCATTCCCAAGACAATTTTATTTGTCCTCTTGTAAGAAGGCATGTATCTTCTGATTACCTTGTACATTAAGAAGTATAACTATTAATATGTTTGACAGAAGAAATAGAGAATTTTTAAATCACCTTCAGACTACATCATGAAGTAATAAGGTGTCTTAAACTAAGAAGTCCAGCTGGAACGGAACGGAATACAATTTCCAAGCTTTCATGACTGTTTAGGCCCTTTTTTCAGGCAACTTGTAAAATTATATTGTAATCTGTTCAGTTAGCCAATAAAAGGTGTAATTTTGCTTGACCTCGCATTGCATCCATTACGGCTAACACAGCACAATATTCTACTACTACTTACTTGATTATAGAAATACCAGGGTGGTTCACTTATTATGCAATCTCAAAAACAGTATTTGCACATGTATGTGGCAGGAATAATTACAAAGTGACATACAAATTCCAGGTATACAAAAACATCAATGGTATGCAGTTTTCTAACCTGGACATTCCTTCTCCATTTATTCATTGACATGCTTCCTCCCTACTAGTGAATGTAGTATGGTAGGTAAGCAGTGCTTTATTTTTTAAAAGTTGATAAGAATTAAGAATGACTTTGAATGCAACAGAGATAAGAATGATGAAACTAATTATTTTTTAATCCTTTTATCAGTTAATTTTCTGAAGTAATTTATTCAAATACACCATGGCACGTGGTCAGTCCATATCCTGGTAGCATCAGAACAAAGCAGGTACTAGCCCTGCCATAGACACTACATTTAACAGCTGCTGCTACAAACTAAAGAGAACTTATGTCTTACACAGGAATGTTTTTATGTTGTCATTATTTAGAATGTCCTAGTTTATAGTATAGCAGTTTGAATGAACATGTGATTCATTTAGCTGCCCAATAATGAATTTGATAGTTAATTTTATTGCTTTTTTGAGATGCACTGTAGGCTGTCTTGTACCAGTGGAGGCCCAGAACGAATATACATAGTTAACCACGTGACATGAGAGTGAGTTTGGAATATTAATAAAGGAAGAAATGTGAGGTTTGAATAGGGTGACTAAAGGTGACTAGCTTAAGAAGGGCATGTAATCATAAAAATAAAAAAAAAATTACAGGACAACTGCCCTGGGTGAACCTGGAAAATGGATGTTAGACTAGCAGAGAGAGTGAGAGGGAAGACCTTTGTAAAGGATCAGATTAGGTTAAAATATAAAAAACTATCCCTCTCATAAGAAACAAAAATGTTTCCTTATCCACCTGACACTGAAAACAATTCTGGTTTAATGCAACCGAATGACAGATGCTTTTTCTGTTTTATGAAGTTTCCCTGTGGATTTAATGAAGTTTTGGCTAAAATAAAAAATGAGGCTGCCACCTTCTGCCACATAGTTAAGAGTTTTGTACGCTATGTGTGTTTCCTAGGAAACAGAGTGCAGTAAGACAATGAAATTTTGAAAACTTGCAATCAAGCATTCATGTAAACGATTTGCACAGCTGTGTCAAGTCAAACGTCTCACTTGTGCCAACCTTTCCATTCATGTTAAATAACAAACATTTGGATATCCTGCAAAATGTTTTTTGTATGAAAGACTTCTTCTATAGTTTCAACAAAATGTATCTCTTTTTCAATTTTAAAAAAGTTTTATTTTACATTATCCACAATTTGACATAATTTGCAGAATGGTGAACTAAAGTCAAGCATTCTTGAGAAAATGATGGAAAATGTGGTGAGCTGTGAAGTTTGTTCAATTTGTAATAAATAAAATGTGTGTGTAGGACTGTCAGATGGGGACCAGTACTGCAGTTAATAGGTAATATTACTAAAGATTAGACTTAAGGGGCACTACAATATAGTGACAGGAAAAACAAATGGTGAAAGAGAACAAACAAACAAAAAAAACATAATAAAATGGAAAGAATAGTATTGGGCAACAGAATGTATAGTTACAAAAGGGTGCCAGAAGTAATCACTCCAGGGCACAAGGAAAAGAACCTTGCAGTCAAGTTCCTTGGTTAATGGGTTCCCCTGGTCTGATAAGGGGCAACAAAAGATTTATGTGCTCTTTGCCTGGTCCCTCACTTTAATTTGTGAGGGTCAAATTTTTATGATAATCTGGTTTCTGAACACTATATTATCAGATGATTGTGCTAGAAGGATGGCTCCAGGAGTTTGAGGGTTTATTGTGGAAGTGACTTAAGAAAAGGGCAAAGGTGTTCAGAGAAGGAGAAAAGACCAGAGGTTCAAAGAAAGGTGAACAGGACATGAGAAAGAAGAGTACTTGGCATGGTACTGGATTGGCAAGTTTATATCACTGAAAAGTCGTTGACCAACTGGTATATATGATGCTCTGTACCCATTATGTACAGTTAGATCCATAAGTATTTGGATAGTGACACAATTTTCATAATTTTGACTCTGTACACCACCACAGTGAATTTAAAATTAAGCAATCATTATGTGATCAAAGTGAAGATCTTCTGCTTTAATTTAAGAGGTTTACCAAAAAAAATGTATGAGCCATTTAGCATTGACAGCCAGTATTTGGACATTTGACTGAGAAGCTGTTCCATAGGCAGGCGTGAGCAGTTCTCTCCTTATTTCAACATCTATTAAGCAGGAAAAAGGTCTGGAATTGATTCCAAGAGTGGAATATGCATTTGGAAGCTGTCACTGTGAACTCTCGATATGAGGTCCAAAGAGTTGTCCATGCAAATAAAAAAAGGCCATCATTAGGCTGAGAAAAGGAAACAAACCCTTCAGAGAGATAGCAGAAACACAAGGAGTGGTCAAATCAACCTTCTGGTAAATTCTTGAAAATTAGAAACACACCGGTGAACACAGCAACACCAGAAGGTTTGGAAAACCACAGAAAACAACTCTTCTTGATGACTGCAGAATTCTGTCCTTGGTGTAGAAGAACCCCTTGCTAAACTAAGGACACTCTCTGAGAGATAAACCTGTCATTGCCAAAGTCTATAATCAGGAGAAGACTTCATGAAAGTAAAGGCAAAGGATTTACTACAAAGTGCAAACCACTGGTAAACCTCAAGCATAGGAAGGGCAGATTAGACTTTGCCAGAAAATATTTTTAAAAGCCTGTCTAGTTCTGGAAAAAACTTTCTTTGGTCAAACAAACTAAGATCAATATATACCATAATGTTGGAAAAAGAAGAGTATGGAGAAGAGAAGAAACAGCTCCTGAACTGATAAATGCTACATCATCTGTAAAACACTGGAGAAGCAGTTTTATGGCATGACTATGCATGGCTGCTAATGGAAGTCAGTCTCTAGTGTTTATTGATGATATAACTGCTGGCAGAAGTAGCAGGATGAATTCTGAAATGTATAGCACTATACTGTCTGTGAAATACTGCAAAATTGCTAGGATGACGCTTCACAGTACAGAAGGACAATGAGCCAAAACATACTGTAACTGCAAGCTGAGTGCTTTTCATAGCAAAGAAGTAGAATATTCTTTAAAGGCTAAGTCAATCAACCTTAGCCCAATTGGACATGCATTTCACTTACTGAAGACAGAAATGAAGGCAGAAAGTCCAACAAACAAAAGAACCTTAAAACAACTGCACTAAAGGCCTGGCAAAGCAACAGTAAGGTGAAAACCCAGCACATGGAGGAGGCCATGGGTTCCAGACTTCAGGCAGTCATTGACTGTAAAGGATTTTTAACCCAATATTGAAACTCCATCCATCCGTTATCCAACCCGCTATATCCTAACTACAGGGTCACGAGGATCTGCTGGAGCCAATCCCAGCCAACACAGGGTGCCAGGCAGGAAACAAACCCCGGGCAGGGCGCCAGCCCACCGCAGCCAATATTGAAAATGATCTTTATATTTATGATTATGTTAGTTTGTCCAAATAGTTTTGAGACCCTGAAAATAGGAGTCATACAATATTTTTGGTAAACCTCTTATATTAAAGTTGAAAGACTACACTTCAATCACATAATGATTGCTTGATTTCAAATCCATGGTGGTGCCGTACAGAGGCAAAGTTATGAAAATTGTGTCACTGTTTAAATATCTATGGACCTAACTGCACCTTACAACTGGTTGGAGCATTGAGTAGTCGTACCGAGGATAAACCAGGATAAATGAGAGAGACAAACTGACAAGATGGTGCAAAATTGAGAGTTCTTTACTAAAATCAGGTGATATCAAAATATCACACTGGTAAGTCCATGATAAATTCACAGTTCATGTTTATGAATAAATATAAAAAAAAGAAGAAAACATTTTCCTATCTCCCTTATTCAGACAGCTGAAAAGGGATTGCCAAGAACCTTCAGAGTTAAAAAAAAAGTGAGTGCACCCCCACCTCTTTTTACTTCAGACTATGCAGGAGTACTTCAGTAAACCCCCGACCAATGACAGACTGTAAAACGAAAACACTCTGTGATGTCCCTCTTCCGGATCCCTTTCCCATTCCAGACAGACACCTTACTCTGGTCCCTCCAATTACTAAGCATGCCTTACATAAACTGCTTTATGCACAATGACAGAAGGAAGTGTACAAGTCTGTGATCCATACTCAAGCAAGTATGCTCAGCCACAGACGTGCCATCTAACAATTATCCTCCAGTAAGTAAACTTTTATTTGTCTGCCTCTCTCTTTCTTTCAGGCCCCTTTTTTTCTCACTTACACTTGGTAAGCTTAGTAACTTATGCCTGGATGCCACCTCACATCTTGTCTGTGCTGACTCAAGTTGCGCACCACAAGCACCCCGCTATACCACTGCAGATCATGTGCACCCACACTGTGTCAAACTACCAGAATTCTCTCTGGCATCAGCTCACAACATTCCAGGTAAGTGCTAACCTGTATAACTATTTAAACTAAAAAAAAAATCTTTAAGCAGTTACCAACTCACACATTGTACACACTCACACACACACACACACACAGAGGTAAGCACTGTCACCATAGTTTGACATATCACAGTACAGAGAGGTCCAGAGAGACACCAGAAGTTAGTTTTTTTTTTTCTCTATAGTTTATATTTTTTTAATTTTGTTGTTCCTTCTGTTAATACCACTCTCTTTTGCTTTATTTTTTGAACAAAGACCCTTTTTTGATTTACTTTGGCTTCCTTGGAGTTCATTAATGGTTTAGGGACTTCTACATTTACAAGACATTGTAAAATTTTATTTTGCAGATTAAGTATATTACAAATATTTTACCTTCTACACAAATGTAATATGGAAGTCTGCCACAGTAATTGCTGCCCCTGCCTGACAGCTCTTCAGTTTAAATTTTGTCCCAATAAATAATTACTTTTACATTTTTCCTATTGCCAACATCATTACTCCAGTTAACTGGCAAGTGTACATTTTGGGCCACAATATACTGCTGTCCCAAGGGTTAGTTCCTTGATGTTGAGAGAGATAGGTTTTGACTTCCCATGACCCTGTAATGAAAAATAAAGGTTAATAAATTAACAGATGTGCCTTCCAGTGAAGTGCCCCATTCAAAATTTTAGTGTGGTTTTATACACACATTTCCTACCCTGAACAAGCAAATGTTTATCAGCGCATCTTGGGGTGAGGTTGGTGTCCCTTCTCCACAATTTGCTATGAATATGGGATTAGTCTGGTACTCAGTCTTCACACATTTTTCTTAAACAGCTGCATAAATGCCTGTGCTACAGGCAGGTTCCACATTTGTGTGCCCCTGTTGTAAAGACGCATGTTAAATCCTCTACATAACATCATGGGTGAACTGTAGTTTAACATTTCAGTGTCAGCTCTGGATTTAAACTTTGTTGGATTAGCTACCTTTTTGGAGAATGGATTGTGAAAATAACTCACTGCTCAGCTGGGAAAAACTATACTTTTACAACAAAACTGAGAAACTGAGGACAGAAGTGGGCAACCTATCTGAGTCAAGAGACCCTACAAAAGTGGCACAACTAGACTGACAGACACCTTGGCTGTTTGTCGCCAACATTCATTGCAGCCATACTTTTATTTACCAATAAGAATGGCATTAAGATAATGCTATGGTTAAAAAGTATTGTGAATTGTTTTAAAATAATAACAACCGGTGTTGTCTTATATCAGCAAAGCTGTGTCTCTAACAATATAAGAAGCATGTGTCATTGAGAAACAAGGACATTTTGATATATTATCTTGTGACAGTGCGCCTCTTAAGTTGCAGGAGCATAATAGCTGATATTAACATATGAAAGTTATCAGTTAATTTAGGCAAAAAATGCACATACAAAATTAAGTTTTTTCTGCTTTTTGCTTTATGCATGAAAATTTAGTTTTACAGTGCTAAAGACCCAATTTTTGCTTTTTTGTATAGTATTTGATTGAAGGCACTATTACAAAATGTACAATACTTTATTACAAAACTAAGAAAATTTATCTCAAGCACATGATGACACATTTGAGTTCAAGACATTCTTAAGTGTAGGCTTCTTTCTTCATAAGAATAGGGAGGACTATCTACCTACCTACCTACCTACCTACCTACTGTGGATTAAGAAAGTATTCAGGTCCATTTACTTTTTGCCAGCTAACCTTCAATAACCCATAATTACAAAGGGAAACATGTTTTCAGAAATGTTGGCATATTCATTAATAATCAAAAACTGAAACCTCTCATTCATGTAACTATTCAGACCCTTAATTCAGTACTTTGTAAAAGCCCCTTTGGAAGAAATTACAGCTTTGAGTCATCATGGGTAGGTCCCTACAAACTATGTGTACCTGGATCTGGTCAGTTTATCCTATTCTTCCTATCTGAGCCTCTCAAGTTCAATTAGATGGTATGGGAAGTGATTATAAACTGCCATCATCAGGTCTCTTTACTAATGTCCTATGGCAGGGGTACTCAAAGTTTTTGAATGCCGGTCCACATTCAGTTCGCCACCAACCATCGGGGTCCGCTATAGCCAGGTTTACCATGTAGGTCTGTAGGAGGCTAGTAATAGATTCAACGCAAATGATAACATTTTTACAGAAGACCAGGACATGCACAAAACATGGAAAACAATTCAAAAAAGTCACATGACTACTTGCAATTAACACGCCAATTACAACAGTTGGTACGTAAATGATTGTCACTCAGTGTGAAGTGTGAAACTACTGTTTCGATTTCATAATGGCAGCATAGTTCGGTGAGTAACCAGTCAGTGCAATTCTCATTGCATTCCTGAGGTTCTGGTCGGTAATTACACTTCGATGTTTCATCTTGATAGTGTTCATAATGGAGAACGCACACTCACAAGAATATGTTGAACCAAACATAGTGAGCATGGAAATCACCAGTTTCTTTGCAGCTGGATACTGAGAATCCGGAACAAACTTTGACCAAAAAATTGTTATGCCGACTTCGTTCAATTTTGCTTTCAAAACGTGAGAAGCTTGCAAATCAGCTGCTTCCATTTGCAACAGTGATGGGTTTGAGTTCGGAAAAATTGAGGCAGCCACAGATGTCCATTCACCGTCAGGCTGGACAATGAAAGGATCAGCAACAAACAAAAACACAGGCTTCAGTTTTCTGAAATCCTTAAAACGTTCATCAAACTCAACCTTCAAATGATGTAGAAATGTGGAAATCATCTGAAAACATGCCTGTCTGTTGATCAGCTGTCATGCAGCTCTTCAGGTTTGGGAAATGCAGCATCTTGCCACCTTCCAAGTCATTGATGAAAATGCTCAGTTTTGTTTCAAAGGCACAACATTTTTCTTGCAATTCGACAACGGTTTTGTCTGCACCCTGAAGTGACAAATTCAGTGTATTTATATGTCCCATAATATCAACAAGAAATGCCAGCAGTGCGACCTTGTCACTGTCTTGAATAAATGTTAAAAATTCTGTAGCTTTCTTTGTATTCAAGGACTGCAGGAAGTCAGCTACATCTTCACGGAGATTCCAGAACCATTCCAACACACGGCCCTTGCTTAACCATCTGACGTCATTGTGAAGCAGCAAATCTCCAAATTCTGCAGACATCTCTTCAAGAAAAGAACTTAACAGACGATGCTGTAGAGACGAATTACATCGTAAAAAATTCACTAATTTCACAAGAGTAGACATCACTTCCGCCAGTTCGTCACAAAGTTTTGAACAGAGGGCTGACTGATGAATGATGCAGTGATAAGCAACAAGGTTGGGCTGAAGTGCCTTCATACGAGTGACAAGTCCTCTATCTTTACCAGTCATTGCTGGTGCCCAGTCTGTTGTAAGGGAAACCATTTTTGTTACATCCAATCCAGCTGCGTGCATAAACTGCGATAATGCTGAAAACACGTCCTCACCGCGGGTCTGTTTTGCTAGCGGTGGTAATGTCAAAAACTCTTCAACAAAATTATGGCCATCAAAAATTCTTCATGTCAGTTTTATCAGTGGATTCATCACACACGAGAGCAAGCAATTCAGCCTGTTTAAGATCTGATATTAACTGACCACCGACATTGTCAGAAAGGTCATCTGCATGACGACTAGCAGTACTGTCTGATAATGGTATCTGCTGAATCAGTTCAACACACCTTTTGTCGCTAAACAGAACCGAAGAAGCTAACATCATGCATTCTTTAACAACCTCTGCATCAGTAAATGCTTTCTTATGTCTGTCAAGAATCCAACCAATGCATAGCGAAGCTTCTGTAACATTTGATTGTGTGGTGGTCGCTTTCGTCATCAGCGATGAACTCGCTACCAACGACGACTTAAGGGCGTCGATCTTATGCGAACGGAGCTCTGACTTTGGTGGATAATTCGCATTGTAGTACTCGGCATGTTTTGTCTCAAAATGTCGTTTTACATTGCCGCTTTTAATCACGCCTACCGTTTCCTGGCAAATACTACGGAGTAAATAATAAAACAACAATAATTTTGGTGCTTTTATATTCGGACTTTTGACTTACGCAGAAGACAGTCGCGGTCCGCCAAAAACGTCTTGGCGGTCCGGATTGTGGACCACGGTCCGCCGTTTGAGTACCCCTATCCTATGGGGTTAAAGTCTGGACTTTGGCTGGGCCACTCAAGGACAGTCGGAGACTTAATCCTAATATCATGTTGGCATTGTCTTCGCTGTATACTTTGGGTCATTGTCATGCTGAATGGTGAACTGTCATCCAATTTCAATGCATATTCTTCCATCGGTTCTGACCAGTCTCTCTGTTTCTGCCACTGAGAAGCACCCTATAGCATGCTTTTGCCACCATCATGTTGCACCATACGGAGGGTATTAGCAGATGATTAGAAGTGTCTGGTCTTTGCCAGGCATATTATTTGGAGTTCTGACAAAAGACTTCAATTTTGTTTCATCAGACCAAAAAATCTTTTTCCCTCATGCCCTCTGTCCCTTACATTCTGACAAAGTGGGAGTTAACCACTCTACTGTAATTGCCTGATTGATAGAGTGCTGCTGTGATGGTCGGATACTTTCAGGTTTCTCCCATCTCGGCATAGGACTACTAAAGCTCTGTTAGAGTGACCATTGATTTCCTTACCAAGGTTTTCTTGCCTGGGCAGAACAGAATGATATTATTCATTTTTGCTAGGGCTAGAACACAAGTCCTGGATTAAAAAGCTAAGGCCAGACACTCTCAATAACAGATGAAATGTCTCAGTGTCAGAACATTAGAACATTCTAGATGAGACCAGGCCATTCAGCCCAACAAAGCTCACCAGTTACATGGTACACTCTCACGCACATTTACTGTATGCTGACAACTGAAACTGCAATCATTATAATTATTTTTTATTTGGCCGATGCCTTTATCTAAGGAGACTTGCAACATCTGAG
This sequence comes from Polypterus bichir lapradei, assembly GCA_026402145.1. Taxonomy (NCBI): domain Eukaryota; kingdom Metazoa; phylum Chordata; class Cladistia; order Polypteriformes; family Polypteridae; genus Polypterus; species Polypterus bichir. Next base: position 34,500,640 of record JANRMT010062808.1, on the reverse strand, counting down.
ACAGGATTGGTTGCATTTCTTTTGTTTTTCCAGTTGGAGCACATGCAGGTGAAGTGACTTGCTCATGATCAAACAGTGTCAGCAGTGGGATTTAAACCTCAGGGTTTGAAGTCCTCGACGCTACAAACCCTTCCTGTCTGTTTTAAGATTTTTTTTAAAATGCATTTGAGAATTCTTGACATCTTGTTATCTCTTTTCTCTCACTTCCAATTTGAGTAGCACTTAATTTAATACAATGATATAGCGGGATGGATGGATGGATGATTTTATATGTGCTTAATAAATAAAAGTGTACTTGCATGATCTCAAAAGAAGAGCAAAGAGATTTTAAGACTTCTCAAAGTGCTCCATTGCACTTTAAGATGTCGTCATTTATTTTAGTTTTAATTATATTCCATGTAAAAAGTGGCACGTGTAAGTTTAGTGGAAGTATTCTCACAAATTTTGAAATGGACAGGATGTAATTTCAAAATATCTCTTTATATCCTTAACTACTATGATATATGGCCGGCTGTTCATCCCGGCCAATACCCCCATGCTGCCTGATGGAGCCCTCCCTGCATTATGGAGGTGCCCCGAATGCCAGCAGGGAATTATGGGCATTGGAGTTTTCCTCTACAGCCCTGCTGGATACCACGGGGGCTGCTAGAAGGCGCTGCAGGGAGGAACAGCGATTATTTGCCCTACACCCCGGAAGTACGTCCAAGTCACATGGACAAGAAGAATGACGTGCTTCCGGGTTGAAGAAGAAGAATTTTTATCTGACCCGGAAGTGTTCCTAGTCACGTGGACAGAGAGAGCGAAACACTTCTGGGTCAATGACTATAAAAGATTGTGAGAAATCCTCAGACGAGGAGCTGAGCTGGGTGGAAGGGTGGCAACGTGTCTGGTAGTGGTGGATTGTGTATTATTGATTATTCTTTATTGGTTAATGAGTATTGTGGAGAGGAGGGTGCTTTGTGCACTGTTGTTAATTAATAAAGTCAATTATTGGACTTTTATCTGGTGTCTGATGTATTGTCCGAGGGTTCAAGAGGTCGAGAGCGCCCTCTATCTGTCACACTACTTTTAAATATGGACTTGGCTTACCATATTCACTCAGTACATAATCAGAACACTACTACTGTTGTAACTTCTTTTGAGAAATAGGCTGGTAAAACTAGCTTTCTTGGCTTACGTCTTAGTTATTAAGTGATTTGATGTCATTCAGGTTGGTATACTGAGATTTGAATTCTAAATGAGATATCTAATATTGTAACAAATTGTATTAAATTGTCTCTCTTCCTAAAAAAAAAAACTATACTTGAGATAATTCATTGTGAATATTACCTGCACGATGCTATTTAGTTTTGAGGTGCCTGACAGCAGCCAGCAGGGCGACAGTTGGTCAGAAAACAAACATGAAATCGCATGGAAAATTTGGAAACCCATGCCACCCTGAACTCATTGCAGAGTAACGCACAATTTCCCTCTAAACGCTCCCAGGTGTCACATATTTGCCCAGCCATTCTAGCTTCTTAATGCATTAAAAGCTAAAAAAAACACCACTGGCCCAGTAGCTGTCTAGGTGGGGTTCAAAATACTCTGCACTTCTTCTGTTTGAATGGAATAATTGGTTACTCTAAATTGGATAGATAGATAGATAGATAGATAGATAGATAGATAGATAGATAATTTCCTCAGAAAAATTCAGGCATCCAGTAGCTCAAACAAATCAGTAAAAATTATATCATTTATTACAGTGTTGAAAGGTAGACTGGTGACCAGGCCATAAATCACTTGTATTGACCACAACATTCTAAAATCTCACATCAGAGCCTTTTGATGGACCTGGTCTTTTGTCTGGGCTGCTTCCTGCCTTGTGCCCAGTATTGCTAGGATAGGCTCTGGCCCCTATGGCAGAGAATTGTGTTATGTGGGTTTGGGAATGTACAGCAAAGATGTTATGTATGTATGTATGTATATACATCTTGTTGTAGTTTGTTGATTGGTATCTTTAAATTGTGCCAACATGAGTAAGCGTGGGTCTGTGTGTGACCGTGATACGTACACAAACTGGTCTCCAGTAACAGCTGGTTCCTGCCTTAAGCCTGTATCTGCCGGGACAGACTCCATCTTACAAGTGCTTTGAAATATGCATCAATAGAATTGTTTAAAAAAAAAACTTTGTTTTATTCAATGCTTAAAAAAGATCTAAAATATAATCTTTTTCACAGATTCACTTTTAAAGATGTAACAGCCTACAAAATGTTACAGAACTATAAGAAATTATATTTTAATGTCAACTATCTTCAAACAAATCAAAAAATAAAACTCCTGCAGACTTGAAACAAGTTTAATATAGAATTTCTTTATTATTGATTATTCTAGGGAACTTTTCAGAGATGTGTTTGATGTTACATTATAAATAATATAGAAAGTGATACGCTCAAAGGAGTTGTGCGAATAAAAATTAGGCATTTAAAAAGTCTGCAAGTGCTTCAACTTGTCTCCTTAAAGAAACTTTGTGAAATGCGGAGCAGAGTAATCTGGATCCTGTGTTTTCAGGCGATCACTCGATTGTGCGTAACACAAAAGCATGTTGATACACAAACTATATATTGCTGGAAAATAAATGTAAACATTTGTTCAAGAACAGAAGGTTTACTCATCTTTTAATTTCTAACGTCAGTCCTAGTGAGTTCACCATTCATTTGTAAAATGATATAATTAACTAAATGAATATTGTGACAGATAGGGGGCGCTGTCGTCCCCTTGAACCCTCATATCAGACGCCAGACACCAGGTAAAAGTCCAATTATTGACTTTATTAGAACACAATAGTGCACAAAGCACCCTCCTTTCCACAATACTCATAAATACAATACTCCATAATAATTATAAATCACTAATCAATACAATCCTCCACTCCCAGATGCGTTGCCACCCTGCCACCCAGCTCAGCTCGCCGTCTGGGATTTCCCACAGTCCTTTATACTACGTAACCCGGAAGTGCTTCTGAACCCTTAGTCCATGTGACTTCCTAGCACTTCCAGTTCAGATCCAAAGTCTTCTTTTCATCCCGGAAGTACATCATTCCTCCTGTCGCTGTGACTAAGACGTACTTCCGGGTTATAGGGCACGTACGAGTCTCTGGGCTTCCCTGCAGCATCCTTTGTTGGCCCCCAAGGTATCCAGCAGGGCTGTAAAGGAAAACTCCACTGTCCATGATTCCCTGTTGGCATTCGGGGCACCTCCATACTGCAGGGAGGGCTCCACCTGGGGGCCTGGGGGTATTGGCCAGGATGACTGGCTGGCCATATTCCACAATATGTAACATTCTCAAGCCCACTTAATCCAGTCTATGGTCAGGGGGGCAAGAGCTGATCCCATTCTTATCAGGCAAAAGGAAAGAATAAACAATAAACAGGATACCAGACCATCCAAAAGACCACTTACACACACCCACATTTAAAATGGACCAATTTAAAGTCACAGTATTTCATACTCAGCATGGCCTTGTGGATACCGGATGAAAACTGGACTCCTGAGATGTGAGCTCACAAAGACGCCACAAGAACGTACAAACCCTGACAACTGGTATGGGATTTCAAACCCAATATGCTGGATCTGTGTGGCACTGTAAGTGACAAAATTTACCTCCATGACACTGCTCCACCATTCATATGAAAAATAATGCTGAAAAAAGGCTATTCATGGATTTAGAATTTGACATGTTACTAGCATTTTTCAAGAGAATAAACGGGAGTGAGTAACTATGCTGTTGTTCTCAAGCTATTCAGCTATAAATACTGTCATGCCAAGCTGTTACAACTCATTGCTTACTGAAACCAGGCTGAGTTAAGCCAGCATGTATATCTTGACATGTTCTCCTTGATTTATTATTGCCATGGTTTAGTGTTCTTTTGTGGGTTGTAATCTCAGACTATTCATCTTCTTCTGCTGTCCTTTATGAATGTAAACTCTAGCTTAGACTCCACTGGTTTAAAGCCATTTTCTGGATTCACATAGGTTGGCAAGGTTGACCCCAAATATGATTTCTCCAGTCTCTGCAGGCCTGGGGATCCATTAAGGTGAAACATATTTTTTATACTGTATATATATCATTAGACACCACCTCTTGCCATGTCTCCTCCAGCCTCCTTCAGGGTCCCTGTCTTGGTGCACCTTTTCACTCATCCTCTGCCATTTGCTCTGTTTTCCCAAATCATCTTAGTCTGTTTATCCTTAGCATAACACCAAGTCTTTCTCATAACTCATCAGCCATCTTCCTCTCACTCTGTAACATTCCACACATCCACTTGATCATTCTCATCTCTATTCTTGCTTAATATTCTTCACCAACCATGTCTCACTCCCATGTAGCATGCTACTCCTCACACAGCTTTCATAAACTTTACCCTTTAATGCCAGAGGGACTCATTTAGAAGTTATAATTAAGAAATCTAAATTATTTATTACTTGTATACCTGCATTATTTAAGTGTGTATTGATGTATTGTTATTTCCTTTTTATGGTACTTCATTTATACAAGCACTAGCTATGCTACCCATCTAAGATGAACTGAAATCTAAATAATCAATGTAGACCTCAGGCTTAAAATGAAATGTATTGTATTTTGTAATACATGTAGTAATAAAATCCATTTGTCATTCCAACAGATGGCTCATCATAGACATTTGTAAACAGATGCATTGCTACAAATGTATGTGATGTACCATCTGTTGGAATGACAAATGCAATGCATTTTATTACTACAAATGTTTATGAAGTGTTATCTGTTGCCATAACAGACATAGCAACTGAACAGACACAAAGATACATTGATACTTATCATTTTATAAAGGTGAATATACTCATTTATTTCTAATTTGTATTTTTGTTTTTCTTGCAGTTGTCCTTGCCTTATATGAGAATGTGCTACAGAGATATATGTTGTTGTTGTTGTCAGAATAGAGGACAGGTCCCAAAATTTCATCCAGGCATCTATCTCTCTTCCCATCACTGCTGTGCCCACACCTTTGTCTGCACTCAAAATGTTTTCTGAGTAGCAGTATTTCCACACTTTTTTTCCCAATTCTGCACACCTCTCACACACTTTCAACAAAAAAGGTCACACGTGCCACAGACAGAATATATTTTACACCACTAGATAATTTTTGCAACCCCCTTCAGACAAGCTGTGATTTGGATTGAGTTTTTCCCAACACCTTTACCACACATGCCAAACAGCAATGCACCCACCTTTTCCATACTTCTGGCTCATTTGCCTGAGACCATCACGTTGGTCTTTCCTATTTTTAACTTGAGGCTTTTCACTTCCAAACTAACTTCCCATTTCAGTATCTTCTCCTTCAATTCTGTTTCACTTTTTGCTATCAATACAAGGTCACTGGCAATAATGAGCTTTTAAGCCAATTATTTTCAGACCACCACCTCCATCATCAACATCACAAAAAGCAACAGACTCAGAACAGATTTTTTGTGTAGCCCTATCCTCACTTCAAAACTTTCATTATCAACATGTGCAGTCGTGACCATCATTCATGCTTTCCCACACATTGACACCACTGCTTATTCTCCCCTAACTTTCTCAATGCCTGTGTTACCATCTCTCACAGCACCCTGTCAAATACTTCTACAGATCTACAAATGCATAAGTTTCCTACATTTGCCTTCCAAAGCATGAAACCAATCATGCATTTCATTAACTTTCATTTGATCCCTGATTCTTTTCTCTGACATTCTCTCAACCACCATCATTATCTTCTCCAAAACCTGATATGGCCCACACTCCAATGGATCACACTTCACTTTGAATACTGAGATGAGCACGGATCTTTACCAGTTTTCAGGAACCCTCCTTTCACCCACAGTCATGTTGCACAGGTTTATCAACAATTTCAGGACCTTCCAGCTGCCTTCAACATTTCTGCTACCATACCTGTCTTCATTTTTTTGGTGCTTTTGTGACCTGCTCTTTTAAAATCTTACAGCTTGACCCTTGTGTTTTCTCACAACAAACATCATCATCCCATTCACTGTCCTCATTTAGCAGCTTTTCAATGTACTTCTGCCAGGTATTCTTAATCCCATTACTATAACCCATGATACATCCTTCAATATTTTTCTAACAGTTCAGGCCTACTGTAACTACAACTAACAGTTATATGATCTTCAGCTCACTTGCAGTCTCCTGTCTCATGGCTTCTTGCACCCTTGCAAATAATTTTCTGTCATTAATTTTACTTCATTATAGATCATCTTATCACCTTCTGCCTTTGTTTTCTGACACTCTTTGTAACATTTCATCTTTTCCTGCATTGCCTGCTCTATCTCAGAATTCCACCACCATGCTTATTTATGTCTTGAAGGTCCAACTGCAGATTTCTTCTGTTGTTGTCAACCAGACATTCTTCATCGTTGCCCTCTTTCTATTCACATTGGATACTCCTGAAACCTCATTTGCTCTTGCTACCAGCATGTCAGCAAATTTACTTTTCTCACCCTTCTACTTCAGCTTCTGGACCTTGGTATATAATTCCTCTTACATTTTCTTCATGCCTCATGAATAAATTATCTCCTATAACTAAGTGATCTTGTGATACCCAACTTTCTTCAAGGATCAAGATCATATTTTTCATCAAACACTGATCAGCTTTCTTCACCAACAATAATTTATTATGGTCCTTAGACCCCCCGTTTTAAATGTCACCAACATGTTCTCATACTTCTTAAACATGGTGTTACATACAACCATTTTCATCACATCAGTAAACTCTACTGTTCATCCTCTGCATTCCTTGTACAACATCTAAAGTCTTCTTTGACTCCCTCATAACAATCAACAGTAGCTGCAGCCATTGAAGTTGCCACCCATTACAATTATCACCTGCTGAGGCATAATACAGAAATGCAGTAGTGAGGCAAATCCAAACTGTAATTTAAAAAGGGGAGGGGGCTATTTAAATTTGAATTAATCAATAATTAATTTAGTTTGTAATCTGTATGTAATATAATCCAGTCCATGCATTATCTAAACCATTTTTTTCCAATGGAGGGTTACAAGGAGATTGAGTCTACATATTAGAAATGGGTGTAAGGTAGTATCCAGTCCTGGATTGACACATAATCACTGTATCCCTAGAGTGACAAATTGATCAGCAAAAAATCTAATGGATATATTTAAGGTTGGCAAAAAGGAGAAACTACAGAAGACTTACACAGACATGTGGAAGACCTTACAAACCCTGTGCAGACACCAAGAATCTAACCTCTGTACATTGGTCGATGAGGCTGCATTGTTAAATCCTTTACCACTCTTCCACACTTTAAAACACCATATTCATGTTTATTGATCTTATCGATGTCTAAGCATCTGTGAACAGGAGGTATTTTTAAGGTGGAAAATAAAGGCAAAATTGTTTACTTCTTGCATGACACACCAGTAGTCCTAAAATACAGAATTACACTTTTAGCTGCAGTAAATTGAATTCTGAGTGATACATCAGCTCAAAGTAATACTTTGATGGGTTTGTTCCTTTACACTGAATACAGATCAATTATTTTGCTCAAAAAGTCAATTTAGCTGCCTGCCAACTCAACTTTGTTATTTTTGCTTTTCCAGCTTTAAAGGATGAGTTTACTATTTTTAAAACTGTACTTTTTTCACAGTTGTGGTGAGATATTATCTGCTCCATCCTTCATTAAGTTAAGCTATACAGGGTGGTCCAGATCTAATTATGCAATTTTCATTATGCTATAACTTATTAAGTTTATTACATAGAGAATTCACAACTGAATGGAGGACAAGTGGGACATTACATGGAAAATCAGTGAATTAATTCAATGTAAGTCCATTTTTGTTTATTACAAAATATTTTGAACAATTTTTTTGCCTTGCATTGTTTTCCTGCATTGCATTAAAAGTTGCATAATTAGATCTGGACCACCCTATATTTAGTAGTGTTTTTTTTTGTAATAAATGGTCAAAACATAAATATGTCCACTTCAAAGCTGCAATCACCCAGGTTTCATGAAACGTGATATCTGATTTTTAGAGTAATATTTATTAATAGCAAATTTTATTATAGAATTTTGCCACTGTCCTTTCTGAGTGGGAGATATTTTTATCACCATTCTCAAAGGCACACATGATTAGAGTATGAATGTAAACAATAATACATGATAACACATAATGGATACAAGGGAGCCATATCAAAGGAAAGTACAAACAATCTGGAAGTAAAGTGTGTGTTGTGATCATCCGAGGTATTTCACTGGATCCAGATAATTGCTGGGGCATCAACTGGGTCGCCTCGCTTAATCAAACAAACTTAACAGCGCTCGAGGGCATAGATAAATCAACAGTCTTGAAAGATCTTTTGTTTGTGGATTGGAACTCTGTTTTTGTCAAGTATCAGTCCACAATAAGACACCACCTTCTGTGAGTGTCTCAAATATATAACCCACTGAACAGAAGGTGAGGATTCAGTTGCCCTTATTGAGTATCTTTTCAGTGCTGTAGGGACAGCAAAATGCCATACTATTAGCAACAGCGCCCCCACACATCCCGGAGTGGTATTGATTACCAGGGATGAACTAGGAGGGTGCTCCTCAAATGTGCATTTGTGACAGTGTCTATAACTATTTAACACAAACAAGTAATTTAGCTAAAACATTGTGAATTCATTAATCTCAACACTTGAAGCTATGAGTAGTACTGCTTAGGTTGAAAGGGTTATAATAATTAATATTATCAGTTCAACAGAAATTTTTGGAGCGTGCATTGTAGCATTGTTGTGAGCAGTTAGCCATGTAATCACTCTGCAGTTAAACAAGATTAGTAGACTTACTGTTTCTTTCAGAACAGGAACAAGTCTCCCATGCTACACGCTTAATGAAACTGCAAGAGAGAGACAAGGTAAATTTCCAAGTAGGAACTGCCACTTAGGGATAAAACTTATATATCTTTCCTCATCATTTCCAGTTGACTGTACGCTGTGCGTGTTTTGGCTGCCGCTTCTCACCGGTGTTGTTGTTTTTGTTTTATTTTGTCCGTTTCACCTTCTGATTTGACTACTCTTTCCAAAATGTAACTTTCTATATGAATGCCATTGAAGATTGTCTAGATCACACCTTCTTCAGCACTGCGCAAGTGCTTTTCTTTCTCTCCTGTTACTGCTTTCGCAGCAAGTATGAATCTACCCTTGCTTTGTTTGCAGTCGCTAGCCTCAACTGCAAATGTGCAGCTTGCCTGCTGTGCTTTTCCTTTTCTAGTTGGTTATGCAGTGAGATTTGGATTGACTAACATCTGTAGCTGGAGTTAGAATGGTGTTGTGTGGCATTCTGTTCGCTCTTGGAGGTGTCCACCAGTGTCTGAATAATCATAGCTCATTTTGCCTCTGGCTTGCAGTTGTGCTCTGAGTTGTCATTTCTACTTTTTTGGCAATGCAGCTCATATGTACTCCGTCTGAACTTAAACATCTTGACTATAATCCACAATTGGTCTGCCTGACTTATAGTTTGTGTCAGTCACTTGGAAGTACACGTCATCTTCGCTGTATTCACTGGTCTAAAAGAGGCCCCTTGCTGATCTATGGCTTAGACATGTTGATTCCAATTTTGTGGGCATCTCATCGTGTTCATTAGCATAATGCTAGGGCTGTCCGAGGAATAAACTTGGACCATCTTTGTTCTCTTCATGAAGTGTCTGCGCCCTACTCTCCCAGCTGTTCCAACTTTAGGCTCACCCTACTGAATGCTCGCTCCATCTCTAACAAGACCTCTCTGATTAACAACCTCATCTCCCAGTAGGAAGTTGACATGTTTCTACTTACAGAAACATGGCAACAACCTGGTGACTATTTACATTTAAACATGTTGACTACTGCTGACTAGAGCCACATATCTAAACCTAGGTTAACAGGAAAAAGAGGTGGCCTGGCTGTAGTTTATAGATCTACCGTAACAATGAACAAACTCTCCTTTTTTAAAGTCACATCTGTGAAACTGGTTTCCTCCCCTCCTGTGCTGCTGTTTTTAGTTTATCGCACTCCCTAATCTGTAGTGAATTTTCTATCCAAATTTAATGAACTTCTCACTGTAATTTCATCTCTTTGCCCTGCTGTAATTGTACTTGGTGACTTTAATATCCATGTTGATATCAACTGCTCTCTCACAGCTGATTTCATCTCAACTTTGGAATCTTTTAACTTGACACAGCATGTTGATTTCATACTCACAATCATATTCTTGATTTGCTTTGTTCAAATGGCTTGAATAATGTCTCTGTCTCAGGTTCACACTCTGGTATTTCTGATCTTAAGCTTATCAAATGTAACTTTAACATTATTACCACTACTTCTGTTGAGAAAATGTCTATCTCCTATGGCAAAATTAGGTCTGTTAATTTTGATTTGTTTGCTGCTTCCCTTCCATCTTCGTCTCTTTTTGACCTGCATAGTCTTTCCTCTCCTGAAAGCATGGTTTCCCTTAGCTTTGCACTGAGCACATACTTAAATATCGTGATGCCCTTAACATTGCTCGTTTCAACTATTATTCCTCTCTCATAAATGGTGCTAAGTCTAGGCCTAGAACTCTTTTAGGACTGTTAATAAACTCCTCCAATCCCTTCCTCTAGCATGCCCCAATACAGTTGAACAGTGTCAGGCTTTCTTACATTTCTTTGATACCAAAATTGATCAAACCTATCACAGTTTCTTTTCCACACCTCAATCATTCACTCATTCTGATCTGCCATCTCCATCATCAAGACTCACTTGTTTCTTGCCGGTTGACTCTCTCACCATCTCTGAACTTATTAATAATTCTAATTCCTTCTCATGTCTGCTTGATCCTGCCCCTACTTCTCTGCTTAAGACATGCATATCCATAATTAGTATTCCTGTTGCCTCATTGATAAATACATGTTTCATTTCAGGTTCTGCCCTTACTGCCCTCAAAACTGCTGCAGTTACCCAATCCTTAAAAAAACCTGACTTAGATCCTTCTTCTCTCTCCAGTTACAGGTCTATCTCTAATCTCCCTTTTTTGGCTAAGGTGATGGAACGCATGGTTGCTACACAACTTCATGCTTTTCTTCTAGACAATACACTCTATGAGCACTGAGACCGCTCTTTTCTATGTAGTTAACAATCTTCTCTGGTCTGCAGATTGTGGTTCACTTAATATTCTCCTCCTTCTTGACTTAAGTGCAGCATCCATCCATCCATCCATTTGACACTGTTAATCATTAAATCCTCCTCTCACGTCTCTCCGCTGTAGGGATCTCTGGCTTAGGCCTTCAATGGTTCACATCATATCTTTCTAATAGGCAACAGTTTGTCACACTCGGTCGATATAAATTCTTCAGGTCACCTGTGTTGCGTGGTGTCCCTCAGGGCTCAGTTCTTGGACCATTACTTTTTTGCTTTATATCCTTCTTTTGGGTCAGATTATTCACAGACATGGCCTTAACTTCCACTGTTATGCAGACGATATACAGTTATATCTTAGTACACACTCCTCTATAGACTCGCACACTCACTGACTGCATCACTGATCTTAAGCTATGGATGGAAAATAAATTTCTCAAACTTAATACCAATAAAACTGTAGTGTTAATCGTAAGCGCAAACTCCCTGCTTTCTAAGGCATCCAACTTATCTGTTTCTGTTGATGGTACACTTTATCCTGTTGTCAGAAATCTTGGTGTTTTCTTTGATTCATCACTTAACTTTAAGCTACACATTAGGTCTCTTTCCAAAATTTTATTCTGTCATCTCCATAACATTGTCTGCCTTCGTCCCTCTCTGTCATTTTCTATAATTTAATGATGCTTAAACTCATTCATTTTTTCATAATGTCTTTTATTGATAACTGTAATTCCCTCTTCATCAGCCTTGCTGTAAAATCTATACAGAAGCTACAGTACATTTAGGACTCCGCAGTCCTCACCTACACAGAGCGTTTTGCTCACATCTCCCCTGTTCTCTACCAGCTTCACTGGTTACCAGTTCCATCAATGATTAAGTTCAAGATTCTGCTTCTCACCTTCAAAGCCCTACATAACCTTGCCCTCCTCTACCTCACTCAGCTACTAGCTCCTTACACTCCTTGTTGCTCTCTCAGGTCCTCGAGCAGTAGTCTCTTTACTGTCCCACACACCAGATTCTCCACCCTGGGAGGCAGGTCCTTCAGAGTTATGGCCCCTCAAATCTGCAATGTGATGATGTGGGTTCCGCTCCATGCTCCCATCTTGCTTCTGGGAGCTCTGAACCCGACACTGTCGGTAATGTCACTGATGAGCTGGATAGTGAGGCACAACAATGAAGCAAGGGGATGGTGCAAAAAAGTGCAAAAGTCCTTTTATTAAAATTAACAAACAAAACCAAATAGTGTTCAAAGTGCAGTGCTCCAAAAATGTTTCAATAAATAAATAAATAATAATAAATAATAAAAACGAGTGAACTGGTGGAGGTTAAAAACAAAATAGCGAAATTCATTTAAAACAGAGGTGAAAACAATGGCTAGAAGCCGTCCTTTTAAAAACAGATCCCAGTGCCTTTCTACTGGTGACTCCCCTGCTTCTCCCATCCAGACTATGCACCAGGGGAGCCACCCTACCTGCAGCTGACCTTCTTTCTGCCTTCTACTGCTGGTCTGTTCACCTTTCCAATCCCTGGCTCTGGTAGGCTTCACCGGACCGCGACTTGGGCTCCCCAGCGATCAGGGTGCTCATGCTGGGGCTTTCACTTGCCAAGTCCCGAATCCCGCTGCCTTCTTGGCCTTATGTGGCGAGCCATCCTCCTTCCGGTCACTTCCACTCCTCACTAATGCTCAGCAGGAGCGAATGCTACCAACTGCCCTCCGGTACCGGCCAAACACCCCATGAGGGCTCCCTGTCCACTTGCCAACTGCTCTATACAGTGAGCAAGCATTCACTCAATCACGCACCAGTTTCTCTTCCCTGCTTCCTGCCTTATATAAGATAAACTGATCTCTCTTAAGGTAAATTAGAAACACTGAACTAATCTGTAATTGAATGTTTCTCTGTTTTAAAATAGACAAGTTCATAAATTTGCCGATGCTTTTCAATGGAAGATTCTGAAATTAATAAAATATGTGCAATTCTCTTCAAGATAGCTCAATAATAATTGAACTTCCCAACAAATTTTGTTGAATAAGTTTGCCAAGTTAAGAAAAAAAAAACGGTCAATTTGGAACCTAGTTGTTTTATTTGGACAGGCAGGCAGGCTGAAATGGCAATTTCAGGAGATGCTTATTACATTAAATGAGAATGCGCCTACAAATGAAAATAAATAAATTAATTAGAAAAAGACCTGAAACTCTGTTCAGTTTGCTTTATTTTACGGTGTTTGATATAAACCACATTTTAAAGTATTGACATCTTTTTTTTTTCTTCAGTCCCTTGGTTAATTCGTGTAAACATTTTTTTTTAAATTTCTCCTTCTTTGGATCTATCTGCCAATCCATCCCTAGTTGTTTAACGTTCATTAAATATATTCCTGAATTGAAAAATAATGATCAAAATCATAATCACAAATTAATACTGTAGTCATTTTGCTCTCTTACAATTTAAACATGAAAATGGCAGTATACAAAGTATAATTAGAAATATTTAAATGTAAGATAGAAATTAAAAGATGATATATATGAACTGTCATGAATAAAAGTCATAAAATAAATTCAGACAACACTTATTGCATAATATTTCCTAAAACATTTTTTTTTACTTAGGATGCTTTTCAGTTTATTGCTTTTTTATTCAAACTTTTTATTACAAAAGCAGACATCAGCCGTGAAAATACTACAATGACAGCAGAGGAAATTAATCTCAGATGGCAAATACCAGAAGAAAATAAGAGACATCAGTATTTTCTATTATACAGACTTGCTATTTAGTTAGGTCTGAAGAACTTTTATCATTGAAGCTCAGAGAAAATGGATGATGGAATGATAACCTGTACTCACAAGATTTTAAAAACTATAATTTCAAGCAGAAACACTAAATTGGAATTCTTAAGATTTTAGCCCATAAATGTGTTATTTGGATGAGGTTATTCCACATTCTTTGGATAAAGTACTATTTTCACTGTTCTAGTCAAATTTGTTCTTTTCGCACACTGTTTTAGTTTAAAACACATTCTAAAAACAAGCAATTCTTACACCTTCTGTCAAGTATCGTCTTAGACTACAGTTGCTTAGATTGTAAAGATTCTTTAACTTAGAAGAACGCTCTGCTGCAGCTATTCATGTGTTTAAAATGTATAAATGTGCATTACCAAACTTTATACCACCTGCCATGGCACAATGCCTAAGGTGAATGCTGACATCCAAGGTTCGATCTCTACAAATAATTAGAATGCAATTCAGTTCTATGGATTTGGTGAGTGTGTGTATATATATATATATATATATATATATATATATATATTGTCACACATGTACGATTAGGAGGCAGTCAAAGAGCCTAAAGGTGAGTAAAACATCGCGAGATAAAGGGATGTCACGTGGTACTTACCTGAACTCTCTTTTGTCAACAGGAAACAAGAAGAGAAATAATCACGCAACCTTTCGGGTTTTCAAAATGGCCGCGATGACGTCACTTCCGGCCAATATTGATGATGTCACTTCCGGCACTCACAAACCACCTCATTTCCGGCTCCTCAAAATGACGTCACTTCCGGTTCCTGTTGCCACATCACCATTTTGCCAACCATTTCCTGTCACCTGTTTTTTGTTCTATAAAACCGCCATTTTGTTTCAGTAAGATTGTTCATTGTACTTTCAGGACTTTGAATCACTGCATTTTTTCAATGCATTTGTGACTTTCTTTTCGATCACAATATATATATATATATTCGTGTCTCTGCCGCTTGCATTGTGAAGAGGGGGGCTGAACGCACCCCAAGGACACACGGTAACTCCTCCGAAACCCCCTCTTAAACGGTAATACAATGGGAAACAAATACAGTTTTTTTTTTTTTTTACCTCCTCTTTGCTCAATCAGCTGCTGGTTTGCTGCTACTGCATGCCGCGTGATTTGCATCTTGCATGCCGCTTCGAAGATTTAAAAGCTTCTACAGCAGCTGTCCTACTCTTTGTCTTTTATTTTCAGCCCCGGGTGTGGTTAAATCTCTTGGCACAAATTCTCGTCTCGCAGGACGTGAGTTCTTTATAATTTTAGTTTATACTTTAAAAATGGAATAAGAATCTGAAAATCTAACAGCATCGCATTAAAGTTCGATAAATTCTGAAAAGAATGATACCAAACATATATATGTAGGCTTTAAAATAAGCCTGATTTAAAGCGTGACAAAAAATGTGACATAAAAAGGTCACATAAAATCGTTGCACAAAATTGTTGCACTTTTAGGCTTAGGATTTTATATAGAGAGAGTAGATATATGTATTTGTAAATATATATATATATAATGTATATACAGTATATATATATGTATATGTATGTATATACAGTATATATACTAGCAAAATACCCTCGCTTCACAGCGGCGAAGTACTGCCTTAAAATTTTTATTAAGAAGAAAATTAAACCTTTTTAAACTGAGGGAAAATATACCAATAATTATTTAAGGATCTCTTTGTATATACCACATTGTCAGTTCGGCCCTCCAGTTGTAATATGACCAAGCTGTGCGCTGAGCTTACTCTTGAGCATGCAACGTACAGTTGGCCATGTGAAAAGTAATCTTGTCTCAAATCTCACAGCTTGGATTGCTGCTGTCATAATCGGTTTGAATTTCATGGTTTGTTTCAATTACGTCAGTATTTGCAGGACTTGTGTTGAAGTGACATTCGGCATCTGTCAAGCGTTGTAAGCATACAACCGGTTTCATCAATAACTTCACATCCAGCTTTTGAGAGTTTAAACATTCATAAACATCAAAGTGTCCACTACTGAAATCATCACCTGTGAATCTAAGATGTTTAAGAGGCATTGTTTTATAGGTTGTCGAAAGGTGTAAAATATTTGGCCATTTCGGTACACTTGAAAGTGACAACCGAACAATTCAGCAGCAGCCATCAACTCACATGCAGAAACATAGGTGAAGGGCTTAAGCATTTCACACTTATAGTGCTCCTGTGTAGTATAATTATCTCCTGTACCGTCATCAGTCCACACCTTGAACCTATCCCAGTCATTAAATACATAAGACACAATGTTCCTCCGGATATCAAGAGTGAGCCTGATATGGCCGTACAATATGTAACAAAGAGAATGGAAAAGGCAGGTGCCATCTCCGGGCATGGAAACCACTCGGTAAGTGACAGTTCTTTGATCAATGGTGATCACCTCGATAGACATGTTAATGGGGGTACGGTTGGAACGATAAAGGAAATGGGTACCTGAACAATGTAAAGTAAGTCTAAAATACCTACACAATAACTATAATCGTAATAAACGAACAATAAAACAGCGGAGAAGCTGTGGATTAAATAAAAAGGCTGTAGTTATCAGCAGGGAGACGTGAATCCCGTGGCAAAGCAAGGAAGGGAATGTAGAGACCGGAGCGACGGACGGCCTTATATAGGCAGGCAGCCAACAACGTGGGAGGCATTGGGATGGGGGACCCAACGGCGCCTCACACGGTGACTGAGCTGCAGGCTATGGACGTATATATGTACGTAAGTAGGATTCAGTTAGTGTTGGGAACCCGTGTACCAAATTTCTTGAAGAAATTCCGCCACACCAAGAAGTGCTGCCGGAAATGTGTCATCAGGTACCTGGAGCACATCTGGGTGGGAATAAAAGGGGCCGCCTTCCTACAGTCGGGGAGCTAGAGTCGGGAATGGGAGCAGGACGAAGCTCCCTTGGAGAGAGGAAAGGCAGTCCAAGGACATTGGGGAAGAGGCCCGTGTTAGAGGTGGTTAGTGCTGGGAGCACTGTGCGTTGTGCAAGAACTGTGTTAATAAAATGTGTGCTTTTTATAAAGATGTGGTCTCAGTCTGGTGGTGTCCGGGCGTATCTCACAATATGTATATATATATATGTATATATATATATATATATATATGTATATGTATATATATGTATATTTATATATATGTATATGTATGTATGTATGTATATATATGTATATATACTGTATGTATGTATATATGTATATATATATGTGTATATATGGATATATATGGGCGGCACGGTGGCGCAGCGGGTAGCGCTGCTGCTGTGCAGTAAGGAGACATGGGTTCGCTTCCTGGGTCCTCCCTGCGTGGAGTTTGCATGTTCTCCCCGTGTCTGTGTGGGTTTCCTCCGGGTGCTCCGGTTTCATCCTACAGTCCAAAGACATTCAGGTTAGGTGCATTGGTGATCCTAAATTGTCCCTAGTGTGTGCTGGGTGTTTGTGTGTGTGTGCACCCTGCCCAGGGTTTGTTTCCTGCCTTGCACCCTGTGTTGACTGGGATTGGCTCCAGCAGATCCCCGTGACCCCTGTGGTTAGGATATAGCGGGTTGGATAATGGATGGATGGGTGTATATATATGTATGTATATGTATGTATATATATATGTATATACAGGTAAAATTCCATTACAACGAACTCCCAGGGACCTAAAAAATATTTTGTTATAATGAAAATTTTGTTGTAAAGAGATTCTGCATTTGTTATTATAGTGCTTTCTTTAACTTGTGTCCAGGCGTTTGTAATCATTTCAATAGCTTCTTTTGAGTTAATTTTAATCTTCTGCCTACAAGTTATGCTGACGAGAATTTCCTTGCCATAATACACTTTCAGGGTGCGAATGATGCCCAAATCCCATGGCTGAAGCACTGCTGTGCAATTGGGTGGGAGGAATTCAACACGAACATTATCTAAATGTGGAAGCATGTTGTGTGCAGCACAGTTATCAATCAGAAGCCGAATCATCCTTTTCCTCTTCTTCATTTTATGAGGTTTCTGGACACTTTTGGAATCCCCTCCACTCCCCACCCAATGGGAACAACACGCTGAAAAGCGTCCCGAAGCGCAATTGCAGCATCTGTGGAAGATTGTTTGTCCATTGCTGGGGCAGGGCAACAGGAGGCTCACCGTGCTTTAGTGAAGCGCCATAGAAGCAAATCATAAAAGATCGGGGTCGCGCTATAAGTCCCTATCTTGCACTCCAAAACACGAGGCTCAGTACTTTAGCAAAACCAGCTTTATTCAGTTTGAAACAGGAATGGCACAGTTATTTATTGTAGCGTCATCTGCCACTCTGCTATACACAGACACAGCAGTCAGACAGGATCGTGGCCAGATCAGTGGCCAAGTAATACTGTTATCTGCATTTACAATGTATGTGCTCTTAACCTTGCATCACCTATCGAGATCTTTTCTGTTTACTTTGGCGGAGAGACGCAGCATAGCTGTAAGCATGCTGTTGCCCCGTACAGACGTGGAGATTGTACTACGGGACCCTCTTTGCATGCTGTCTAGTTGGGGGAGGTCCTAAGAGAGTTTACAAACCTCACATTTTCTTGAATGAGTGTCACATTAATAGGAATGTCTCTTGAGCGAGCATCACTGAACCACATAAAAACTGCTTTATCGACATCTTCAAATGCAGCAGTTCACATACGTTTGCAACCCAAGATTTTTCTTCTTTTTTTGCTCGGTGTTTCAAGAAAGTTGACAGTGTCGATGGCGAAATTCCAAATTCACTGGCAACGTCTTTGCTGCAATCGAGAGCTGCAAAAATGTAAAGTTTTTTTTTTCTAGTATGAACTGTTATCGCTTTTTCGTGTCTGTCGTTTCTATATGAGGGTGACAATGAGTTAGTTAAATTCCAATGGATGTTTTTCAAATTTTGAAGAGCAATGAACAAAAGGTATAACTGCAGAAAACAAAAAAGGCAAAAAAAAAAAGCTGTGATATTCTTTGGCCACAGAACATACTGCTCTGTGGATGATTCATTCAGGCATTTCAAAGTCTTCTTTGCACTTCGTTGTGATGAAAGTATCTGCTAAATGTACTTCGTAGTAACAAGACTTCTATAGACTCATGTCATATGGGGAAGCTGTCAGGAAAATAAAAATACTTTGTTGTAATGAAAATTTCGTTGTAAAGATATTCGTTGTAACAGGATTTTACCTATATATATATATATATATATATATATTGTATCTTCTTAAGAACCAGTATATTATGATACATTCCATCTTTACAATTAGCTATCCCCCACTGTGGCTGAAGGTTTTTGTTCCAATCAGATTCATAATCAGTGACAACATGTGAAAGCACTGATCAAATTTAATTAGCTGGTATTTTTTTTTCCTTTTCTCTTATTCTACATTCAGAAAAGCACCATAGCATGATTTTTACATTTATGAGACATTTATAAATATCTCTATTTTTGCTTTAGATTTAAATGCTTAACTCTCTTTTGTTGATTTTATAATATTTTGCCCTTTCTCTGTGCAGTTTTTTCCCCCTTCGTTGTATCTTAATAATGACAATTAAAAATGGGCAGATCTGACACCCAGTCAAACAACACTGAATAATCAAAGGCTGCAACTACTTTAGAGTCAGACCCACTAATTAGTAAATAATATATTAATTAAACAATTAGAACACCTGGAAAAGTAGAATGAAAATCAAGATGAAAATGTTGAAAAGAAAGAAAAATACATTATTCCCTTATAACTGCGTAGTACATTTGGTACTTGTGTACTAAACAGACGGCAGTGAAACCTCCCCCACGGAGCCCAACACTAGAATGGAAAAGGGGGAAACCTTATGCAGCTTCCCCTCTTCAATTTGGTGCTAATAAGTTCCAATTGTACATATGTATTCTGTACATTTCTATATATATATATTTCTTATCCGAATAAATATGTTATGAATTCGTCAAAATACTTCTGTTTTCCTTTGTCATGCTGTTCGTTTAGTACACAAGTACCGTACATTTTAATAATTTTTTTTACAAACTTAGTTTTCTAATTTCTATATTGTTTCCAAAACACCTGCAGCCACAGTGGGTTCCCAGGACCGAGTTTAGGAATCCCTGATCTATCACTTGTTTTAGTGCTCAGTATTACTAGAAGGTAATTTTTTTAAAAATGGGTGCCTAGGTGGGACCAACCCTCTAACTCTCTGTGGGGTATCAGGCAACCTCAATATATTGGAAGAAATTTATGTGAACACCAAAACAGTACTGTTGAAAATCAGACACAGGTCCCTAAAAACACAGAGGTGACAGTACTAACCACTGTGACACCTATTTAAAGTACACATATTAACATCTTGTATGGTACATGCTAACAGTTAGTCATTGCGTTTGGAGTTTCTATGCTGAAGAGTAAGTAAAATAAAAATAGCAATGTTTTACTCTATTCCATAGTCCTCAGTTTTCCTTATGGTCCTTTGAGAGATTTCCATGTATACTGTAGATTTACACAAATTAGATAACCATTTACATTTATTGATATTTGGTTTGTGTTATCTCCACCTAATTGCTTTTCTTTTAAATCTGACACTTTTAAAACTTGATGTATTGTAAATAAAGTTTGCATTCCCTTTGCACTTCTAAATGCTTGGAGCAGTGCTCTTACTCTCAGTCTTATAGTGTTTTATAGTAATTGCTATGTCTGAGTCTTTCAATATTAGTACAGTAATCTTCTTGTGAAATGGTGACCAAGGTTATAAATGGTTTTCAAAATACACCCTTTCTATAAATTCTATGCATGACACACCATGTTCTATTTAATACGCCATCTTCCTATTTGCCTTTATATTGACCTCTTTGTACTGTCTAGAGTGAACAGTGATTAGTCCTCAATGACATGTAACTCTTTTCATCATCTTTACACTCCAAGTCTAAAGCCATTGTTGTTCAATTATATTTAACAATGCATTTTTCATTCATTCACACTAGTGAGTATCATAACATAGGCATAAATTTCATGCTCCACTTTGATTCATTTTAATATCTTGACTTTCTATATCGATTTAATTGCTTCATGGTTCTCAGCTATTCTGACTAATTTAGTGTTGTTAACACACCTCTTTGTCACATCTTTAAGTATATCATTTATATAAATTAGGAACAGCAGCTGCACCAGCACTCATCCCCTGTGGGAAATCCCTTTTCATATCTCAAAAACAGATAATGAACTTTCCTCTTTCTTTAAAATGATGCTCTGCCTATCCGAACATATTTATTTTTATTAAGGTAGCATGCAGGTTAAAACTTAAATGCTTTTGCAGCATCATGCTATGGGGAAAACTTTTTATAGTTTAATTAGCCAACACTAGAAAGCTTCAAATAACTTTTAACAGGGTGCAAGGAGCTTGCGAAAATCATGAATAATTAGATTATACAAAATTATAAAATATATTTGTTATGATTTTCTCGTTTTCAATATTTCTAAACGGTTCCTAGGGTGCAAAAAAAACCAAACTCTTTTGGGAGTTTTTTTAAGACACAAGATTCCAATGATTGCATTTATTTATTTTTTTCTATGCATTTTTACTTATATTAGTAATTTTTTGGTTACTGTGGAAACACAATAAGGTTTTTTTTTTTTTTGTTGATAGTTGCTATGCAATTGCAAGGTGTAAGGTCAATGGGAATTGTGTGGCGTGTGACATCACCTGATCAGTGGTGTAACGGTCAGCATTGGGCACTTCCTGGTTTTCCAAATTTGTGTATTTAACCTAAAAAAAGCCTAGTGTCATTATTATTTGTGTATTGGCTGCATAGAGTAGAAGCAGTTTTGAAAGAAAATGGAATCCAGAACAAAGGAAAAGTATAAACTAGCTGAGATTGACTACCAGGAGACCAAAAATCTAGAAAAAAAGCTTAATGTTGCATGTTGTACACACCTGGTTTCCACCCTCACAATGGTAATTAACCATCAAAATAACCTTTTCAAAATGGCGTGACAGAAAAATTGATATAACTGTGATAATGTTAAAATATATATCATATCGAGAAACAAATGTGATGCCAAGATTCCTTGACTTCTAAAATCCTCAAAACAAGGCTGCAGTTATATTTTGATGTCATGCAAAATGTATAAAAAAGAAAACAAGTTATGTACAAAAAGCCAGATCATAACAGTTTCTCTGGCTGCAAACTCTGTTTTATATTCTTACTATGATTTTTCTCTTACATCATGGCTCTGTGTATATGGATTTTTGGTTTCTAATTTTCTCACTTTATTTGTTGACTACAATTACTGTTTCATGTCCAGGCTCTTGTTTATTAGATTTACTTGACTCCCAGTTACAACCTTGGCTTGTTTACACTGACCTTGCTTTTATTCTCCATTTCAAATTCCTAAAATCAACAGCCATCCTGTACACGTCAGTATAATATTGATCAATAATAAATGCAAAGTTTTAATATAATTGTTCAACTTTAAATATAGAAAATGTAATAAAAGGTTATTGACAATAATCTGCAATAGATCCTGAACTATGATGTTAGTATTTTACTTTTTTTGCATATGCTGTGCAGTTTTCATACAACATAAAAGTAACAACTGGCACCTTGGACAGTTACTGGTCATGTGTTTCATCCAGGGCCAGCTTGGATAGGTTCCAGCTACTCTGTGACCCTGCTCAGGATAAGCGGGTTTGGAAATGGATGGCTAAATAAACATTGAAGAATTATAGATATTAAGTGAGGAAATATTTTGATTGGATTAATTTGTACATTTACTATTAGAAATTATTAATAAAGTAATGCAAGTTTATAGAATCTTTATTTTCATGTGTACAGAGTATTAATTGCAAGTGTTAATCACCATGATTAGTGAGTATAACCGCCTTACCTTGAAAATCAGAATACATTTATCTCTGGAGGAAAAAGATACAGTGGAACCTCGGGTCATGAACGTCTCGGACCACATACAAATTGGGTTACGACCAAAAAGTTTGCCAAACTTTTGCATCTGTTCATGACCACACACTCGGATGACAAACAAGCCAGTTTCCCTTCCGGTTTGTACGCGCCAATGATTTCTGCACGTGTTCGGTCTCTCTCTGTGCATTCCCTGTGCATCGAGCGACCGAGCTAGAGAGAGAAAGCGCGAGAGAGAGAGGGCTGGCTGCATCCGAGAAGGCAGTTAAAGAATGCACGGGGCTTGTTTTTAAAGAGATTGATTCGAGCATTGTTTTAACCTCATTGTATTTAATGAAGACTTTTTTCTATTGGATTTTAACCTCCACTTCACTTCTGTTTACAGCGATCGGTTCGTAGCGTGCATTGTTGCAATGTTACTTTTCTTGGTTGTTTATTAAATTACGGATTTTTCAAATGTTCTTTTTTTTCCCTGTGCTTGAAACTCATTAAAATAATTGTTTTCAGTGATCGGTTCGTAGAATGCATTGTTGCAATGTTACTTTTCTTGGTTGTTTATTAAATTATGGATTTTTTAAATGTTCATGTTTTTCCCTGTGCTTAAAACTCATTAAAAAAGTGTTTACAGCAAGCGGTTTGTAAGACTATAGTGTGAATTCTTGCAATGTTACTTTTCTTTGTTCAAGGTTTTCTCAGTGTTATTCAATGTTTTTACATCTAGTTTACTATTACGCTGTGCATTCTATGGTATACTTAACTATTTTTGTGCTTAAAAATCTTTAAAAAAATATATTTACATACAGTTCGTATGGTCTGGAATGGATTAATTGTATTTACATACAATCCTATGGGGGAAATTACTTCGGGTCACGACTAAATCGGGTTACGACCAGAGTTTTGGAAAGAATTACGGTCGTGACCTGAGGTTCCACTGTACTTTGTTCCTGGAAATATTCATATATTAACGTATCCATAAAATGACTTTATATACTGTCGGAGATGGCTGGGGTGGCGACCTGGCCGGGACGCCCAGGAGGACCGGAGGAGGGCTTGCGCCTTCCCCAGACCATGTTGAAAGCTCAACCCTGCTGGGGCCCGTGGTCGTCGCCAGGGGACTCCCCAATGCCTAGAGAGGCCTGGACCTCAGCATTTCCGCCACACCCGGAAGTGCTGGGGGGAAGGGGATCGGGGGCACCCGGAGTGATTCCGGGTACACAGCTGGTGCTTCCACCACACAGGCGAGTGTCAGCGGAGGCTTATCAGGAAGCACCTGGAGCTCATCCGGGTGTGGTTAAAATGGGCCACCTCCCTCCATTCGATGGCTGGAGTCGGGTGGAAGAAGGACGAAGTCTTGGAGGAGAGGAGTGGAGGCGGACCAGAAAACAGAAGGCGTTGTGAGAAAGCCTCATTTTTACAATGCATGTACAGTATATAGTTTTGTTTTTGATAACCTTACATTGCATTTCTAACATTTACAAAACCAAAGCTATGTTTGATGTTTGTCAGAAATACAGGTAAACATTTCGGTGCGCTATACTCTATTCACGTCATAATAAACTTTAAGATGGATTTTCTGTTACAGGGGACAAAATCATAATTAAACATAGAAATATGGAAAAGTACAGGGATCAGAAAAAAATCAATACATAAGCACAACAAAATATATTTAATTTGTATTATTTTTAATACTTTGACATTTCCTCTGAAAAAAGTCAATATGTATAAATAAAAATATATTAACAAGTTTCCTGTTTCCATTTGTAGTGAAATGTCTGTCTATTTTTCAGCATGAGTTTGCCTAAACTTCAAGGGAATATCATAGTAGTAAAAACCCTTTATTTAATTAAGCGAGTAATGAGGAAGATGCATCCACTGTCATTTAAATAAAATTGGTAAAAGACTTTTTACAGTAGACTGAAGAGAAATAATTTAAACAGCTCTGCAGCAGAAGTTGTGCGAGTGGTTGCCTAAGGCTCCATTTTTTACAAAGGTGATCCACTTCAAACAAGGCAGGTTTTCATCAAAAGTTAAAAGTGCTACATTTTGATGGGAGGAGACACTTTGTGAGAAGGAAAGAAACAGGTTTTCAAAGCAAATTAAAAGGTCTAGAGAAAAAGCTCCAGGTAGACACTCAAGAATCACAATATCATTACATAATATGTCATCAGGAAAAAGAGCTTCCAGTTTATTAAGATGCATTAGTGCATATGACAATAGGGTCATGGAAAAAAAATACTCACGCTGGATGGAACTCCAGTCAATGAGCAAACAAAAGCACATGCACATTCTGCAGGTGATCCCCAGACACCTAAAATTGCTTGTTTTTGAAACATATAATTTGTGCCATGCTGCTTTGTCTTGGGTATGACATTAACCTGCATCCAGCCCTGCAAGCAGGTCCTCCAATTTACAGGGAAAAAATTGAGGGTTGGTGGCAGGATTGGCACTCCAGCCACCATAAAAAAAATCTCACACTGTTCCAGTGTGGTGCTGAGGTGTCACATGCCACACTTGGGTCACAATCCAGGTCGTTCGTCTTGTGGCGGGTGCAGCAACATGCTATCCGCACATGATCCCAATCTCTGCCTGCATGCAGCATTGTTTTACAGGAGGAGAACATGAGGCGTAGGCAACAACAAGCAGATTTCATACAAGATCATTATACCCTCCTGTGTCACCAGAGCAGCATAAAACTTCCTTCCAGTTCCTTGTTCTTTGCAAGTCAACAAGGCAACCTCTGCCAGACATCCTTCTGCACCACTCAAAGTGAACTGTGGACCATTCATCCTGTCTAAGGTCTTGTTACTATCATGGAAAGATCTACTTAATTGTAGTTGACTTGCACACACAATGAGTGAAAGTTGTAATTATAAATTTAATGTCCTTCACCACAGTGATTAATGAAGTCCTAGTTGCTGACACATGGACTACATTTCTCATTAGTATACTTAAAATATATACAGTACATAAGAATGGAATTAAACACTGAACCACAGTACTTTATCACCACCCTTTTAGTAGCCAGGACTGGAATATTGATAAAAGATCCAAAGTAAATTTATTATATACAATACAATTTATTTTTGTATAGCCCAAAATCACACAGGAAGTGCCGCAATGGGCTTTAACAGGCCCTGCCTCTTGACAGCCCCCCAGCCTTGACTCTCTAAGAAGACAAGGAAAATCTCCCAAAAAAACCTTGTAGGGAAAAATGGAAGAAACCTCAGGAAAGGCAGTTCAAAGAGAGACCCCTTTCCAGGTAGGTTGGGCGTGCTGTGGGTGTCAAAAGAAGGGGGTCAATACAATACACAAAACAGAACAAATCCTCAATACAGTATTAAAATAAACATTTTAGAAGCAAGGAGCAGAATTTAACAGTGGATGATATC
The DNA here is from genome assembly GCA_026402145.1 of Polypterus bichir lapradei. Classification (NCBI taxonomy): domain Eukaryota; kingdom Metazoa; phylum Chordata; class Cladistia; order Polypteriformes; family Polypteridae; genus Polypterus; species Polypterus bichir. The sequence goes on along the minus strand of JANRMT010062808.1, from coordinate 34,474,421 downwards.
ATATAATAAGATTTGGATATTTTTAGAGTCCTGGAGACCTCATCCATCAAGCTGTCTCCCTCATTTGGCCGTTCCACGGCTGAAACAGTGCTGGGCCAGCCAATCCGATGAAAGGACCCCTCTTTCCCACGATTCCTGTGATCTTCCATCAGGGATGACTTTACCATAGGCAGGTAAAACAACATGGCAGGTGGGCCATGGCACCAAGTGCCACATTTGAGTACCGAGAAGAGAAACAGAATAGGTGACGGTTAGTATCCAATTATAACTATCATGTTACTTATGTTTTAGTGCTAATGACTAACAACAGAGATGCAGTATGTACAGTTAATCAGCAGCTCTAGTCAGGATATGCTAATCTGAAATAGTGAGTCTTCAGCCAGGATTTAAAAGCTGAGATCGAAGGGGCATCTCTTATTGTAGCAGGCAGACCATTCCACAGTTTAGGGGCCCTGTAACTAAAAGCTCGACCTTCCACTGCTATTTTATTAATCCTTGGAATCATAAGCAGACCGGCATCTTGAGATATTAATGTGCGCTCAGGTTTGTAAGTCATGATAAGTTCAGACAAGTAAGCTGGACCTTGGCCATTTAATGCTTTATATGTTAAAAGGAGCATTTTGAAATCTGCCCTAAACTTAACCGGGAGCCAGTGTAAAGATTTAAGAACTGGAGTTATGTGTTCGTATTTTCTTGCAGCCGCATTTTGGATTAACTGGAGGCTGTATAGAGAACAGTTTGAACAGCCAGTGAACACCACATTGCAGTAGTCAATCCTACTAGAGATAAATGCATGAATTAATTTCTCAGAATCCTGTTTATTTAGAAAGCGCCTTAATTTCCTAACATTTTTAAGATGGAAGAAAACATGTTTTGGACAACTTTGTAATATGCACTTTAAATGACATGCTAGAGTCAAAGATAACTCCTAGATTGCGGGCTGATTCAGTAAAATTAATTGGGATTCCAACTGAGTTAAATAATGACAGAATATTGTTGTGATCAGCGTCATTCCCTCCAACAAATAACATTTCTGTTTTATCTGTATTTAAAGACAAGTAGTTCTCATTCATCCACTCCTTTAATTCGCTAACACAACTAATTAAAGACAACATCAGAGAAACTTCATTTGATTTAAATGAAAAGTATAACTGGGTGTCATCTGCATACAAGTGAAAATTAACATTATGTTTCCTAATGATAGATCCCAGTGGAAGCATGTAAAGTGAAAACAGTAAAGGTCCCAGTACTGAGCCCTGCGGGACACCATATTGAACTTCTATGTATAATGATGGAGTACTGTCAGCACATTTCTGTAGATATTGGAATCGATTTCATAATTAAGAACTAAACCAAGCGAGCATGTGGCCTGTAAGCCCAACATCATTTTCTAGCCTGTGCAGTAAAATAGAATGGTCAATGGTGTCAAATGCTGCACTTAAGTCCAACAACATAATTACAGTGGGGTTTCCTTCATCAGAGGATATCAGAATGTCATTTACAACCCGTGTTAGTGCCGTTTCTGTACTATGACCAGTGCGAAAACCAGACTGGAATTTCTCAAATAGATTGTAATGCGTAAGGTGTGACTGAAGCTGACTGGTGACTACTTTTTCTAGTATTTTAAAGAGAAACATTACATTTGAAATAGGCCTATAATTATTTAGTATGTGTGGGTCTAGGTCTGACTTTTTAAGTAATGGTTTAATGACTGACAATTTTAGTGCTTCAGGTACTGTGCCATGCAATAATGAACTATTGATAATGTTTAGAATAGGCGCTGCAAGTACATTCATTGCACTTTTTACTAGTTTTGTTAGCACTGGATCTAGGGAACAAGTAGTGGGCTTCATTTTAGAAATTAAAGTTAAGACTTCCTGCTCAGTTACAGGATTAAAATTATTAAAGTGCTGAATGCAATGTGAGACAGGATCTGCTAAGCTAGTATTTGGTTTGTACTGTGATGCAGAGATCTGGGATCTTATATTTTTAATTTTCTCATTGAAGAAGTTCATAAAGTCTGTACTGCTAATATCTGTTGGTATTTTGCACTGTTGAACTGAATTCCCATTTGTTAATTTAGCCACTATTCTAAACAGTACCCGAGGATTTTTATTATTGCTATGTATTAATGTAGAATAGTATTCTGAGCGAGCTTTAAAGAGGGCTTTTTTATATTTATTAACACTCTCTGTCCATGCAATTTGAAAGACATGTAGTTTTGTTGTTCTCTATCTGTGCTCCAGTTTTCGACACTCTAATTTAAGAGCTTGAGTGTTTTCATTAAACCAGGGAAAGTTTCTATGCACTTTGATCACTTTTGTTTTAAGGGGAGCCACTGTGTCCAGAGCATATATCCTAATACACCACACACAGAAAGAACACACTGAGATTCTAATGTGCCAATGACTGGTTATAGGTCTTGATTGGTTACATTTAGACTTTAGAGGCAATTGCTGTCACAAAATGGAAGATAAAGTTGGGTATAGGGTCAACACCACTAATGGAGCTTGTGTCTGTGCATGGCTTTTCAGGCCTTTCCATTATTAACAGCAAGCAGGTCTTCAAATTTAAAGGGAAAACCCTGGGAGCTGGTGGCAGGATTGGCACTCCAGCCACATTAAAATCCCTGATACTGTTCCAGTGGGGTGCTGAGGTGTCACCTGCTACACTCAGATGCCAATCCAGGTGGTTTGCTGTGTGGTGGGTGAGGCAATGCGCTATCGGTGCTCGCTCCCAACCTTGTTTGCTTGTTGTTAATAAAGGGGCTAGCTTTATGGAGAGCTCTTATATTTTGATATATGGATTTTCTGTATATACAGGAGGGGACGCTGGCACACTAATGCTGTTGCTGTTCCTACAATGTTAACAACACGTTTTGTAAAATTTGCCTTAATCCTTCCTTTTTTTACACTTGTTTTATTTTTTTATTGTACATATAGTTTGTGGATGCAGCTGACTTGAATTGTATGGATTTGGATAATTTTTTACAGACTTTATGGACTTTATCTTGACTGGGAACAGCTGAATCTGTGGATCACGGGACAAGACTTACGAATATTTCTTTGTACCTGGCGATCTAGGAGCCTGGGATGATATGTCTCCTTGATTATAGTTGCAAGCAGCAATTGCTCATGAATACACCGTCCAACTCATGGCCCTGAAAATAGAAATGTCAGTGTGCCAAATTTACAGTATGTGAACATAAATTCCAGTCACGGCTCCAACTCAACTGCAAAAAGAAGTCTCATCAACTAATATTGCATTGTTTAATTTGAGATATCTTAATGGCAAAGCATTGGTGCTATCAGAATTCATCATTGACACCAAACTTGATATGCTGTGTTTAACGGAGACTTGGCAAAAACCAAATGAATTTACATCTCTCACGGAGGCGACACCACCTGATTACACTTTCCTCACAGAGCCTCGTAGCTCAAGACAAGGCGGAAGACTTGCGGTAATTGTCAGAGTGGATTTAAACATCAAAAGAATCCCAATTGATTGTCCATTGTCTTTTGAGTGTCTGGCTCTTAAACTTATAATGGAATCAGGTCCTGTCTTACTCATTGTTCTTTATCGTTCTCCAAAATACAATCCTTCTTATCTGATCTGACTGAACTATTAACCCACTTAAGTTCCTTTTCCCAGAGAGTCATTCTTCTTGGTGATTTCAACATCCATATTGACATCCCCACATCTAAACTGAGAAATTAATTCCTATCCTTACTGGACTGTTTTGACTTGACACAACATGTTGATTTTCCCACCCACTCTGGTGGTCATATATTGGATCTGATCTGCACTTCTGGACTATCTGTTTCCAATACTTACAGCACTGATTTGGTACTTTCTGACCATAAAGCAGTATTTTTCACTGTCTCAGTACCTCTCCCTCCTCTTACCTGTAAACGACAAATTTCTTACAGAAACCTTAAAAATATCTGTCCCTCTATCCTTTCTGGATCCATTTCTGATCTTTTACTGTCTTCACCTATTCCAT
>JANRMT010062808.1:34438611-34470408 GCA_026402145.1 Polypterus bichir lapradei | reverse complement strand
TTAAGCGTCCAGCTCCTTGGTATAATTCAGGATTGCGATCTATGAAAGCAGCTGGCCGTCGCCTTGAGAGAATGTCACGTACGTCTGGCCTCACTGTGCACATCCAGGCTTTCTCTGATCACCAAAGCGCTTACAGAGAAGCACTAACTGCTGCCAAGAACACCCATTATGGCAGAATAATGAATAATAGAAAGTGGCCATGATAACCTAAGGGTTTTGTTCTCTGTAGGTAATAAACTACTCCAACCCGCATCTGGCCCAACTACCTCTTCTACTGAAGTCTGTAAGAAAATCCTCCACTTTTCTGTAACAAAATTAAAGATCTAAATAATTCAACTAACATAAATACATCATCTGTTTATATCTTTCCCTGTTTTCCCATTCCATCCAGCTCCTTCTCTAAGATCTCACCAGTCACATCTGCTTTTGTTAATGACCTGCTTTGTAAGATGAGGCCGACTACTTGTGTACTCGACCCCATCCCCAGCAAACTACTTAAATCCTGCTTTCATGCCATAATCCCGGCTATTACAACAATAATAAACTCATCCCTTGCCAATGGCTTTATGCCGTTTGCTTTTAAAACCACTTCTGTAATCCCAATGTTAAAAAAGTCTGGTCTTGATGCTGACAATCTTAACAATCTCTGGCCTATTTCCCACTTACCTTTTCTGCCAAAAGTTCTTGAGCGTGTTGTAGCTCCCCAACTCACCAACTACTTAACTTCTAATAATTTGATGGAACCCTTTCAGTCTGGTTTCAGGGCGCAGCACTGCTGTGAAACTGCTCTGCTACGGGTAACCAATGATCTACTTATGGCAGCAGACTCTGGACAAACCAGCATATTAATTCTGTTAGACCTCAGTGCAGCATTTGACACTGTCAGACATGACATTCTACTGTCTAGAATGGAGAACATGCTGGGTATCTCTGGCACTGCCCTCCAGTGGTTCAAGTCCTATCTGACTGATAGGCAATAGTTTGTTAGTCTTGGCAACAGCAGGTCCAGCACAGCGCCAGTCATACAAGGAATTTCATAGAGCTCTGTCCTCGGTCCTCTGCTTTTCTGCATTTATATGCTTCCCCATGGACATATTATTCGTAGCTTTGGACTGGGTTGTTATTTCTATGCAGACGATACTCAACTCTATTTCAATGTTAAAAGTGGAACTTCATCAGAGCTTTCTCAGCTCACAACTTGCCTCAGTGAAATTAAAATCTGGATGGAGAAGAAGTCTTTAAAATTAAATTGCAACAAAACTGAACTCCTGCAAATTGGGACTAAAGTGCAACTTAATAAAATGAGCTCATCAGACCTGCCTCTACTGCAAAGAATCTTGGTGTCATTTTTGATTCCTCCCTTTCTTTTTCCACCCACATAAATCACATTAAGAAACGTTCTTACTTTCACCTTCGTAACATATCACGTGTTTGTTCTTTCCTCTCCTTTTCTAATGCTGAGAAACTTGTCCATGCTTTTATCACATCCCGCATCGATTATTGAAATTCCCTACTGGCAGGTGACCCTTCTAATCTTATATCACAGCTCCAGCTTATTCAAAACTTGGCTGCAAGATTCCTTACACAGACCAGCAGCAGCGAGCACATCACACCCATCCTGCTTCACCTTCACTGGCTCCCTGTTTCTTACAGAATTGAATATCACATTATACTAAAAACCTACAAAGCCTTAAACGACCTTGCGCCAAACTACAACAGTGACCTTCTCCATCACTATGTACCTGTCCACCCACTAAGGTCCTCTGATTCTGGCAATCTTGTTGTGCCCCACACTAATCTGCACTCCATGGGTGACAGGGCCTTCAGCTGTATAGCGCCCAGACTCTGGAATGACTCACCGAAATTAATTAGATCAGCTGACTCCATGAATTCTTTTAAAAAAACAACTCAAAGCTCATCTGTTCAGGAAGGCTTTTGGCTCTACCTGACTTTATTCCCCTTCTCTCAGTTTACCTCTATGTCAAGATGCCCATGTAATCTGTGTGTGTGTGCTAGACCATCAATTATGTTGTCTGTTAGGCTTTTCTCTAAATTTACTATCTTACTCTTCTTTATTTATTTATCTGGTTTAGTACAATGCTATATACTGTATACCCTGCCGTTCTTTCTTAAACTCTGTTAAGTGCCTTGAGCATGGGAAATTGCGCTATATAAATAAAATGTATTATTATTATTATTATACATATAAGAATGTAACGATATTATCCCAGTATAATATGAGTTAAGTTCATACATTGGATCTCGGTCAGGTAGTCTCCCTGCTGAGCTTTTACTATCAACAGCAGTTAGAGTGATACCTTGTGACCCACCCCTGTTACCTCCATGTGGACTTTCATCAATCCTAAGCAGGCTGTTTTTTCCCATATACTATGAAGATTTAACTGTGTGAGCTGGGGTATTTATACAAACAGAAAACCTTATCTTGCATAGCCAAGATAGTACTTTCAAACAAAAACGAGCAATGCATGTGTATATTAGCAATTTATTCTTTTTTTCCCCTTTTTTTTAAATAGTGCAAACAACATATGTCTTTCTTCATGAATGAACTTAATTGAACAACTGTTTATGCCTGGAAACAGGGGAAGGGAGTATGGCCTTTAGGTAGCATACCCTTTTGCTACCTGGCAACACCAGGACTTCACAGATAAGCTGTAGGGAGTTAAACACAAACTATGATGACTTTAAATTTTCTAAGGAATGATTTTTTTTTTTTTTAACTAGTCTTGCCCTCTAAGAAAAAAAATGGCTTGGATTAGGTTTCACACTTAGCTGCTCAAGCATTAACCAGTTTAATGGCTGTTTGGGGCATTCCTTTTTTAAGCAGATGAAGCTAAGTCCTGTTTGTTAATCAGTTCCCAAAATGCAATGCAAACCCAGTCTGTCTTTTTGTGAGATATGCAGATTAGCAAATGAAACAGCAGTTTTGGTGGAGACGCAGGCGGGATGTGTGTTAATCAAATTGGCTGGGTTGGTTAGAGATTAATTTTGCAATTCTGACTCTCAAATACCTTTTGTGAAAAAACCTAAAACTTTTGTTTTTTTCCCCTCCAGAGCATTATGAAGAAATTATCCCATTAATGTATTATTTTTTTTTAATCTTACAATAAAGACTAGACTTTTGTAAAACCAACTGATAATAAAAAAATGTGTATGTTCTGTTACACCTACAAGAAATTGTTTGCATATTAAATATTGCAGAGCTGAATACTATATCATACATTTGTATTACATATCCTATATCTTCAGCACAGGAAAAGCTTTTTCCCTTTTTCCTTTGTAGACGCATACTGTCGCACTCCTTCACTAACTACACATTAAACTGTTTTGTTGATCAGAGTGGAGTATGTATGTATCATCAACTATAAAAGAAAAAGAGAAAGCTTTAAACTGTTGTATTTTACAGTATCAGCAATTATGTGACAAATTAAGGCTAAGCAAAAACATAACTTTATTTGACAGAATGAGAAATAATTGTCACCCTTACAGTGTAAACTGCTTGTGTTAACAGATTCTATATTTGGAAGTGACTGCATTTATGTTTAATCCATATCTACATTGTTATTTTAATCAAATATTACATAAATGAGTACATTGTTCTCTAATGTGGTGTGAACTGCACTGGTTTATCCAGACCATTTCACTGCTAAATATGTATTTGCAGAGTGTGAAACAACATGCCCTCAGTGCCATTGCCTACTCTTATGGCTGCACATCCGTATATTAATTATGTTTAACTAGTTAGTGCTTTCAGTGTTTTCACTAGAAACCAGCCATCCCGTTAACCATTTAATAAGCCACTTAAAGGTTACAGGGAGTTGGAGCTCATCCTGTCATTATTGGGCAAAGAAACAAAATGGGACACCAGCCTATAGCAGGGCGCTGTCACTCACACCCATGTCTTAGGGATATAAGAGGATACAGGTATTCCAGTATAGAATTCACATCAACACAATGAGAATGTGCAAACCTCACCCCAAATGAAGCCTTTTATTTTAGTTTTAGCTAAACCTTACCATAATGCAGTTTACAGTACATTCTATTTGTTTCTATTAGGAACCTTATTAATAAAATTTAAAAATAGATAAATAATTAAAATATGATTCTCTTACTCTCTCTCTCTCTCTCACTCATTTAATGGAAGACAGGGATGGGTTGGCATCCTGCGGGGGATGTATGATGTTTCCTTACCTGATTGAGATTCTAATATAAATAAAGGTCAGTAGCAGAGTGCCTCCCATGCCCATGCTCTCCTTTCATGCTTGATGGCAATATCCTTCTAGCATGGCTCCTATCTGAACACCTGCAGGGCTGCATGGGAGCTGTATATCCAAGGGGCAGCCCTGTTGAGGTCCTTGGGTAGGTGTTGGGGGGAGCTGTCAGGAATAGTTTCCAATGTCCTACAGAGACATCTGACCTAGAAATACTTCCCGAATGCAATATTGTTGCACCAGAAATACTCCTGGATCTTGTTTGAAAGTGGAAGTCAAAGTGAGAAATGCAGTTGGGCAAATCTCATCCTGAGAGTAGGACAAAGAAAAGGAAGAAGAATTTCTTTAACATGCATATTTCTGGTAAATAAAAGCCTTTTATTTGAAAGCCTTTTGAAACCAGCACCTGTCTTGGTGTAGTTGTGGTTTGGGATGCAGGTTGCCCTTTTTGTCCACGCTCAATATATGTAGTGTTGACACAATTCACATTAAGAATGCCGCAGAGTACATGCAATTCTTTGCATGTTTTTCATGTATAGAATCTAATTATGTCTATTTTACATTTTGAATTGTATTTCAAATTTCATAATTTTTACTGTCTTGATTTTCACCTTTGTACTGGTCACATGATCGCACGTACAATGTCCATCCAACCATTTTCCAACCCGCTGAATCCGAACACAGGGTCATGGGGGTCTGCTGGAGCCAATCCCAGCCAACACAGGGCACAAGGCAGGAAACAATCCCAGGCAGGGTGCCAACCCACCGCAGGACACACACAATCGGGCCAATTTAGAATCGCCAATCCACCTAACCTGCATGTCTTTGGACTGTGGGACGAAACCCACGCAGACACGGGGAGAACATGCAAACTCCACGCAGGGAGGACGCGGGAAGCAAACCCGGGTCTCCTAACTGCGAGGCAGCAGCGTTACCACTGCGCCACCGTGCCGCCCACATACAATGTCACTAAATATAAATATAACAGCACACTTGCAATCAGGTTATCCCTTGGCAGTTAAAATTCTAAATCTCTTTAGTGGTAGTTAGTTTTGAATTCAGGTAGGCCATATTTTTCAGTTTTTAAACTTTGACTCTCTTCAACTATGATTTTTGTTTTATCCTCTGATTTTTGATAGCTTGTTTCCTTTTACTGACTCCTGCTATTTTAACTATTGCTTTCAGTTTTGACAATAACTTTGTAGCATTCTGTCATCTCCTGGGGCCTAATGCATAATGGCGTGCGTAGAATTCACACTATGACATGGTGTACGGACAAAAGCAGAAAAGTGCTTTTGTGCACAAAAAAATCCAGATGCATAAATCTGTGCGAACGGCAACTTCCACGTTCTTCCGCTACATAAATCCTGGTCGGCGTGAAAAGTAAAGCATGTGCACGAGCAAGCTGTCCCGCCCAACTCTTCCCAGAATTACGCCTCTTTGAATATGCAAATCAATATAAATAGCCCTTAAGCGCAGCCTTCTATGAAAAGACAATGGCAAAAGCATTGGGGAAAATCGAAGAATTTCAGCGAATACCAAGTGGAGGCAAGGAAAAACATACTATTTGCTGGTTTAAACAGTGGTATAAACAACAAAAGGAAGCTGATCGAGTGACACAGAGTATCGGATAAACTTGAAAGGTCAAGTTCACAAAGTCGCACAGTGCTCGAAATAAAAAAGAAGTTGTCACATATCAAAGTCACCGTGAAAAGGCAAGTCTTAGCCCACCGTCTGAGTGTCATGTGAAAGCTTATTAGGGTACAGAGAAAAAAAATAGGCACACAGTGGGAAAAAAAGCTCGAAATGTCAACTTTAATCCCGAAATTTCCACTTTAATCACATAGTTTATTTTGTCATTAAAGTAGCACATCATAAACTTCATTTTAAAATCGTTTAATTTACTAGTTTCTCAAATCCCATCATAACTAAAGTAGCACATTAAATTCTTTTTTTTTATTTGATCTTCTATGTGCTGTATGTGTGTGAATCACTACGTGCTTCCTGGCTTTCTCTTCCTCCGACAGTACACAGAATCCATTGCATTCATGATATTACAGCTCTCTGAATAATTAAAATACTGAGATGTATACGTGATATAATTTTCATGATTAAAGGAGTTAAATCTTGTTATTAAACATGGGAACATGGTGGAACAGTGATTGTTCATGTCTCACAAAGATGCTTGCTGCACCATGCGCGACCTTCGATGAAATACTTTATTGTAGCAGTACTGTCTCTTTCAAACATACTAACCCCCAATTTCTGTCCTTACTTTTCTTTCTCCAAATACCCAATCGCCACACAATCACCTAGATTGACCTGTAATAGATGTTAAGCCATCTGTAAGCTTAGAATGCCGATTCTTCAATACTTTTAAGGAACATTGAAATATCTTCATAGTACATGTTTAATTATTCTGTCCATCTATCCATCCAGTGTCGTGCCAGCCCCAGCAAGAATATAGCGCAAGGCAGGAACAAAACTGTGAATGGAGCGCCATCTCCTTGCTAGCACTTTGGCACTGTGTCCTTACATGTTTAATTATTAACAATATAGATTATTTAAATGATGTTAAAGTTTTATCTGTATAATATAATAAACATATTTTGCTGCATTTCATCTTAAAAATGATATTGTCATCATATGTAAATACGAACTTTATAAAGTGGCTCAGGTTGTGCAATATTATAACTGTAGTGCAAGTTTACAGTGAGAAGATTGTACTAACAAGTGCAAACAGTTCTACAAGGTGCACTTGATGGACTGATTGAGTGAGTTTATAGTTCTTGGGATGAAATTGTTTCTGAATCGCAAGGTCCGTACATGAAAGGCTTTGAAACGTTTGCCTTGTGAAAACAGTTCAATAGACAGCATGGCTGAGGCAGCATGTGCTTGATGCTGTATACCAATAATTCTCTTTCTGATCAGCTGCTGTAGATCTACAATTCTCCATTCAGATACAGTGATATAAATAATCCGAGTGGTGCAGTGAGAGTAACTGTGGCAACCCCTAACGGGAGCAGCTGAAAGAAGAAAAACAAGGTGCAGTGAGAGTAACAACGCTAAAGCAGCTATGGTATTTGGAATACTTTGGCTATTCCCTGGACCACTATATTGTTACAGGTTAATTACAATCAGATTCCTTAAACTAATAAACAATATGCAGTTAGTTTCAGTGTATATGATAAAGCTGCATCAGGGATGTGGATCTAAAAAAGAAAGGGTAACCACACAGGAACAATAGCACTGCTTTGATGCTGGGAGCCAGTAGTTTGCAATACCGAGCGGAGAACTTGTGTACACCAGGGTTGGAGCTACTGTGAAAATGTGCATTGGTTTATGCCAAGTTTAGGTTTTATACATCACGATTTGAGCGAAGAAACGTTCGTATGCAACATTTTTGTGCATACCCACCGTTTATGCATGAGGCCCCTGGTCTTTTCTTCTGTACTAAAATTCTGTGTGTCCAAAATAAATTTGCTGAAGAGCAATAGTTAATATCATTGAACCCTGAACACCTCTTCAATATTCAGCTAAAACAAAGAAACCTCCTATTAATGTTTCTGAAACTGAAAAGTACTTCAATTCCTCAATTCCTATGTATGCTCTTATTGCCCAACCAGAAACTTCTAGCCACAATGACTTTGCACAAAACACCATCTATCTATCCATTACCAAAATCACTCAGTACAAAAGAGGGTCACTCTAACACCAGATATAACATAATCACAACCTAATGTTCTATATTTGTAATACAGTTTGAGATGTACTTTTTGTACAACAATGTGCTCTATAAATAAATGTTTTCGTTGATGTTCTGCAACTTGTGGGACAACGTGATTGTAGACTTTCTGATAGAACATAAGAAATTTTAAAAATGAGAGGAACCCTTTCATTACATCAAGAGTTTTGTATCTGTGTTCAGTATTTGAGATTTACAGGATACATTTTACGCCAATAACACTTTTGAAAAAGGAATGATGATGATATTTCAGAGGAAAGTTCTTCATTTGACTGAGGATATTTGCTGATCATTGCACTGGAGTGTGGGAATGTATTACATGTGTGTTACACATGTGGGCAAGGATTTTACTGTATATTGTGAGGGTGACAATAAAGTTGAAGGTGAACTGGAACTTACTTTCAAGATCCTATCAAGATCACACATGAAGCACTACTTATCAAGTACTAAACAATATGGTGCTCATTGTGAGAAGCTGATTCATAGCACTAGTAGGTTTTACACTTGCTCTCTTGCAGTGTTTTGATATTCCACTATATTAAAGGAAATTTACATTGCTGAAGACAGAGAGAAGAGCGAAGGGAGTGACCACTCTGTGGCCTAAGGACTAATGCATTTCACTCAAAATGAACTCCACTCACTGCTAACAAGGACAACCAATGGCTATCAGAAAGTCTTGCCTGTTAGTTCAGTCACAAATTTAGTCTACTTTTTCCACAAGTTTGAAAAAATAATTAGATTCCATGACAGATTTTTTTTCATTTTCAGCCATTCAGTTATAGATTGGCTGGAGTGCTGGAGTGGACAAGCCTTAGCTGAAAGACAGACTTGTATTTTCCTCTGACATACACTGGTATACAGAAAAATACATGGTGGCGTTAGTTATTGTAAGTTGTCTAGATTGCATGGCTACTAAAAAGATCCAAAGTATCACCTCCTCCACAATAAACCTTGAGGAACTGTGTGAAGTTCTAGTGATGAAACTTTATGTTTGGACTTGTACATAATAACCAAACAAGTCTACTTTGTTTGCATCTGTCCAGGGGTCATTATACCTAAAAATGTTAAGATTAGAGTTGATGCTTACAAGCTAATCTGTGCTGAAATGTTCTCGGAAGAGAATGGAGGATTCATTTTAGCTCATCTTACTTCAGAATTCATGCAGAAATGTTTTTGATGGAGGAGTCATGGACTTTAACACTTTCTATGCTGTCAGATCTCTGTAGCATTATAGGGTTAACTTTTCAGTACTTTGCAGTATATTGGAGCATCTGATCATTGGGTGAATTTGCTGGGGCATTTATAGGAAGATTGCCAACTCTCTTGAATGTTGTCTATTTTTAATGTAACCCTTCTCCCTGTAAATTGATAGACTTCAAACTGTCAGGAAGGGGCCTTATAACCCTTCCAAAACTGAGAAGCATCACAATTACTTATCTGAGATCATGGAACATGTTTTTGTCCTTATCGTTATGTTGCCATAAACCTGAATGAGCCACACCAAACTGCTTTTATATCAATGTGCTAGCGCTTTCTGATTATAAATTAAGTGTGCTTAATTTTGCAGCAGCTGTCTCTAATTACCTTCTAGTAGATATGGAATCAGTACGGGTTGTCAGGCTTACACGTTAGAGGATCTACTCACAGGCTTAGTCCTGCGGAGACAAAACAGGGTGCTGCCGCTAACGCTGTCATCTCCTTTTTTACCCACATCGCCATGAAGCTGCCCAGTGATGGCATTTAACTCCACCCCATCCATTCCAGCTACCATAAAATCCCTGGCATCCCAGAAGGAGGCATCATTACTGGCCAGACAGTGTGTTGAATTATGTCCAGACATTCCCATTGAAGGGACAAATGCTTACTAGCACCTATTTTTTTTTATTTTCCTTTATTTGAATTGCTGTCTCCATAAGAAAAACGGGACGGCCCAGGTGGCATCCCAAAATTTTCTCACCCAAATCAAAGCTGTCATTACCACACCCAACCACAGAGTGTATTGACTTTTTCCAACACCTATATCGGCTAAAAATGAAAACATAAATTTTATTTGCTATCTGTCAGTTGAATTTGCATGTATCTAATTTCAGGACTTGATGAGAACTAAATGATTGTCAGTTACAGTATGTCCTGACATTTAAAATTCTAAAACTGAAAATTTTTTCACATGACTGTATATTTGGTATTGACAATTTTTGGCTATACATTTACTTATTTCAATATTAAAAGTTGCCCAATTTTTTCATTACTTATAATAGGCAACATTATTATGAGTTTAATTTTGAACCCTTTTGGAATCTATTATTTATTTATTAACTGCTTAAAATATCTAATTGAGCAATTAAAAAAAAAACAGAGAATGAGCACAGAAAAAAAAACAAAAATGTTGCTTTGCTGTTGGCGTGAGTCAAATAATGGACATGGATTCATAACAGGATTCAATGCATTATCACAGTAATACCAGGGCTATATAATTAGAATTTAGATTGATTTTGTGTTATTTTAGAGTACTTCTCCAAGAAGGGATGGCTGTTTCAATTTATTTGTCAATGAAATGACAAATCCTACTTTAAGCTTCAAGTTTGAAGAGTTACTTTGAAAAGCTTTTTAAAAACTTCTTAAGTGCTGTTGGTATAACCTACAGAAGAATTTTGTTATTTTTAATGGAAAAAGAATCCATAAAAAGCAATTATTCTATTCTATAGAAAAAAGGTAATTTGAATATTGTCACCTTAAAATCCATTAAAGAGATCGCGCAATCTCTCTATGTCAAGTCATTCCACAAACATGGTCTGCTGGGCAAAAAAAGTGAAGACTGTTTGCGTAGCGTTTATCAGAGGATAGCAGTTACATTGAGGCTGCATTCAGGGACTGAGGCCAACTTGCACAACAAAGAAGCAATTTAAATAAAAAAGGGAAAAAGAAGGGCATTCTTATTTCTGAATTTAATGAGTGGTAATTAAAAAAATACACATCAGTGCGTACATTTTAGTAAGAAAAGCCCATTTTAAACCATTTTAATTCCAGAACCAAAAGTCCTATTTACAGTATATATTCTTTGTTTGCAAACTTTGCATAATGTGTTTGTTATTGTGGTAATCAAATGACTTAGAAAATGCCTTAAGCATCACAGTTCAAATGGGGTAATTAATTTTACAAAATAAATGTGAAGATTCAGTAAAATTATCTGCAAAGCATTTTTTAAATATCTGGTTGGAAGTTATTTTGGGCTACTGTTTGGAACAATGAGCATGTTTGTTGCATGAATCTCTTTATTGTTATATGAATTTTGTACATATAAATAACTCACAGACGATTGCATTTATGTAGGGGAGGTGTACATTTTAAAACCTCACTACTTAATTCAAAAAAATAATGTTCATCTTTCAGTGGGTTATTACAAGATGATCCTGATTATCATGATTTGGAGAACAATCTAATTAAACTCGATGCCCAAATGGATGTTTAACTAAATAAGTGAACCCCAAAAAGGAAGGCCTTCTTCAGGTGCTACCCACTGTTCTATAGAAGTAATGTCATTGGTTAGTAGAAAAGAATTGTATCGTGTTTTTGCCAGGGCTTTTTTTCATGCTTCAGAAAATTGTCAGTTTAGGCAATGCTGTTTAGAAAATTAGCCCACAACAAAATGCTCTCTTCATGAAGTTGTGGGAAACATGATCTGATCAGATTCAAAATTATACAATGTGTACATGTTCACTCACCAAGCAGATTATTAGAAATGCCTGTATACCTGCTTATCCATGCAATTATATTATTAGCCAATCATGTGGCAGCAACACAATGCATAAAATCCTGCAGGTGTAGGTCAGCTTCAGTTAATGTTCCCATCAAACACCAAAATGGGAAAAGATGTGATGTCAGTGATTTCAACCATGCCATGGTTGTTTGTGCTTGACCTTCTGGTTTCACTGTTCCTATAGCTGCTGATCTCTTGGGATTTTCACACACAACATATTGAGTTTATTCAGAATGGTGCGAAAAATAATGACAACGCCCAGTGAGCAGCAATTCTGCAGATAGAAATGCCTTGTTGATTGTCTGATGGCCAGAGAGGGATGGTCAGACTAGTTTGTATAACTGTATAACTGTGTTGAGCAGAAACACATCTCAGAGTGCACAATATGTATGACCTTGTGGAGGATGGGCTACAACAGCAGAAGACTATGTCAGAATCCATTTCTATCATACAAGAACAGAAAGCTGAAGCTGCAGTGGGCACAGGCTCACCAAAACTGGACAGATGAACACTGAAAAATGAAGCCTGGTCTGATGAATCTCAGGGTATACTCACACTAGGCACATTTGTTCCATAACATGCCCCAATGTGATTGTCCCCCCTCCCTACTCCCCTGCTGGACTGCACTCACACTATGCTTAGTGTTCTGGGCCTGGGCATGCTTTCGTCATGACCATGTGACTTTGTTTAAGGCCAAAACAACATCCGAACACAGAGTGACAGCATGCATGTCAAAATGATTTTACTTATTTTGTGGTTGTTTTGGAGTCATGTAGGCAAGGTTAACACACTACCCTCTTACAGATTTATTGAATGTGCAGCTCAGTGTTTTGCTATTAATCGTGCTGCATGTATGAGAAGATTTTTACGGAGATAAATTAGGTTAAGGGAGGAATTTTCAGTTTTTCTTGCCAACTAAAATTCACATTTATGTGTAAGGTGAGAATAAAAACCTGTTTTTAACTCAAATGGTATTGAATGATTTGTCGCATTATAGATGTCATGTCTGTTTTCTGTGCTCGGGCACATTTAGCGATCACACTTTTCCCAAATGCTACTAAACTGTGCTCGGGCCCACCTCTTCCAAGTGGACGCAGGGAGCGATCACACTAGTCAAACAAAGTAGACTTTGCGGGGTACATGCGGACAAATGTGTTCGGGCATGGAACGAATTGCCAATGTGAGTATATCCTGAATTTCTCCTGAGGCACATACTGTAGATAGTAGGGTCAGAAATTAAAGCCTAAAACATGAATCCATGTGCCCAACCTGTCTTGTGTCATCAGTCAAGGCTGCTGGTGGTGGTGTGATGGTGTGGGGAATGTTTTCTTGGTACTTTTTGGGACAGTTAATACCAGTCAATCATTGCTTCAATACCTATTTGAATATAACTGCTAGCTATGTGCATCCCTTCATGTTCACAAATTTACTCATCTTCTAATGGCTACGTTCAGCATGATAAAGCACAATGTCAGTAAACAAAAGTCATCTTAAACTGGTTTCATAAAGATGACAATAAGTTCAACGTTCTTCAGTGGCCTTCCCATTCACTGGATCTGAATCCAATAGAATACTTGCGGGATGTGGCAGAACAAGAGATTCCCAGCATCAACGTGCAGCTGACAGATCTGTGAAAGTTTGGTGATGCAATCATGTCCACATGGACCAGAATGTCAATGAAATGTTTGCGGAAATCATGACATGAAGGATTTAGGTTGTTTTGAGAGTAAAGGGCGGCCATACCAAGTATTAGTAGAGTTGCTCAGTGAATGTATATCTAAGATGCACCCATATCCAATTTACTAATTGTAAGCAGGGCAGTCAGAAGCCTGCTTCACTGAGCCATACAGTATGTGGTAATGCCTTATGATTAGGCCTTATTAAAATAAATTGTGTACTTATAGCATTTATTAGACAGTCTTGGCATGACAATAATCATATAACAGCTTTGTTTGAAGTAACACAATTAGACATTGCCACATGACAAACACTGCTGTAATAACTTACTGTACACTACATACACCATCTTATCTTGGTAATCTGGGAGTAATTTAATCCACCTACCATAATGCAGTTGGAAAGAAATATTTTCTATTTCACTTAAACTTACAAAAAAATAAAGTTTACTTTATGAGGAACGGTCCAAACGTTATTTAGAACCTACCAGGCTTGTATTAATGTAGCCCTTAATTAATTAGGCAAGCTTAACAATTCACTTTTGGAATATTTAATGTGATAACTTAAATAACTTCTTTCTCTTTCTTTCTTTGATATTTGAATAGGCAGAGAGTGTCTAATCTGTTTTAAATATGATACAGTATTATATTCCTTACTGACATGCAATTCTTTAAATGAACAAATTATATTGGAAAAAGAATTGTAGTCATTTAGTAAATTTGTGGTACATTCCTTTTTAATTATTTAAATAAGTACTTTAAAATAATAAAATTATGCATTATTGAAGAAAGATTAGCAGACAAATTATGGATTTTACAGTACCTTGGCATTTCATTAAATGCTAAGTGCCTTTAGGGCTCAGGCTCTAATAGATGAGTGACTGTGTTCCCAAGTCGCAGGCAGTGTGATGCAGAGGCTAAGCCATTCTAGTCTGAACTGTCTCTGACTCACTGTGTGACCTTGAGCAAGTCACTTCTGCTTGTGCTCCATTATAAAAACATGTAAACAGTTGCACTGCATCCTAATCTTCTAAATTGCTTTGGGCGAAGACGCTTGCCTAATCCAGGAAAACAATGATTTAATGGGAGAATATCTCATTGATAGTAACCGAGGCCATTTAAATTTAAAAGCTCAGGATTTTACTGGTTACATAAGTATTCATTATTTCATGCAGGATTTTTTATATAGGGAATGCTGAAAAAAAAACACTTAATGCCAAAATATAAATCATTCGAGGAGATCCTCTTGATAATCAGCTTATGTACATGCATTTATATATATATATATATATAGTATATATATATATATACAGTATATATATATATATATATATATATAAAACCAAGGTAAATCCTTACTAATATTACTTTATTTCTTTATTTCACATAAGGTTTTTGTCTTTGACACACAGTTTTCTGTAAGGTTTATACTGTAGTGTATTAGCTTTTTAAGACTCATTTCCACATTATTATGTATTAATGTTGTGGATGTGGCCAAAGGTAAAGAAACCATGTACTTTGTTGTGACTAATATAAAGGCATTTGGACTGATTGTGTTTTACCCACATCCCCCCATGTGCTCTGTTCCTGCCCCATCCCACAACCTGCAGAAAATCGAGCTAAACAGGGAATCCAAAATAAAAAAGAGTAGGGGAGAGTGGGGTATGTTGAGCCATTTTTTTACTTAGGCTGTCCTCTAGGCAAGGGAAAGTGATATGTAAATAAAACCAAAATGTCTACATCTTTTTCAGGATGTTTCCCGTCAGTGGAAATGCTAAGAATGCATACATGACATATGAAAAAGAAAATGTGACCTCTTGAAAAAAAGTGGTCTTGTGGCTCAACTTGCCCCAGCTTAGGGGTAAGTTGAGCCAAGCCAGGGGGTAAATTGAGCTACCTGTGGGTAAACTGACCAATATACATTTTCCAGTTTAAACCTGATTGTCATTTTGAATTTTCCTAAAGGAAACTTTAAACTATATATAAATAAGTCAAATGCAAGTGTACTGTTCAAAATATTTTAACAAAAATGATGATATAACAATTGAACACTATCAACAGTGTAGAACAACTGTAATGAACTCACAAAAAAGAATAGGCCTACTGTGGTTTTCCTTAACTATCTACTCCACATTCCACCCCTCAAGGTTGCAGGGAAATATGAATTGCTGCTCTCGCCGTGCAGTTCCTCCAGCCCTTTGAGGTTGAGGCAGCTTCTTTACCACTTCACTTTGCCGGAAAAGTGCCACATCATCCTCCTTGAAAGCAAAAGTTGGTTTCCCTTTAGCTCGTCCCAAAGATGTTGCTTCAGGCATTCGGCAGGAGAGATGGTGGCATGCCTTAAAGTTGTTAAACCAATCTCGACCTAAAAAAATAGAATTCATTCTACCAAGATACCGTAATATTCTACATGACAAATGAGTTAGCATCAGTTGACCTATATCTGCTCTCTTAACACCCTACCTGCACAACGATTCTCTTCCCAGTTCTTGGGGAAAGGGATCTTGTTTCTGTCTGCTAATTTAAATACTAATTCACAGCATTTCTTTTGACTCAGGCCATGGAACTGGTCAGCAAGTTGTGTAATGTGGTCTGAAAGGTCCTTCTCCATATCCACTGTGAAGACTCTCTTTGCCTGGGCTGTTCCAATGTATCCTACTGTTTTCACTTCTTTTTCCTCATTCTTTTGTATGAATCTGCATAGTGTTGACCTGTCAATCTTTCTCTCTTTTGCTGCTGCTCTTATGGATTTTCCTGCCTTGACTTCAGCGGCTGCTCTCTCCATTTCTTTAAGGGGTGTTGAACCCCAGTCTGTCTTTCTGCTGTATTTTCTTGGCATGCTTACTTTTCTACAAGTAAAACATTAGGGGGAAAACAGCTATGTAATACCACAATAAAATATTTTTTGACATTTTAAGCATAATATTACTTGAGCTTCAAGGTGGGGTAAGTTGAGCCAGTGGTTCAACTTACCCCAAGGAATCTGGCTCACTTTACCCCACCGCCACCACTTTGGAAAAAGTTATCTAGCTTAGCAATTCAAGCTAACATTTAGCTAAATGGTTCACATGGTTTAATATGCTAGTAAATCATCAACATGTATGGTATTAATTTTTAGGCCTGGATAAATTAGCTTTCATGTTACAGTCAAAATAAGCGAAATTTACTTTGACAAGGCAAAAACAGGTTTTTGTGAATAGAGCATACTTACCACACTACCACAAGCTTCTTTCAATCACAGGGGCAGCAAAATGGAGGGTGCTTTCAAAATTTATGGTCACATGACAACAGATCTGCACTATTGCCTAGATACAGGGGGTGGGTCAACTTACTCACTGGCTCAACTTACCCCACTCTCCCTGCATTGCTTTTTATGTCAAGTGGATATTGCTTATTTATAATATTTGGTAAACCCAAGATTGTATAACTATGTTACTTTTAAACATTTCATGATTTTTTTTTTATTATTATTTCTGGCTGACTTTACCGTACATCAAATAATGTAATTGTAAGTTACAAAAAAAAAGTGTGTTTGTAACGTTAGTTAAGTTTCATTTATGCATACATTTTTTTTTTCCCTTGGTAAGCTGCTGACATAGGTAACATTGCTCAAAGGTCTTGTAAAAACACAGTTGCCCCTTGGGGATTAATAAAGGATATCAAATCGAAAATCAGTCTCTACCTGCATATCTGCCACAGAATTGTTTTCAATAATTCTAGCAGATGACTAATTTCCCAGTTTAGCCACTTCCATTTTTTTTTTATTTTGGTGCTCTGCTAGTGACACTTGGTGTACCTTTGTGTGAATGATCATCACAAAAGATGAATCTATTGACAAAGTAGTATAATTTTAGCAAAATGTTGCTGTCCTAGATCATTGATAACTCAGACTAAAAAGAAAGATTTTTTTTTTAATAGAACATCACAAAAAGGGTAAAGGTGATTTAAAGTTGATTCATTCAAAACTAAAAAATGCTAAAACTCTCGACTGTACACTGACCTTATTACAGTGGGTTTGAATAAATGTCTACCCACAACTAAACAATAAAAGTTACTACTTACTTTTAGTCACTCAAAAGCACAGTTCTATTCTCTATATTACATTCTAATACAAAACAGCATCTCTGGCAGCTAGAGAAAAATAATCACACTTCATGCTGTTCCATCATGGCTTGGCTCAATCATTCAGTTTTTTTTATTTATTTCCAATGTTTTTTATTATTGGTTGTTATTCTGAACTACAGGGTGGGCCATTTATATGGATACACCTTAATAAAATGGGAATGGTTGGTGATATTAACTTCCTGTTTGTGGCACATTAGTATATGTGAGGGGGAAAACTTTTCAAGATGGGTGGTGACCATGGTGGCCATTTTGAAGTCGGCCATCTTGGATCCAACTTTTGTTTTTTCAATAGGAAGAGGGTCATGTGACACATCAGACTTATTGGGAATTTCACAAGAAAAACAATGGTGTGCTTGGTTTTAACGTAACTTTATTCTTTCATGAGTTATTTACAAGTTTCTGACCACTTATAAAATGTGTTCAATGTGCTGCCCATTGTGTTTGTGTTAACAAACAAAACCACCGCTATTGGTCTGACACTAACCCACATTGGATAGATCCCTCCAAGATTGTTGGAACAAAAAAATTGATGGTATGGTGTGGTATATGGGGTACAAAGATAGTGGGGCCATTCTTCATCAATGGAAACCTCAAGGCCACTGGATATGCGAAATTGCTACATGATGATGTGTTTCCCTCTTTATGCACTGAAGCTGGCACGTTCCCTGAGTTTTTCCAGCAAGATGGTGCACCACCACATTATGGGTGTCAGGTCCGAGCAGTCCTAGATGAACAGTTTCCTGGAAAGTGGATTGGTCGTCGTGGGCCAGTTGAATGACCCCAAGGTCTCCCGATCTGACCCCCTTAGACTTTTATCTTTGGGGTCATCTGAAGGCAATTGTCTATGCTGTGAAGATACGAGATGTGCAGCACCTGAAACTACGGATACTGGAAGCCTGTGCTAGCATTTCTCCTGCGGTGTTGCTATCAGTGTGTGAAGAGTGGGAGAAGAGGGTTGCATTGACAATCCAACACAATGGGCAGCACATTGAACACATTTTATAAGTGGTCAGAAACTTGTAAATAACTCATGAAAGAATAAAGTTACGTTAAAACCAAGCACACCATTGTTTTTCTTGTCAAATTCCCAATACGTTTGATGTGTCACATGACCCTCTTTCTATTGAAAAAACAAAAGTTGTATCCAAAATGGCCAACTTCAAAATGGCCACCATGGTCACCACCCATCTTGAAAAGTTTCCCCCCTCACATATACTAATGTGCCACAAACAGGAAGTTAATATCACCAACCATTCCCATTTTATTAAGGTGTATCCATATAAATGGCCCACCCTGTACATGATGATGTACAGATGAACCACAGTGTTGGCTTTTTCAAAAATATAACTGTTGATAAAAAACAAATGAGTGATCTGTTAATTTCACATTTATTGCCACTTATGGTGTTAGCACAGTCAAATGAAGTGCATGCTTGGCCAAATGCATCATGCCACCATCGTCCATCTGCCTGAATCTCACTTCATAGATAATGCGAAATATAACATCACAGTAGGTACCTTTACATTTTGATATATCAAAATGTTGTTTCTTACAGTGTACCTACTGACCTAGATGTACAATCCTGACTAATTTCATATTTTTAACTTAATGGGAAATTGTGTTTTTGTTGGTAAGTGAGTGAGTCACCTTTACAGTTTGTTTATGTAGTATATACTGTATATGATGAGACACTGCAATGAGATTAACAAAGTGAAAAATACAATCTGTTTAAAGTACAATGTATATTTTCACAATGAAGTAAACATGAGATGCTCTGAATCAAACACATGCTGCATGCATCTTCTGCAAATATACCAGAATAGCATAAAAGAATAGAGACAGGAAAGCTAAAAAATGCCCTCAACATGAAGTGAAATGCCATGGAGATAAATCAGAGTTGCTGGGCTCACTGAGACTGCAATGCAACAATCTATCTAATAAAAATTTGACCAATTGATTACTGTCTGATTTTCTTTTTTCTAGACCCCTCTTGGGAGTTATATAATCTTGTCTTCAACTTGACATAAAAAATAAAACTTATTTTGATGATAAACAATGCATTATACTGTGGCAAGTATTTTATTGGTTGCAAACTTTAATGTTACTTAACCTTCAATTAGATCTGGCATTTAAAATTAGGATGCTTATACTTTTTGATATTTGGAGCTAAGTAATAGTTTGAAGAAATAAAAGATATTGATAGCTATCACTTAATTTTTGAAGTTTAAACTAGTATTGAATAGTTAGTTTTGACTATTTATGAAGCAAAAAAACAACATTGACTAATATGTTTTATTAATTTTACCTTCTGGGTTTTTACACCCAGAATAAAATAAGCAGTTTAACTCCTGAGTCTTTGTTTGTGTTTAAAATGCAAAGAAACATGTAGTGCTTCAAATGCTGTGTTGCCTTTCAGGTATAATAAAATCGTGCAGAATAATAATTTAACATTTCTTACAATATTCACACAAAGCACACTGTAAGTGACACATGAAGAGAGCATGGTTTACAATAAAGCATTATTATAGCAGAGTAAGGAGAATATTTCAGACCAGAGAATGGTTAGCTATTCCTTGTGAACATGTTATCCTGTGATATCCTGTGTGTTATTTCCAAGCTGAAAAAATGGATTGCATGATTTACAAATCATTTACATTTAAAATAGTACTTGAACTACTAATGTACTATAGACTCAAATTTTATGTTTTCTTGTGAAACTGGTTTAATGTTACTTACTCTGGTAACAGTTTTGATCAAGCACATCATTCCCACATTGAAGTGGGAAAGGATGAAGAAGAAGAAGACGATGACGATGACTCTAGTACCTGTTTACTTTGTCTTGAATACACTTTAATAATAATGGGTATGTTAAAGATTGTGCTTTATTAATGTAGCTATTCAATTATAATAATATAAAAAGAAGTGCATAATTCACAAAAGGAGGCAGAATCATTTTATACCAAAGATGCCACCTCCCCCAGAGAAGAAGATTAAGAGTTTTAGTGTGGCTTAAAAACACTGTGCCACAAAATTTTTTCAAACGTTTTGCTTCCTGGACAGCTTGCATTGGTTATGATAGACAGCTTCATGGCAAATACAAACATAATTTCAGATTGACTGTATGAGAAATTCAGAGAAACATGAAATTAATTTATAGCTTTATGTGTTCAATCACTTAGTGATGCTGGCACATTACATTACTTCAGCCAAAAATGTTTTTCTGTTGATTTTTGTTTGCATTCAACATCTGATGCTTCTGCTTCTTTTGATAGCATTCAACAATAGTTGGCTAACATTGATGGATTCCATTTTTCTATGGCTGCAATGCCTTGGTGAATCCTTTGACAATGTTTGTCACTGACTGCAGCAAGGTTAGAGGAGAAGGTGTCCAGAATATAGAAAGTGAAAGATGTTGCAGTTTATGCTTTGTAAGGTTGAATACTGCAGTCAACCACCTTTAAATGGTTTAATACTCTGTAGTTGCCAAGAAAATTCACAGCAACATCCTTCCTCTGGCACCAGTAGCAGATCTTCTAACCGCATGTCATTGATGACGACTCTGATTTGGGGATCAACAAAAATGCCTTTCATAATCTTACCATCAGTTATTCATAGAAATATTTATCTCAAATATTGAACTCTTTCACCTTCCTTATTCATCACAAAATATTTTCAACAGTCCAAGTTTAATATAAAGAGGATATCATTGGTGCTTCGACCAGTTGTCACTGTGCCACACTTTTCTGCCCTGGAACCAAATGTTTACGCAGTGGCAAATTCTTTTTAATGCAATGAGACTCTTTAGTTCGGCAGTCCCATTTACAAAGGAAACATCAGTATATACAAGCTAAATGCCTAGTAATAGTGCCACTGCTTTTAAATTAGCACAAAGGTTCCAATTATTGTTGTTGTCCACTATACTTAGGACATGACAAGAAATCTTAAAAATAGGTAATTGCAATAAAATTGTGTGCATTAAGAAAAGTTCAAGGCAATTTTTTTTATATAAGCAGACCAAACCTATAAGATACACCCAAACATTTTTAGGAAGCAAAATTGTTGTTGTTCAGTGTATTTAGATATATTTTCAGAATATATTTGTGCTCATCTCTCTTGTATTTAAACAAGTTGACAAACTAAAGTGAGATCATGATATGAATATGACAAAAACAAACAATTGTTTGATTAACTTTGTAACCACCTTACAAATAATTCAGATATTTGAATTAGTCAGTCAGTCAGTCATTTTCCAACCCGCTATATCCTAACACAGGGGCACGGGGGTCTGCTGGAGCCAATTCCAGCCAACACAGAGCGCAAGGCAGGAAACAAACCCCGAACAGGGCACCAGCCCACTGCAGATATTTGAATAAATTAATTCAAATAATTCAGCCATTGTTATTTGAGAAATAAGGAGGGAAGAGGGTTAGAAAAAGAATGTACTACCAAAAAAACTACAGAATTGTTCATATTTTTGTGCAGATTTATTCAATGTCATGAGGGATTTTCTACTGTCTTCCAATAGTTTAGCTTTTAGTATATACAGAAAATACCAAGATATTTAGACTACGGCTCATAGACTTTATAATTAACTTAAATGCCAGATAACAGCTGTTGAGAGGGAACCTAATCTAATAGGAAAGCCGCCTCAATACAGGCTGTGTGAGAGCACTGTAGATAGACTGAGATAAGAAAGATGTTTTTTTAGTTGTCTGTTTTTTGAAGGTTTTAAGTACCAGTGAGGTAGTAAACAAGAAACACGTATTATGCATCCTCTTGATGGTAAGTCTGTAAGCCAGTATATTCACACATATATATATGAATGCAAGAAAATAGTCAGATAAATACAGGACATGTAATTTTGGTTCCATTTTAGTTGTTTATGCTATTTTCACCTATTATTTTAGTTTTGTGAGTTTTTTTATTTGAATAAAATAACATTCCACATGATCAAGTCTAACTTATACAACAAAGTAAATAATATCACGTATCTTTTAAAGTCAGGTAATTCATACAGCCTTCTAGACATGCCAGATTCAATAAATAGCTGTGCCTGCACACTCTTTTTGAGTTTGACTGATGTGATCTGAAAACATGAAATAAAGACGTAGCCTATCATTTTCTTTATAGGTTTATGTTTTTTAGCATGTTACTGTCCTCAAACTCCTTGTAACTTTGTGAAAGCAGATTGAATGTATTTCTAAATTGCCAGGTTCTTTCCTCTTCAATTGAGCTCCACAATGCTGACCGTCAATCTGGTATATTATTATCTGTGCCATACTCCAAAGACTCCCAGACAGTACCTTCCTATTTACAACCATTTCTTTGCTGTGTGTACATGTTCAGAAATGTGTTTCTCATTCGGTTACACAACCACATAGCACATAGCCAGTTAGTGAAAAAAGAGGGACACTCAACAGTTTTTATGGATCAACTAGGATTTGTTCCCTGCCTATTATGTTTAATTATTTTTCATTTTCTCACACTGTGTGTACTTTCTTAGACTTCTTCAACGCTGTCTACATTACTTGATAGTAAATACCTGAAATTTCATAGACAATGAACACAGCAAAAATAATCCAACAAAATCATAGATATTTGAGTATTATTCCTAAAATAATTTGCCACTATTAAACAGGTTTTATTGCAAACAGTGGACATTCAATGCTAAAATGAGAATTATTTAGCAGGTAAACGTGCAAAGAATGCAATTTCTTGACACTATGGCTCTCCATGCATGATCTAAGTGACACTCATATAGAGTCTCTGTACTAACACAATGATAAACATCATAGGGAGCCAATTCAGGCCTAGAGGGCACCTGAGGCAAAAAATTCTTGTTGCAATGATTTTTTAAATTTTAAACTTAATTACTTGCATAATCAGCTTGTTTGTTTTTCTACCTCTGCTTTTGAAAATAAATTGAAATGCTTAAGTGAAATTAATTTTTTTTTTCTGATATAAGGTAAAACATTGTATGGCCTTCTAGCATTTATAAATTGTGTCTATAATCAGTTATTTTTACCTATAAAGGAGTTAATTTCTAATATTTCTATATCTTTGAATGCCAGCAAGGCACTGTCATTCGTATTTATGGCTGAACATCAACACTGAACAACTTAATGTTTCTAAAACATGACAAACAAGCAATCAGACTGAAATTGAATACAACCCAGTAATCAAAATTGCTGGAAAAAATATAAATCAGTAATATTTCCTTAAAAAGGACTATCTTGCCCTCCCAAGTGCTTTTACAAATCAAAACCTGTGGAATAAGATTCAAATTGGATGAAACAGAGGCTGATTAAATGATTGAGACTATACAAGAATGAAGTCACTCTGACAGTTGGACCGAGGAAGTGTCACTGATCACATTTTGTTTAGGGAGTTAAAGATATTTAAACAATACTTTTATTTTTACATTATTTTATTATTGACTATTTCAGATCAGTTTAACTAGGTTTTACTTTGGAAAGTAAATTAAGTACAAAAAAGCAAGTAAAATAAAAAGGAATCTTTTGTGCATTAGTCTGTGGATAATAAATCTGTATTTGGATTAAAGATCAGTGCTATGGTCTTGATGTTATCATTTATCCATTTATATACTGTGTAAGGATGACTGGATGGAATAAAATAGCACAAAGATAACACAGGAGAGAAAAAGAATCTGACAAGACCTACATAAACTGAGAGAGGAATCCACACTGCTTGTCAGAGTGCATAGCTTATTATCAATGCAGAAAAAACATCTGGCAAGAGGAAAGGGTATGAGCTTCACATGCTGTGGACATCTAGAAAGTAATATCTAAAAGGGTAGCAGAGACAGAGAGAAAAAGAGTGTGGGATATTGGCAGGGACCTAAAGCAACACTTACAAGCTATTATAAGGCTGGACATGGTTCTTGAATCCAAAACGGGTGGTGCTGTTGTCTTTTTAAGAAAATGGGTAACTCAGAAACTGACTTGTAGATCTGACCAATTGAGAACTACTGAGGGCTTCAGGGGGAGGTCTAGATAAGAACTGTCTCCAAAGAAGGGCTGTCCTTGACTATGGAATGATTTTAATGGAGTTGAAGTGACTCTAGAGAGCAGGGTAGGTTTGGGATAGCCAGCGATTTAGCTGAGTCTAGAATGTGAAGATGAATTGCCTGCAAACGCTTAGTTTCAGGCAGAAGAGAGGGAAGGATCAAGAGTAGGAAAGACAGGAGTTGAGAGGAAGATTACTTTTGTGTTGTACTTGAGAGGTGGACAAATAGGAGAACCAGACTTCTGGTAGAAAAGGACCACTACTTGGGAAGCTATCTTTTGTATTTTCTGTGTTCATTCATTTGTACTTTGAGTTCTCTCTGGTGCTTTAATTGTAGTATTAAACACAATGTTTTATGATGCATTTTTAACTTTGTATGATTCCGGGAGCAGAGTTACTAAGAAGATGCTTGTATGCGTATATGCAATATACATGACATTGATAAAAATGACCATATAAATAGCAAATGTGTAAGTATTATGTAGAATTTAAAGCACAACTATATAATAGTAAAATGGTATGCAAAGTGGTTTAGAAATAAATTCTCTCCAGAGAGTGTGTAAACCTTTATCTTCTTAAAACCTATCAATCTGAAATAAGGCACAAGGAAATAAATCATACATTATCTAAGAGTACAAGCAATTTTAAAAGAAAAGAAATATTATATAAAAAAATCTTGGGTCGAGACGTGATCATCTCGGAGAGACACTTTCTAGTCATGTGAGACTAGACATTACAAACTTAGGAAGCAAGACCCATGAGACGGTGACTTTTGCACGTCATGCCCTACTTAGAAACAATTTTAAAAAAAGTTCACGGACATCTAACCTCACAGTTGTTGGAATGCTTTTAGCAGACACACTTCATGTGCTCCCAGCTCTTAAAAATGTTATACGTTCTAGATGTCACATGAATGACTAAGAGAAGAAGAAACAGTAGTACATCAAAAAGAGACACAAAAGCATTGGAGAGAAAAGAAGGAAAAAAAGGATTCACAAGAGAACAATAATAATCTATGTGCAAATTTAGAAAATAAGGAAAGTAATAATCAGCATGGACACCCCGCGAGAGACACTTTAACGTGCTGCAGGACAAAGCAGTGAGACAAAAGGACAGCCGTTGTACAGGCTTTTAAATCATCAATGTGCAGCGCGACAAGCAGAACGCGTATTTCGCCAGCAGCAGCAGCATAAAGACAGCAACTGATCCATCCACATCTCCTTAGCGTGTGTTCAAAAAACCCTCATAACGCGAGCAGCAGCGACACGAAATGGCAGCCGCTTAGCACACCCCGGCGGTGGGGGTAAGTGAGCGAAGCAAGGACAGCTGCTGTACAGGCTTTGAAATGATCAACGCGCAGCGCAAGAAGCAGAACAAGCAGTAAGCAAGCAGGTAGTCCGTCCGCATCTCCAAAGCGTGCATTCAGCCACCCTGTTCACAACGCGAGCAGCAGAGACGCGAAATTGCTGGTGCATAGCATGCCACGGGGGTGGGCTCGTGAAGCAAGTAGGGGGCAAAGCCCCCTAGTAATAGATAAAACAATCTTTCCACACATCCAGAGTCAGAGTCTATCTCAGTCAGACACAAGGCAGGCTCCAGCGCAAAGAAAACACCAGTTTCTTGACATACGTGTGCTTTGTCTGTTTAAAACCTGTCAGAGACACAAGTCACATGTTTAGCATCGCTGGGGAAACCATGGTATTTGTAGTATATCTCTGTAGGCATGGGGGAATCCAACCAGCACTAATCATTGTCTTTACCTGTAGAACTGTGACGATGAGGGTTCTGCTCCATGCTCCCATCCAGCCTCTGGGAGCTATCGAACACGACACCATCGGTAATGTCACCGATGAGCTGGACATTGATGTTACAACAATGAAGCAAGGGGATGGTGCAAAAAGTGCAAAGTGCTTTTATTAAAAAACAATAAAATCAAAAGCAGTGTCCAAATAAATAGTACAGTGTCTCAAAATCTTTAAATAAATAATCCAATAAAAACAGGTGAACTGTATAGGTTAACACAATAAATAAATCCTTCAAAAACAAGGTTAAAGTAATGGCTGGAAGCCGTCCTTTTAAAAACAAAGCCCGGTGCCTTCTTTCTACTGGTGACTCCCCTGCTTCTCCTGTCCAGGCTATCTATGCACTAGAGGAGTCACTCTACCTGCAGCTGACCTTCTCTTTGCTGCCTTCTTCTGGTCTGTTCCTCTCGCCAATCCCTGACTCCGGTGGGCTACACCAGACCATGACATGGGCTCCCCAGTGACCAGGGTGCTCAAACTGTGGGTTTCATTTCCCAAGTCCCAACTCCCGCTGCCTTCTCGGCCTTATGCGGTGAGTCATCCTCCTTCTGGTCACTCCCGCTCCTCACTAATGCTCAGCGGGAGCGGCCACTACCGACTGTTCCAAGGGTGCCGGCCAAACACCCAGGCTCACTGCTCAGCTGCATTTATTCTCTACAACGAGCACCTTCGCTCGTTCACGCACCGGCTTTCTCCTCCCTGCTTCCTGCCTTCTCTCCTTCTTAACTTCCGTCCGTCTTTTCTTTCTGCCTTCTAGCCGCCTCGCACTATTATTTATCACGGGGATGTGGATCAGGTGGGGCTTTTAGCAGCTCCTGGCATCAATTACAGATGCAGACGATTCCTCACCTGTGCACTTAAGTGAGGACCGTCTGCATCACGAATTCACCCGGGAACCTGCACCGGCCACACTACCATGCTCCCTCTCTAAGGCACAAGTGTGGCGAGTATTTATTTAAAAATTGGCCTTTTTGACTTGAACTGTGGACCCGCTACACCACAAGAACTAATTAAATAGTTTGGGATATGTACATACTGTAGATAGATAGATAGACAGATGGACAGACAGATAAACTTTATTAATTCCATGAGTAAATTTAGATGCATACAGCAGCAAAAACACAAAAAACAAGAATGCAGACTCACAGGGCAGATAGTACATCTAATCAATCAATCAATAAATAAATAAAAATAAATTTACATTGTGTGGAAGCATTGAAATGCCTAATAGCAGTAAACAGAAAAGGCCCCCAGAGGCACTTCTTAGCACACCATGGTGGAATGAGCCAGTGGCAGAAAGTGTTCTAAGAGATCACCTCCTGGGGAGGATGGAGGGGATTTTTAATGATGGCATCCAATTTTGCCATTATCCTGTTTTCCACAACAGCTTCCAGTGTAACCAGGGTTTGTCTTGTGATCAGTCAGCCTTTCCTGATAAGTTTGTTCAAGGATTGTGCTTCTTTAGGGCTCATGTTGCTTCCCCATGAGACTGCAGTATAGAATATCACACAGGCTTCTGTGGACTGGTAGAACATTTCTAGCAGCTTGCTGCACACATCAAAAGACCTGAGTCTTCTTAGAAAGTACAGTCTACTCTGGCCCTTCTTGCACAGTGTCACTGTGTTTTCAGACCAGTTCAGTTTGTTGTTTATGTGAACCACCGGGTACTTGTAGCTCTGCACCACTTCCACGTCCTCAGCCTGAATGATGACCAGTCTCAAAGGCTCCTTGTCATGTTGGACGTCCACCACAAGTTCTTTTGTCTTGCTAATGTTGAGTTGCAGGTTGTTATCCCTGCACCACAAGATGAAGATCTCTACGACTTTCCTGTACTCTGACTCATCTCCATTATTAATGTAGCATATGATGAATGAGTCATCTGAAAATTTCTGTAGCTTGCGAAGTGATGGTATTGTTCTGGAAGTCTGGCATGTAGAGGATAAACAGGAAGGGAGACAGGACAGTTCCTTCAGGTACTCCAGTATTACATACCACCATTTCTGACACATAACCACTCAGCCTCACAAACTGTTGTTGGTTGGTCAGGTAGATTGTGGGAGCATCAAAATTCAAAGTCTTGAGCTTTTGCCCCAGACGATGAAGCAAAAAAATGTAAAAAGCACAGGAAAAGTCAAAGAGAATAATCAAAGAACATTATCCTGACTGTGGTTATAGAAAATGTTACAACAACAATAATCCCCTTAAATACACAGCAGAATTACAAACGTTTGTACTTAAAAGAAAGAAAACTTCTGACTTGGCTAAGGATAAAAAGTGTAGTCGCAGTGACAGTGAGGAATTATAAAGGCATGCTTCCTTAGGTATGAAGAAGCCCCAGTAGCATTTCTTTACACAACACTATTTTGACTACATTTAGTGCATTATTCAGGGTAATTTCCTTGTGACCATGAGCACAGCTAGGATGTTGACTTTGGTAATTTGTTTCTATACTGAATGTACTTATTCAAGTACATGGTTGTGGAGGGCTGGAATCCATTGGCAGGACTGGGTGCATGGCAGGATCCAACAATGGATGGGGCAACAGTTTATCACAGGACACATTTAAGACCAAAGGAGCAGATACCAGTTCTGCTGATCGGTTAAGGACCTTCTACGGCCTTGTCCAGCTCTCCTAGAGTAACTGCCTGTCTCCTGGAATCTCCTCCATACCCTTGAGACTGTGCAGGGAGACACGGCAAACCTTCTGGCAATGGCATGTCTTGATGCGCCATCCTGGAGATGTTGGATTATATGTGTAACCTCTGTAGGGTCCAGGTATCGCCTCATGCTACCAGTAGTGACACTGACTGTAGCCAAAGGCAAAACTAGTGAAAAAACAGAAAAGACGAGGAGGGAAAAATGTTAGTGGCCTCCACCCATACCATTCCTGTTTTGGGGGTCATCACATTGTTGCCCCTCTAATGCACCTGTTGTTAATTTCATTAACACCAAAGCAGCTGAAACTGAATAACAACCCCCTCTGTTACTTAACTGACCAGATCAATATCCCAGAAGTTTAATTGAATTGAAGCTATACTCTGATTAAAAAGTGCTCCTTTAATTTTTTTTGAGCAGTATATATCCAATGTGTGCCACACTGCATACTATAATGCAAATTTGTAAAAATATGATTCACGTTGACCTTTTGAACTCAGAGAGTGTACTGTGTTTTTTAGGAATGAATTAATCAGATCTATGTATACATTTGTAGTAAAAGTATTTAATGTAGATTATTTCTGTGGAATGATTACTTGTTCCTGGTGTAAATTTTTCCTAAAGTCCGAAATAACACACTGATGTTGCTTATTACATGATTTAAAAGGTTCCTTTGCATGTGAAAGAATATAACACAAAAATAATCTAAATGATGGTATATGCTGTACATGCTGCCTCAGTAAATGCTCTGACAGAACTGATTGCTTTCAACATTTGAAAAGTGCATCTCTGCTATAGTAATGCAAAATGATCAAAATGTAGGGGGAGAAATTTCCTGCCATCGTTGTCTTTCATCATACATAAATAAACAGATACAGATGACAGATGGTGTTTAGATTGTAGTAAATATATTAAAGCTAACATGGAATGCTGTCACTGAAGGTGGCTTAATTAATGTAAGTTAGGATACAAAAGACTTGTTATTTTTAAAACAGTATGCCCAGCTTGAAGGAAGAAATAATACAGATCCATTCTAAAAAAAATGGCTGGTCAGAAATATGTTCCCTGGCCATTCATTGTTCACACTATTACATTTTAAATAATTACTACCATGTCACATGTTTAAAAAATACATTATAGTTGTTCACTTTTGCTAAATTAAAGCTCGGTTTGATAACAGTCCATCTAGGGTACACTTGTACAAACACCCACACTCATTCTTGGTGACAATTTACAATTTAGGACATTATTGAGAAATTGCGGTTTACCAAAGTCAGCTATTAACACAGTTAAATAGTATTTTTTAATTTTAGTAATGATCCATAATTTAGAACTTTGGAAGGAAAAAAGTGGTTATTCAATTATTCATACCATTTAAACATTTGTAGAGTATAATTCCTCATAGGAGGAACTGCATTCTATATATAAGGTGGCAAACATTTCCCAAAATGGCTACACCCTGTCAAAATCAAAAAGCTAACTCTGAATAGTATTAAATTACTTTAAGACAAATCACATAAGAAAAACAAAAGCAAAAAGTTTAGAAGGCTTAGAGATGCTGAAAAAAAGCACAAGAAAAACAGCAAAAATAAATGAGATAAGAAAACAATAAACAGTCACGCATCTGACCACGTTTTCATTAACTTCATGCAGGTCTTCTGAGTTTTGATCCAGGAGAGGATTTAATGTACTGTAGCTAGCTAGTGTTGACCCAACAAATATTTTCTCATTTTGCTGATTTATTAGTTTGCTGCCCTGAAAAGGATTGCTTCCTATTGTTCCCTATGGTGGTGACAGTGTGGCTGGGGCAGATTTCCCATTTATAGCCACTTCCATGGCTAGCACTGAATAATGCACTGTGTTTTTCGGTCTTCTCATTTCTTGCCTCCCTCAACTGCAGCTAGAATCAGCACAACAAATACGTATTTATGAAATGGTTAATGACCGTTTAAACTTTCAGGAAAGGAGTTTATAATAGAACAAATATGATAGTTTAAATAATGTACTAACAACACTCTGAATGCCAGTCCTTAAAGAACGGTGGTTCGTGTACCTGTCATGAAACACATCACCCCAGGTCATCCTACCAAGGTTGCTGTAAAGTCCTTCACTGCCATCCCATGCGGCACCAGCTCTTTTCCTGACAGTATGCTTGTGCAGCCATTGTTTTTTTTTTTTTTTCATCCATGTCTCATGGTCATGCTATTGCTGCTCACTGTGCAAAGGACCTGAAGCCCAACTTTGTGTTTAAGGTAGCGTACACATCCAATTCATGTATCGCATTATGCATATCATGATAATTCAGACTAACACTATAGTTCAAGGCCCAATGGTTTACAAGTTTTTGTGTGACAGACAGACAACCCTTAGTATTTTATATATATAGAGAGAGACAGATTAGACAGAAATATAAATTAATATGTAATATACAGAAATATGATAGCAGAATAAAGAGTAATAATGTTGAAAATATTAACCCGCAAGAGAAATATAGACAAATAAAAAGGTAATAGCCTAAAACTTGCCTGCTTGAATGCTAGAAGTATAAATTAAAACATTATTGAACTTAAGCTGCACAAACATATGACAATATAAAGATAAGACAAACACTGGATAAAATCTACTTGACAGGAATGATTGTAATATAAGGCAGTTTCTTAGACTAGAAAGACAGAATGAGTGGACACATTAGAGAAACCTTTAATGTGGTTCTAAACTTCATGCAATAGATAGATAGATAGATAGATAGATAGATAGATAGATAGATAGATAGATAGATAGA